>CM038703.1:34958159-35350659 GCA_021613375.1 Megaleporinus macrocephalus
ATATGGTGGACGTAGTTCGTCCAAGCTTGTGTGGCTACTAAAACTCACCTACTGAAATTACCTACTAGTCTGTCGCTCAAGCAGTACGTTCTGGCTCTAATCTAGTACCTACTGACTAGTAGGCGATTTCAGGCGCACCCATTGACTTACTTCTTGCTCTAAAATGCAGGGGTGTGGCTAAAATAAGGCTCCGCCTATGGACTAAAACTTTGGGCATAAAAACATAGGTCAGCATTTTTCATTTAAAGCCTGTGTCTGCTGGTTTTAAATATGTTACGTGTATTTTAATATGAAAGATGTGCCAGAAAGTAAGCGTTTACTGGTATTACATTCAAAATATATTTATACATTAATATTTGTTGTAGTTCAATACCCTAAACATTGCAGGCTGCTTTCTGCTCAGAAATGCGAGGGTGTGAATGCACAATGATCGACTGTGGGATCACTATGGAGCGTCAACAAAATCAGGGTCCGTGTTGCACCAACAAATTAGCTAAACAAGGAGGCCTGCAGGATCGGTGTGGTTCAGCCATATGTCACAGTCACGCAGTCGAAAAGGGGCTGAATGTGCAGGAATGTGTTCACTTCATGGAGGTGTAGTTTGTTGGGACAATAGTTTTATTGCTTGGTACATTTCACACACAAGAACTGAGAGTTAGAATAGTCATCACATTTGAAGTTTGTTAACAGGCTAGTAATTCAGAATGAAGTGGTTATTGTGCTGTGCACTGAAGTGCTCTGTAACTGGCTGGTTAGCCGAATGGTTGTTTGCTGTTGATGCAGAAGGGCAGGGTTCAAACCCAGTGCAGGAGCGAACAATATATGGCTTTGTGATTATGTCAGGGCACTGGACACCACCAGCCATCCAAAACTCCTTAGCTACAGACAATACAGACATTCCTGTGAAAATGGTGGTGTGTGAGCCATCCAAGCTGTTGAGGTCTAGGTAGAGACCAAGGTTTGTCCTGGGACGAGGGCGTCTGGGAATCAGAATCAGAATCGGACTTTATTTGCCAAGTATGCTCACACATACAAGGAATTTGTGTTTGGTAACAGAAGCTCACAGTGCACGATAACTGACATTACAGAAGTAGCACATCCAATCTACACACACACACACACACACACAGTGACATACACGCACAGACACACCTGTAAACTTAACATGTGCAGAGTTGTATATTAAAAGTAAAGTGCTAAGTGCAGCAGTAAAGAACAGTGCAGACTGAATTAAATAGATATAAATATGAAGAACAGAAGAGTCACTGGTTGAGACGATGGTACAGGGTGTTCTTAGACTATCAGATAAATAAAAAGTGCAGAACAAGAAGAAGAGTGAGAGAACATCTGGATGTATGTATGTATGTAGTAGACTGTATCCAGAATGTAGTGTTGTAATGTTCAGCTGTTCATGAGTGTGATGGCGTGTGGGAAGAAGCTTCTCTGAAGTCTGGAGGTCTTGATCCTCAACTGACTGAAACGCCGACCTGAGGGAAGATACTGGAACAGGTGATGTCCAGGGTGTGACGGATCATGGACAATGTTCTCTGCCCTCTTCCTGGTTCTGGCCGTGTTCAGGTCCGGTAGGGAGGGTAACTTTACAAGTTACCCTCCAAAATAGCTTATTTTGGAAGAAACCAAAATAATATTAAGAAAGTCTAACATTGTATAATTGTACATAGCTATTTAAAGATCTGGCAGCACGGTGGTGTAGTGGTTAGCACTGTCGCCTCACAGCAAGATGATCCGGGTTTGATTCCCAGTCCGGGCCGTTCTGTGTGGAGTTTGCATGTTCTCCCCGTGCTTGAGTGGGTTTCCTCGGGGTACTCTGGTTTCCTCCCACAGTCCAAACACATGCATGTTAGGTTGATCAGTCTCTATAAATTGCCTGTAGATGTGAGTGTGTGCGCGTGAGTGTGTGTTGGCCATGCGATGGATTGGCGACAGGTCATGGTGTACCTCGCCTTCCCCCAATGCCACTGGGTTTGACTCCAGCCCCCTGGTGACCCCGACTGGCAGGATAAAGTGAAAGATGATGGATGGATGGATGGATGGATATTTACAGATCTACAAATGCATGCCTGTGTGTGTGTTTGTGTGTATATATATATATATATATATATATATATATATATATATATATATATATATATATATATATATATATATATATATATATATATATATATATATATATTCTTGTTCCTGCATATTTAACCATGTTACTCTTTTCATATCATATCAGGTGATTTGACCGGTTTTCATCACAGCTCTTAACATTGTGTTTATTGTAGTAACAACAAAAATACAATTTATCATGAAGCTCTACTTGAGTGTTCTGTTGCATTTACATACTAGAAGTTTTTAATATTGGTAGTCTTTTTCCACCAGAAGGTGCAATCAGGGCTTTATTCTAGACGTGGATGCCAAGGTTAAGATCAGGGCTGTTATAGGGAGCTTGCCCCTCTTTTGCTGCAGTAACAGCCTCTACACTTCTAGGAAGGCTTAATTCTAGATGTTGGACCATTTGCTATGAGGGTTGGACTGCATTCAGCATTAGTGAGGTCAGGTGCTGATGTTGGATGATTAGCTCTGGATTAGAAACTGCACTCTAGCTCATCTAGAAGCTTTTAACAGGAGCTTTTGAGAATACGGTTCCAGTACTGGGCGGGGTTTATATCCCTCAAACTGACATCTGGCTTTGGGCATCATGATATCAGTTGATGTGTAGCTGAGCCAACACTGTTGGCAATACTTTCCTTTGGGGATTATACCCACACTGAGTTTGCACAATTTAATGCCCGTGTCAGCATTTAGAGTACCTGTAGTAGCCAAATTCATCTTTAAAAGAGAAATTTAGTTTCAGCACCTTCACTCTCATGTTCTTTGCAACCAGCGATCAGTGGAATGATACAGGATTGATGAAACCTTTTATTGTCATATTGATGTTTCATATTAAAACTGTGAATTCTAGACTACTGTTTTTTTTCTTTGGTTTGTTGTTCTTCTTGCCAACATTTCTTATGTAAAGAATCCATTCATTTTTCTACAGCATCCCTCTTTGTGTGCTTTATAGCTCCTCACCCTGCAGGCCACACATCCAATAATATCACTGTGTGACTGAAGCTTTTTTTTAAAAGAGCAATTTCAAGCATGTGAGCAGCATCTTTGAATTGGACCCTGGTGTCCTCAGTAATGTTATGGTTGTTTTGTGTTTTGTTTGCTTCTCAGCTGCTGACCAAAGAGCCTTTGGAGTCTGGAAGCCCAGACACATACGGAGACTTTGACTATCAGGTATGTGCTTTTGTCTGTGCTATGATTTAACTGTTTAATGTTTTGCGCATTGAGATTTGTAACAGAAATGGAAAGTGCAGTAGAAATAACAATATATAACAACAGTGTGTGAGTGTGTATGTATGTTTGTGTGTGTATATGTATATGTATATATGTATGCATGTGTGTGTGTGTGTGTTTGTAACCAATTTACTTCTTTGCAGACCCTTTTTTTGCCTCCTTTTACTCTCAGGACCCCAAGAGAAGCACTACAGAGCAGATATTATTGTGGGAATCCTGACTATTGAGGAATAGCATAAATGCTGACTAATAAATTATGCAGAGTAATAGTTGTACTGCAGTCTGTAGTTGTAGAACTGCAAAGTGGACCTTATTTCTTATTCCTTTTTATTTCTTGCTAATTTTTTTATTTCAGTCAAGGAAGTATTATTTCTTGAGTGAGGAGTTGGATGAGAAGGATGATGTCTCCCAGCGCTGTCGGGAGCTGGAGCACCAGGTGAGTGAAAGTTTCCACAATGCCATTTTATTATTATCATAAAAGAATTAGAAGTATTATCAGTCTGATATTGGAATTGAACTTTGAATTACAGCTGGTAAGTTGGCACCCATTTTTCCTTGCGCATGCACTGACAACTATAAACATGCACTGATTCCACACAACAGTATGGGAATCGTTCATGGTTTCTGTAGATTTAAACAGAACTACAATTTGCAACAAATGCTTAGCAGAGGTTCTGCAGAGGTGCACCAATGTCAGTGCTGATTTCTTCATAGCCATCTGTTTTAAATAACCTAAAATCAAGTTCTACTGTTGAAAACAACAGGCACCTGGCTGTTTAGCACAATCATATATAATTATACTACATTTACAACTGTTTGACATTTGAATGCAGGTGTAGCAGGAGTGGGTCTTGCAGTCTCAGTGTGCTTACTTACATTAAGCTATTTACATCATAGAAAATTGCAACACAATGAGCCTAAACCAAAATAAATAATAACATGGCTGAATATCAGCCCCCCCCCCATTGGAAAATACCACCTGGCTAGTGGCCCCCTGGTAAATTTGAATTTAAAAAACCCTAAGAATTGTAAAGAAACCAGCATTAGGAGGTTGCGTCTTTATTGTTTTACCCTCCTCATGCTCACTACGCTACGCATGCACTTTGTTTGATAGGGTGAACTTGCACTGAACTCGGACACATCAGTGCATCTATAGACTGCAGTGTGTTTATGTGTCATGCAGCCATGTCTTGCTGTGTAATTATACAGACCTGCCTGTCTCTGCTGGGTTTGCCTCACTGGCTTCCACTTAGCTCATATATATATATATATATATATATATATATATATATATATATATATATATATATATATATATATATATATATATATATAGTCTACAGTGACATCAGAGTTGTGTTGTGTGAGACTTGGAGCACAGTCACAAAGCTATTTCAGCTTTTCTGGTAAATATTAGGGTGGAGATTAGGCTTCTCAGTTTCAAAAAGATTACATGTAAGGTGAGGCAGCTGAGGTTACCATGACAGTGTCCTTGGACTTTGGCTAGAAACCGGAAAAGCTGGCACTGACCCCAGACCACCTACAGCTCTGTCGCCAGAGGAGTCTGGAATACAGAGAAGTGTTTATTCACTGTATCTGTAGAAAGGTCTTACAGCAGTGACTTGTGTTTCATAGCTGTGTTGCGAAATAAGATGAGATTAATTGGACTTGGAGTCTAATCTTGGAATGTGTTACAATACTAGTAAACACTCTACATTGAAGATCCTTTTTAATCCACGGCTAGGTTTAAACTGTGCCTGGAAAACCAGCCTCTTTGTTTACATAGAGCTGATTTTAGTGAGTTTAGCTTTAGACTAAATTATAATGGCAGTCATGTTTAAAATCCAATTTGGTCTAAATTTAGGTTTACTGTGGATCTGGATGTTGGGATGCTGGCCTTATGTAAAGCTGAGGCCAAACTAAAGTACAGTACAGCCTAATAATCTTACTGAATATCAAATATCCTCATCCCAATAAGGGTGAGCAATATGACAGTGTTTTATCATGATACATTATCTTTACAAATTAGCTTTGAGAATGTGGATGTTGTCAATGCTTAAACACTACCAAATGCATGTTTAAAGCATAATTACAAGAAGCTAATGAGCTATTGAGTAAAAAACACTGCAGCATGTGAGTTTTGTGTTGTATTTTATTTATATAAGTATGTTGATGTGATGTGTAAGGAAGGGTTTCTGTTACTGCCTCAAGAGTCACCTGCTTTATCACCCTGCAGGATTTCACTTTTTCTTTAGATTTACCTTATTATTTCCTTTCTACTCCTGAATTTGAATAATTAGCACATATTCCCAGGACCCCATGCAAGCTGAACCTTGCCCGAATATAGCTAATCACTATAATAAAAACATAGAGCAGACAGACAGCTTTAGTTTAGGTGACACATGTTTATATTAGGTGAACTCTGTACATATATGTATATATACATACCCACCAATTTGTTACTAACAGAAACCACTATGCTAAAGTAAGAAGATCGATGTAGGCCTCAGATTCATTCATTGTGGAATCATGATGTCCACTGTGTGAGTATTTATTTCCCTCAGTTATTCTTATCTGTACTCTCTTAACTCCAACACACGTTTCCCCAGTGTCCCGAGCGTATTGCCCTGTTCTGTTTAAATAGCATGCATTTACAGCAACATGCTATGTGTTTGCCCTCTAGCATCCAAAGCATGGAAAAGTACAAAACAAGACTAACAGCATTTGCACCAGAACTTCTACTGCAACTGTCCTAACAGTTTCAGTGCATGCAGCGTCATTCTCATGTTTTTATACTACTATTAACCATTTATTTAATTAATAAAAGCATTTATGTATAAAGCGTAACACACACAAACCTGATTGTTTTCTAACAGACGAAGCAGCCTACGTGGATACATTATTGACATACATTTAAACCATGTACGGACTGATCTGCACCGTTAACTTCTGAAGTTGCCCGTACAATGTTCTTTTCCTTGGTTTTGTATGTATTGTAAGCTGTGTGTGTTTGTTGTTGCAGTTATCTGTGCTAACAGAGGAGAAGTCCACAATGCAGACAGAGCTGCAGTCCCTAAAGGACAGGCTGAGTCGCTGTGAGCCTCAGGATGCGTCAACCACAATCACAGGCAAAAAACTGCTGCTGCTGCAAAGCCAGATCGAGCAGCTGCAGGAGGAGAACTACAGGTAAGAGCCTCCTCACAACTACGAGTTCAGGGTGAACCAGAAATGTCAAAGCTTTTTCATGACATGAACAGTTGTACATGGGGAACGGGGGTCAGGTCCTCCCAAATGGCAAGGGTGCCTCCCTAGGACAAAAGTTGGAATATCTCAGGCTTAGACACAAGGTTCTTCTGGCATGTTGATTTGGTTGATTCTACTGTCACTTCATATGCAGATAGTAATGTAATGCCTTATGTTGTAAATAATGGGATGGCTCAGTTATCTATCTTAGCAATATCTATTTAGGTACTATAGAGAACCAGTTTTCCACTCAGAGTTCAACTCTTGTTTCCATTCAGAGCTGAACAGTTAATCAAAATCAGTAGTATAGTAGTTCAAAAGCATGATTCTGTTGAATAAGAAAGTGATTTTTGGTTCCCAGAAATCATTAGACATGTTCTGAAGGCCCTCTCTGTTTGGATATTTACACAATTTTTCGAACATATTTGCCTGCTGTGTTCTGCTACACAGCTAGGGTTCATGTTCAGTGGTCACTGTGTTCCTGTTCAGAAGCTATACTGTGCCATAAACCACATCAACTGAACAAAGTCTGTGCATCCTTAGAGAAGAGCTGGATGTCGTTGGAGCAGATTGGAAGACGTTTTGGATATGTATTTATGGAAAAGTATTGGGTGACGGTTGATTCTAGTTAGATTTTTCACTGGATTTTTTCTTTAAAACATATTAATTTTGAATTGCTATACATTTAAGTTGAGATTTGTCTGACTTTGAAATGTTACACATGTCCACTGAAGTGTAGCCTTTTACTACTGTATTACAAAACTGTATTGTAAAATTGTAGCCTTTTAAAACTATCTATTACAAAAAAGAACTTTTGCTCAGTTTTGGTGTTTCTGTGGGTGTGTAGGCTGGAAAACAGTCGTGATGACCTCCGTATCCGAAGTGAAGCTTTAGACAGAGAGGTGGCAGACCTGCAACATCGCAATGAGGAACTGACCAGCCTGGCCCAGGAGGCACAGACACTTAAAGACGAGATGGACATACTGCGGTACGCACACACAGACACAAGTCCAGGCTAACCCCGTTTTCTAACCCTACACTGGCGGTTAAGTTTGTGAGCTGAACTGTGATGTGTAGCCCTTCACCTGAATTGATTGACAACAGTAAAAACTAAGAAATATATAAACTATTATTCAGTTAATTGAATAATTGGACTTTTGTGGCTTCTCATCCCTTAAACTTTAATCTATGCAGCAATATAATTCTTCTTTTGTCGTATAGAAGCAACATTGCCCTGTAGTGTATTGCAGTCTGTCAGAAAGGCTCTTGGAGTTCAGTCATATAAACATTAAAAAATTGACGTTGTAATCCATGATCATGTTTTTTAGGCTAGTTGGCTGAAAGTTTAATACTGCATCTAGTATGTTGTTAAGTTTGCAAAAAACGTTAAGTTTTACTAGTATTTTTCAGAAAGAGAGAGAGAATGGTAGAGTAGCTATATACTCTATAGGTGTAGCGTATACTCTATACATTCAATGTGCAAGTGTTCAGTGCTGTACATTCATACACCTGAGCTCATAAATAGATTTTTCATCCCTGTCTACCAACATTGTTTCTCCAAACCACAGTCCTCTGGTTCTGTCTGCCTTCCTAAAGTACAAATTGCAAAATTAGCAAAAATCTAGTACAGACAGGTCAGATCAATGGAAGCCTTTTTCTGCCTGTAGATGATTGCTAACATATATTTAGTGATTGGCTAAATTAAACTCTGGCACTGCTTGCTTACACAGATTACACTGTGATGACGATGTATTTGAATGTGAAGGCAATGCCGCTTGCATACATCAAATCAGTTGTTTCTGAAAACATCAAACAGTTGTTTCCCGAAAAGTGTTTTTTCAGTGTTTCTGGCCCAAATTAGCGTTTTCTTGCCCCTTGCATTTGGGAAGTCATTAATATTAAACCCCTGTAAAAACACTGGGTGTATAGAGTCATGGAAAAAGTACGATGAGATAAAGTCGCCCCTCTGTTTGGGTTGGGTCTCTCCAGGCACTCCTCGGACCGTGTGAGTCGTCTGGAGGCGCTGGTGGAGACGTATAAGCGGAAGCTGGAGGATCTGGGGGACTTGCGCAGACAGGTGCGTTTGCTGGAGGAGAGAAACACAGTGTACATGCAGCGCACCTGCGAACTGGAGGAGGAGCTGCGCAGGGCCAATGCAGGGCGAACTCAGCTGGACTCCTACAAAAGACAGGTGGGCCTCATGACACGTTACGTAGTCGTGTGCAAAAGTGTAAAATGTGGTCTGTACAAAAGTTTAATATGTTGTGGGGTTTTTTTTGCCAATATATTAAACTTAGTAAATAAAAAAAAAATTCTAAAAAAATCTGTATTTATTTAAGGATATGTTACCATATTTACACTTAAAAAAAAACATGCAGATGTGGAGGTTCTGGGGAAATTACAGAATCTTGTTGAGGGGGATACCAGTACTAATTGATTGTTTTACTGTTTTACTTTTGCATTTTAAAACAAGCTCATTACTATAATCCAGATATGAAGTGTAGTAAGACGTGAAGATTAGTGGAATTGTGAGGTTTTTTTTCTCTCTTTCTTTATGTCTACGTGTGTCAGTGTAAATATCAGTTCTTCATCACTGTTTTTGTTGTTGATTCTAAAGTCAAGTAAAATCACTTCCCCTGCCTAATGGCAATTTTGTTTCTTGTTCCAAAAGTAATATCAATATTACGCAGGCATAGATTTCTGTATGGTCTTTTGTTGTTTTTGCCATTTTTTTTACTTTTGTTTCTTTATATATATTTATTTTAAACACAGAATCTCACTGTGAGCTAAATTCAAACTTGGTAGGTTGTTCCATTGTTTCTTGTTAAGCATTTTAAATTCAGCACCTTCTTAGGGGCAGGTTTATTACTTTATTAATTACAGTTACAGGTGTTAGATAAGATTTGGAGGATATGAGTGAACACCAATGTTGACTATAGCAGCAGAACTTGCCACTGTGGTCTAAAATTTTTTCCCTTATTCATTACAGAAAATAAAGGCAAAAACAAAAGAGTTTAAAATGCCTAACATTTCAAAACCATAACATTTGATTTGCAGTGCTGTAAGTTCTGAGATACATCATAAGTTATGCATGACTGCTGATACAACCTTATCACTGTCTCTTGTAGCCGGCTCGTTAGCAACAGGGCTAACGATAACAAAAAGAAAGACATTACATCCCAATTGTACTCCATATTTATAACAAGACAAATTAGTTACTCACACAATATACTCAGACTTCGTAAAAACCACTTTGCATTGCATACTTTGCATGGCTAGCTGATTAGTTATTTGAGGCTAACATGCCGGGGGGAGGCATTCTGTGAATAATTCACTCCTCACTATCACCTCCTCTTCTTTTTTTTAACTGGGTAAGTACAAGTTTATTAAAAAATTCCTGAATTCCTATCCTGCTTCTGTAATATATACAATATTGTTTTATGTTAAAGTATATATTAATGCAACAAAATACATTTTAATACAAAAGTTCCAGTAAAAACATTAAGCTCCATTCAGAACTTTCCTATCTTCTCCTGCAGCAGATCTGTTAGTCTCCACTATTAAAGGATTTGAGGCTGCTCTGTGTAAGGTGTAATTATTTGCTGCTTTTAGACTGTGATGTAGTCTGAATATAGCAGAGCTGTATTTAGTTCTGAAAAGCTGTAGCAGGAGGAAACGTGGGAGGCAGTTCAAGCATGCCCAGTGACAGGTGGTACACCTACAGAGGAAGCATGTAGATTATAGGTTGCGTAGTTCAGAGGGACGTCCTACTGAATCTAATGCATTTTCATTACATGTTAATGAGTTCAGTCTGTCTGTGTTTGTGTCGGACAGGTGCACGAGCTTCACACCAAACACTCCTCGGAGGCCATGAAGGCTGAGAAGTGGCAGTTTGAGTACAAAAACCTCTATGACAAGTACGAAGCCCTGCTGAAAGAGAAGGAGGTAAGACGCAGCCTGGACAAGCCATATGTGTGTTTGAGTGGACAGGTGCAGTCGATTGCAGAATTCTGAAGCTGTACATAGACTTGGGTTTCTGTTAATGTCTCCGTACCCTGTGCCTGCCGTCCTGACAGAGGTTGATATCCGAGCGAG
Organism: Megaleporinus macrocephalus; assembly: GCA_021613375.1. Taxonomy (NCBI): domain Eukaryota; kingdom Metazoa; phylum Chordata; class Actinopteri; order Characiformes; family Anostomidae; genus Megaleporinus; species Megaleporinus macrocephalus. The sequence continues at coordinate 34,968,852 of CM038703.1, forward strand.
ACACATTGAGAGAGACCAACGAGGAGCTTCGTTGTGTTCAGGTCCAGCAGAAATGCCTCAGCCAAGCAGGTCAGTTCCTGTTGGTCAGTTTCTTCTGTTGTATCTTCCATAAAACTTAAATTAAAAACTTACAATTAAATACATGGAAGCAAATGAATTAGTAACCCATGTCACTGTGAGCCATAACAAGAGCGCCGTCTGTGGAAAAGTTTCTCCGGTAGAAACGCAATCACACACATCAGAAAATCCAAAAATGTGTGAATCACTTGTAAAAAAAATTTGTACTCCCCTCAAAACAAAGTCAGAAGTATGAGGCTGCACCATTTAAGGTGGAATAGGAGAATCAGAACAAGTAGCTGGGGAATAAGAAGTTCTCTGTGCGTCACCAAGCGCACAGTCAAATCCACAGACAGGGATCTCACAATCATGAGTGTTGATTGCTACACTCTCTCCGTTATATCATCCTATCACATTTTCTGAGTGCAATGTTTTTGAAATGGTGTGAATCAGGACTGCACTTCACTTAAACCGCCATTCTGATGTTACTGCATTCTGTGAAGCAGCAGTGTTGACTGCACCACAATGTCTGTGCCGCTGACTTGCCTGGCTAAACCCAACATGGCATCTATATATGGATATCTATGGTAAATACTGTCTACGCATACATTATTCTGAGGCAGCAAGACGCCCAGTCTAATATTGTATTAAACAATGCCCGCTGAAGTACCTCCATTCAGTAGTTTTATGAGGGCAGAGTGTTATGGGATGTGTCAGTACAGATGGGCTTAGGAAGACTCCAGGAGCAATAACCAGAGCTAAAGCAGTGAAGAGCTCTAACAGCGCAGGCATTAAGCAACTGTCTGTTTTGGACTCCACCTTTGTCACCTTGTACGAATATGTGCTGGTGAGGAGGATGAGTTAACATTTGATAGACATTTTCAGCAATATTCTCTCAAGCAAACAACCAAAAAAACAGTTCACTTTCCAGGATTTATAGTGCGTGTATGTACAGTTAGGCCCAGAAATAATTGGACAGTGACACAAGTTTTGGCATTTTAACTTTTTACTAAATCATATTCAAGAAACTAATTTAGAGGTATTTACATCCTAATTGGAGGAAGGGTTTAGGAATGGGAGCTCTTTAATATGTAGCTGCCAATCTTTTCAAGGGACCAAAAATAATTGGACAACTATCTCAAAAGCTATTTCATGGGCTTTTCTCTCGTTACTCCATCTTCAATTAAGCAGGTAAAAGGTCTGGAGTTGATTACAGGTGTGGCATTTGCATTTGGAAGCTGTTGCTGTGAACCCACAACATGCAGTCAAAGAGCTCTCAGTGAAACAGACCGTCATTAGACTGAAACAAAGAAGAAATCTATCAGAGATAGAGGAAATGTTAGGAGTGGCCACATCAACGGTTTAGTACATTCTGGGGGGAAAAGAGCGCACTGGTGAGCTCAGGAACTCAAAAAGGCCTGGACGTCCTCGGAAGACATCAGTGGTGGATGCTCGCAATATTCCAGTTAATTAACAAGTAATTGACTGACTGGCTTTACCGGCCTTTTTAAGGCAGCTTAAAGTTTCTAGTTAATAATTGTCTTTCGTCGTCATTGGCCTGGTAGGGATATTTTTAATGTCAGCTAGCTTAAATTAAATCCTCCATTTTCTCTAAAGAACCTAGACTAGAGATAATAGATTTAGATGTAGCCAGTGCTCAGGCAGGTTTAGATTTACTTTGTGTCAAGGCCAGCTGGCATTTTCACATAGTGTAAAAAAATAACAAACAAAAAAAACAAAACAAAACCCAATAACCTGGAGATTAGAAGTTTTGTTCCATCAGCACCATTCAAGCGGCTACTGGTCTGATACTCTGTAGAAAATTTCAGCTGTACATGGTTTGTTATTATTTGTTTTTATTATTATTTTTGTTTTTTGTTATTATTTGGTTTGTTATTATTTATCATAACTTATTTACATAATGTGTGTTGCATCTTACTGGAAATGTGCAAATAAAATGCTGAACTGAAAATGGTTTAAACTCTTTAACTGTTTGACCAAGAAGAGAGAAAGCACATAGTTATTTTGTGCTAGATTTTTTTTTTCTTTTTTTTTTTAGCATTGCATTTTTTTGTTCTGCGTGTTACACAATTTTTAGAGGACTGGTGATGAACTTTGTGACTGCTAAAGAATTGGTCTCTGTCTCCCCCTGCAGGCTCTCTGGTTTCTGACTCTGGAGCAGTGGGTAACCTGGCGTCTGAGATCATGCCCACAGAGTTCAAGTGAGCACACGCACACACACACACACACACACACACACACAATGCATCCAGTATTACTTCAACCAGTCTGCTGATCTATCTGAAGGCTTCAAGTATATTTGTCTAAATGTATTGGAGTTGCTACAGAGCTTTAGCAACAAAGGCTTCCTGCCTACTACTTCCTGTTTGATTTATTTGATGATAATAATAATAATAATAATAATAATTAACAGCAATGAATCACTGTATTTGACAATTCTCTCTCTCTCCATCCCCCTCTCTCTGTCTCTTTCTTTCTCACAGGGAGACGGTGGTGCGTCTGCAGAGTGAGAATAAGATGCTGTGTGTTCAGGAGGAGTCATACAGGCAGAGACTTGGGGAGGTGCAGGCCCAGCTGGAGGAGGCACAGCGTAGCCAGAACGCCCTTGAGTCACATAACAGGTTTGTGTGTGTTTGGATTTTTGGAAAAGTTCCAGAAAGAATTCAGTTCAGTTCCTAAAGCAGCTGTTGCTAAAGTAGGGTTATAGTCTCGGATTGCCAGACTCTGTAGTGAAAGCCTGTTACTTTTCACCACTAAACATGGCCAACAACCGCCTGCTACTGGAAATTCAACTGACGCAAAACAACCAGTAACAAGCTGGTTACTTGGAATGGGATGACATAAACAGACCCTCTGAAAACAAAGATGTCTGCAGTGAGAATTGCTGAGACTACTGTTCCCAAGGCTGAACAACACCATGTTGATTCACTGAAAACGATACACGATACAAGTGCGTCTACGTGGAAGCACGATAGCCAATCAGAATGCAACTGGCAGAATCCTTATCTGATCCTTTTAGATCTTTTAGAGGTTTGAGGTCAGGTTTAGGTTTAGGGGGTATTTAACTGAGGCATCATTTCAGTCCGTAGTAGATTTCTAGAAGTGTGTGTGTGTGAGTGAGAGTGTTTTGCATCACTTCCCAGCAGTAGAGGGTTTGGTGTGGGCGATTAACCAACAGATTGCATTACAAATCACCGCCCTGTGTGTGTGTTTGATAAGTAGGGCAAATCTCTGTTGAGAGTCTGTGGTGCTGATGATTGTATTAACACGCTGATAATAATTATTTACACGCAGCACAGCTGTATTCAGCACAGCTGTATTTAGTGTAGCTGTATTCAGCACATCTGTATTTAGTGTAGCTGTATTCAGCACAGCTGTATTCAGTAAAGCTGTATTGAGTATAGCTGTATTCAGTATAGCTGTATTCAGCACAGCTGTATTGAGTATAGCTGTATTCAGCACAGCTGTATTGAGTATAGCTGTATTCAGTATAGCTGTATTTAGTATAGCTGTATTTAGTATAGCTGTATTTAGTATAGCTGTATTCAGTATAGCTGTATTCAGTATAGCTGTATTTAGTATAGCTGTATTCAGTATAGCTGTATTTAGTATAGCTGTATTTAGTATAGCTGTATTCAGTATAGCTGTATTCAGTATAGCTGTATTCAGTATAGCTGTATTCAGTATAGCTGTATTCAGTATAGCTGTATTCAGTATAGCTGTATTCAGTATAGCTGTATTTAGTATAGCTGTATTCAGCACAGCTGTATTCAGTATAGCTGTATTCAGTAAAGCTGTATTCAGTATAGCTGTATTCAGCACAGCTGTATTCAAATTAGCCGTATTCAGTAAAGCCGTGTTCAGTAAAGCCATGTTCAGTAAAGCCGTGTTCAGTATAGCCGTGTTCAGTATAGCCGTGTTCAGTATAGCCGTGTTCAGTAAAGCCGTGTTCAGTATAGCCGTGTTCAGTATAGCCGTGTTCAGTATAGCCGTGTTCAGTATAGCCGTGTTCAGTAAAGCCGTGTTCAGTATAGCCGTGTTCAGTAAAGCCGTATTCAGTAAAGCTGTATTCAAATTAGCCGTATTCAGTAAAGCCGTGTTCAGTATAGCCGTGTTCAGTAAAGCCGTGTTCAGTATAGCCGTGTTCAGTAAAGCCGTATTCAGCACAGCTGTATTCAAATTAGCCGTATTCAGTAAAGCCGTGTTCAGTAAAGCCGTGTTCAGTAAAGCCGTGTTCAGTAAAGCCGTGTTCAGTATAGCCGTGTTCAGTATAGCCGTGTTCAGTATAGCCGTGTTCAGTATAGCCGTGTTCAGCATAGCCGTGTTCAGCATAGCCGTGTTCAGTATAGCCGTGTTCAGTAAAGCTGTGTTCAGTATAACTGTGTTCTACATTTTTGTTCTACTGAATATTTAGCTGCATTTTCTAATACCCCCAACTAACATGGTGTTTGTCAGGTATGTTAAAGGGTCCCTATTTGTATTCTTTTTTTCAGTTTAGTTATTTTTATGATCTTAAGCTATCTTTGTTTTAATTAAACAGACTGTTTTAGTCTCTTCCTTTAATTATGTTTTCATTTAGTCAACGGCAACCCTGATATTTCATCATTTTCAGTGTCATTGTCACTGGAGGCTATAAAAACAAAAAATAATATAAATACTTTATAAACGTAAACAATGAGAGATGTTCAATGAGATGTTCAAAAAACGTTGCAGTTTTTCTAAAGTGCTCAAACCACTCTGAATAATAAAAAACAAGTTCTCTAACAACAGTTCTATAAACTAAAGAAGAAGCAGAATGCTTTTAAAGTTTTTCAAATTTGTGTATGTTTGGCTTCCCTGACTTTCCCACATCATGTCATTCTGATCAACATCACCTTCTTTATAGATGAAAGTTGCACCACAACAGGTTTTTATTAATGATGTTTTTATGTGATTTTATAGCACCGATTGAGAAATTCATTTAATGCATTTGCATTTAATTACTTACATTGATTGACACATAGCTAGTGTTGTTTAGTTTAGGCTTGTCCAGTATTACGAGTACACAGTATCCTCCTGCCTTTTAACACACAAGCCAGCTGTGTTCAGTACAGTGACTTTACAGCCACGTAAGTTTAAAATACTGCTAAGTTTCCGTATATTGACTGAGGAGTGAACAGCATGTTCTTGAAACTTGAACACTTTTTAATTGTACTTTTTTACACATGGCTCCTTTAAGGCGTTGAGTTATTCACAGTACTCACAGCATTCTTACTGTTTCCAGGCTGAGCCAGGAGCAGATAATGCAGTTGCGTTCTCAAGTGGAGGACTTGCAGAAAGCTCTGCAGGAGCAGGACAGCAAAGCTGAGGATGTAAGTTTTACATACACATGCATGCACACACACACAGACACTTCCACACACTTTGTATTTGTTGATCAATAAAGCCAAATCCAGCTGTGTGATGTAACTTTGTGGCACTAATCACTTAAATGCACAGTGAAAAAGCTTTTGTAGATACTGTCATGTATTGAGATACATGCTTGTTCGATACTCAATCAGGTGGCTGGTGTGGATGTAGACCACTGAGGTCGTGTCGTCCTTTTGTATTCAGTGCCGTTTTCTTATAAGAAACTCTGAGACTAAGAAGAATTTCTCTAAGAAGAAGGGAGTTTTTAAAAAATGGCCACATCCGGTCAAGTCCCGTGGTAATCAGAAAAGCCACAGTCGTCAGAAAATCTTGTTGTGTAAAAAAGTTGTTGTGTGAATCTAAGTTGGTGTGGAAGCGCACAGGATTGATGTCATTAGACTGGCAGCCTCCTTAAAAACTGCACAAACAGCACACTCTGTCAGTGGGGTGATGTATTCTCATGTACAGAGTAGGGGGTCTTAAAAGGAGTTAGGAAAAGAAACTGTTAACAGCTCGGTTAGTCCGTTTGACACGCAGTAGCTTACATTAATACAACTAGTACAACTCCCTAACAAATATCTAATTATTTTTCATTCACCACAGGGAGTGATAGAGGTGATTTTTATGAAAACCCTGTACATTCTTGCCATAGAGAAGTTTCGAACTAGAGATTCTGGGTATAAGATGGAGCACAGAATGACGTACGACTTCAGTGGTCTGTTGTGTGTTCTTGGATAACCTCAGTGTTGTAACGATTACATCAGTGTCTCTCTCTGTCTCTCTCTGTCTCTCTCTGTCTCTCTCTGTCTCTCTCTGTCTCTCTCTCTCTCTCTCGCTCTCCTTCTGTCTCTCTCTCTCTCTCTCTCTCTCTCTCTCTCTGTCTCTCTGTCTCTCTGTCTCTCTTTCTCTCTTTCTCTTTCTCTCTCTCTCTCTGTCTCTCTCTCTCTCTCTCTCTCTCTCTCTCTCGTGTAAATTTTAACCTCTTGTTTGCTGTGGTGAATTACAAATTAACACGTGCCTGATTCTGTCTCTCCTCACCCGCCTCACCCAATCGACCAATCATCTGCCTAGGCCATCGTAAGTACGGCCCATCTGTGCCTGTCTAGTTTCTGATTAAAAGTGTAAATGAACTTGTGTCCCAAATGACAAATATTTCACAAAAGTAGTATTTGAACATGTTTATATAACCTGAATTCCAAAAACTATATATATATATATATATATATATAATTTTTTGTATTTTTTTTATTTTTTTTCCCCTCCCCATTAAAAGTCTTCAGCTCTATAGTTGCTCATTAAGGAACATTATAAGCTGTTTGATAATTTACAGCTGCTTCTGTTTTTTCGGAGTAGTGGAAAGTCTTCATTCGTCTTTGCTTATAAGGAAATGGGCCTTTCCTGGATGCTTCTTTATACCCATACATGACTACACTGTCTGTTCAGGATACCTAATGTGAAAATTTTACAACATTCCAGCTTTAGATTGCTTCCATCCCAATTTTTTAGGAATCTGCAGACTTTCATTTTGAATGATATAGTTAGACATTGACGCTGATAATCTTGTTTGCGTTGTTTTTGTGTAAATACAGGTCAAACTGGACAAACCATAATGTTTTGATTGTTATCAGAAATATGATGTCATTTGGGAACTCAAAATTGTGTGTGTGTGTGTGTGTGTGTGTGTGTGTGTGTGTGTGTGTGTGTTATGTGAAGCAGTAGATTGCAGTTTGGTAGAGTACACAGCAGTAAAGAAGTTAGTTTTTTCCCTGTCCTTATTAACATCTAGATCATCTAATCCTTGCCCTTTTGCACTTCCATGTGTAAAGAAATGGATGGTGCCCAAATTAGAATGGGCTTTTGCTGATGGTTTTGGTTGGTCAGAGTCCCTATGGAGAACACCTGGTCTCACATTAAATACAAATTAATTAGGCAGCTGGCTCGGCAACGTTTTACAACTGTTTGAAGCTGTGAGTGCCGAGTGGAACAGTAGTGACTCGTCTTTCTGTAACAGAGTTTTTGCATCACATTTTATATCAAGCCAGTGTGGACCAAGTGTAGGCTATGCCGAGTCTGCTTTAAAATAGGTGAGCCTTAGACTAGTAACTCACATGGTTGACACCACAAATGTCACAAGCGGCGGGGGGTTGGGTAATCACCCAAAAAGGCCAAAAGGGTCCATCTCTATCAGAAAGTTGATCCAAGAGGTCTTTAAATCCAAAAACTGTAATATGCCTTGGAGCAGTTTAGGCATGTGGTTAATCATCATTAATCCAGATACAAGATACATTTGAATGCACTCTTGTTTATTCGAAGTACATAACTAGTGTTCATTACTGACTGTGTTAGAATACTAAACTTCTCAGTGCTGTGGCCCTCCTGCCCCCTTTTTGGAACTGATGAAGAGGCTTTGGCTAAATAAGACACTGACTGCTTTTCCTAATGCTTTTCTTTTCAGTCATCTCTCCTGAAGAAAAAACTGGAGGAGCATCTGTGAGTATATATGGGAGGGGAGGGGGAGGGTGGGTTTAACTTAAATTAATTACAACAAAGCTGGCTAAATGTACAGGCATGGCTGACACAAATTAAACCATTTTAAAATTGTGTGTGTGTGTGTGTGTGTGTGTGTGTGTGTGTGTGTTTGCGCGCACTTCAGGGAAAAGCTGCATGAGGCCCACTCTGATCTGCAGAAGAAACGAGAAGTCATCGATGACCTGGAGCCCGGGGCGGACAGCAACAGTAAGCTGTTTTGATGCATCAGCTCTGGTTTCAAAGACTGCACTGTCATGGTCTGATGCATTCTATCTCTTCTGCTGATGTCAATAATAACCACAGCGAGTGCAGCCACAGCTTGGAACTCTTTCCACGCTTACTAAGTAGACAGCTACTGATGCAGTAATAGTATATCAGTATCAGCGTCGATATTGGTCCGTAAATGCAATATCTGTATCAGCAGTGGTGTTACTGATATCAAATATCGACACTGCAAAGCAGTTTTGGACATGCCTGCTCGTGCAGCCGTAGACAGAACTTAACTGCTATGTTAGTTCCGGGGAACAGAAGGATCCGTCGTCTCTTGGTGTAATGATGGTCTTAAACAACACATGCCTAGATTCAGTATAGCAGGCTAGACACCTAGAATGATTGATGTGGGGGTGAAAAGTGAGGCAGGGGTCAAAAGTGCTTTTGCATGTAAATTGGTCTACAATGCTCCGCAATTCATGCTTTCGTTTCTCGGTTGGTTTTTACCGATGCAACGTTTTTCCGCTGGTGTGAACTGAAAGCGAGAGTTGTCTTTTTGAAGATGGCCTGTTTTCTTTTGCAGGCTACACACACACGCGCGCGTACAGGCTGCTGTGAAGCCCCAAGATCTGCCCCCTCCCACCAACTTAGTCAGGTTCATAAAAACAATAATAGTCTAGGAATAAACCTGTAAACAGTAATCCATATACCATCATTCAGTCTTCTTATCAGAAATCAGAGGTTCTTGCATTTAGTTTTAAATCTTTTAAATCACACTACATGCAGAACAACTCGCGTTACATCCTCGTTTCAACTTGTAATGGCGGCAGTACAAACACACTACACTTTAACTTGCAGGCTGTTGAAATTTCATGATTTGATATTTCACACAGAATTTCCTGCCAGTAAATGAAAGCTTTAAAAGTAGAAGAACCCTCCTGTTTTAGGTTAAAGGGAAATTCCACTGGGCTTTTTTTTGTTTTTCAAATCTCTGCATAATTCAGTTGTTGAGATGTAAACAAAGTTATTGAGTGTGGTTTAAGGGAAAACAGCTTATTTGGGGAGAACCGTACAGGCTCATATTCCTACAGTGGTGCTGATAGAAACCAGAGGTCCTGATGTCTTCACTGTTCAACACCACCCAGTGAGCCTGTCTTCTCAGTGTTCATGTGAAACGTTGACAATGGTAAAATAATGGGCAGTCTGGGGGAAAAACAACAACAAAATAATCTGGTATTTTTTTCTCTCTCTCCCTCTCTTCATCTCTCTCTCGCTCTCTCTTTCTCTCTCTCGCTCTTACTTGCTCTCTTTATCTCTCTCTGTCTCATTCTCTTGATCGCTCTCTTTATCTCTTTCGCTCTGTCTCTCTCTCAGTGGCGAAGAAAATCGATGAACTGCAGGCAATTCTGAGAAAGAAAGACGAGGACATGAGGCAGATGGAAGAAAGATACAAGCGCTATGTGGAGAAGGCTAGGACGGTGAGCACACACTCTTGCTCTATCTGTCCTACACGGATACGACAGGATGCTGTCAGCAGCTTCACATTACAGCACATCTTGCAGTGCAAGCATATCTATATGATACAGTGATGGAACACACCTGATGTAGGAACTGTTAACCTCCACGTTTGTTCTAAAAAGTATGATAACACTTAACACTTTATTCGAATGATGATCATGTATTTTTGCATTTTATACCTACCTAAGCTGCCTGTAGTGGTACAAAAAGCTGCATCTAAGGGATGATTTGCTTTATTTATTTATTTATTTATTTTAAACGTATCAAAACACAAAGGCGTGCTATGAGAACGGCTCTGATTCCAACAGGCTAAAAAACAAATATCGTATTACAGCATCTGTGAAAGTGAAATTAACAACAATCATACATGCCTGAACAACAATTAGTGTAATCTACACACACAACAGCAGAACATAAACTCCTGAAGGAACTTTACTATGAGCTTGTTTTTATTCTTTTTGCATAACTTTTGCATAAATCACTCACTGAGATGTTAAACATTTCCATTAAGCTGTTCCATTCTAGATAAATGGGTGGTGATGGGAACCAGGGCTTACACTTGCATGCAGCACAAGTTGATGCATTTTATTTACACCCCTAGACCAACACATGCCATGTTAGTTTTTAATTACAGTAGTTAATTACTTGAATGCAGTGTCTGTTTCACTCTTGCATTAAAGCAGCAGAGTTTGTAAATATCAACACAGCCGTCTCTGTATCTACACACACAGGCATGAGCTTATTTCCAATACATTACCAAACCAAACAGACATGTCTACCTCTCACCTATATAGTGGGGGGGAATGATGGAAGACCCCTGATCTGAGTGTTTATTAAACAGACGTGAATGTTAAATTCAAAAGTGTTGCGCTGACATATAAGCCTGTATGTAAATGTAACGTCTCACCCACACAAATGCGTACAGCTTTACTGTAAACTACTCAGTAGGTGCAAGGACAGCACCTTGAGTGTGTGTGTGTGTGTGTGTGTGTGTGTGTGTCTGTCAGCTCTCTGGCTGCATTTAGCTCCTTTGTTGTCTGTGTGTTTCTCTGCGCGAGTCCTGGTACCTCCAGATGCGTAAGAGTTAACTTACTGAAGTTTGTCCTCGCCAGTTTCCAGTATGCACTCTTTGGTGCAGTTTCGTTATTACAGGTTTATTTTTCCATCCCACGTCTTTTCTGGTACCACTAGCTCTACTATACTGTATAACCCATTTACCGTGCATAGAACAGATGGGCTTTGTGACCTCCTTGGCTGCAAGGCTGGACTCACTAATTACATTTTCATTTAGAGTGATTTGATGTAAAATGCTGCCTTCTAGAGAAACTTCTCAGTTCCTATTTCTTTCCAGTGGTGGTAATGGGAAGCAGAGGTTGCAACAAAAATATAGCCAATTTATTAACTATCCAAAACCACCAGTGAAACAAGGGCCAGTGCTGATAAAGAGAGAGGAGACAATGATATACAAGGTTGATGATGGTAAAGTAATGGAAAATCTAAAGGTATGTTTACTTTGGAGACAAATTTGCCTTTAACTTCTTGGCTATGAATGTATGGTAAAAATACCTTTCCAGGCAGCGTATTCATTACCATTTCATGTAATAACTTTGTTAGGATGCTTTTAAATTCTTCAGAGGTCTGCTTCCCGTCACCACCGTGAGCAGTTCTGACTCAGTTTCTTTAGAACTGAGCATTTCACATCAGACCACTCTGAATAGCTTTGTTTACGTCTTTACCTTTTCAAAAAACAGAAATGTTGGAAAACCAGAGATCATACAAATAATGATAAGAAGGAGGAATGATGCTTCGCTCCAGTGACACTGTTTGCTTTTGTGTATTAAATAAATTAACATTAAATGTTCTGTGTTTGGAATTTGTTCAAATGTGACCAAATTGATATCAGGTAATATTAATATTGGATGAAATATTCATGGATCATCCTGCTAGATTATGTCATGGCGTATCATAGTAAGTCCATTGTGAACCATCAGTAGATAACCACCGACCAGCTGAATGTTTGATTGATTACGAACAAGATGTTTTAATAGGTTTTTATGGGCAGCACAGTATGTAGAATGCTGAATGCTATTCATTGGATTCAAAGTTATTGATGTTGAGGTGTTCAGTCAACAATAGAAGTGAATAATGGGTGAATAAGTGACTACAGTATTAACATATCTATGACTTCATGACGCCATAATCCATTAAATGCATTTAATTAAACTGTGTATATATTTGAATGTCTCCTTATTTTAATGGAATTTGATGATTATTTAGATTAAGTATTAGTAGTAGAATTATTTAGTATTTATTTTGACACGTTTGTGTATGTGTAGGTGATAAAGACTCTGGACCCTAAGCAGAAGCCCCATTCTCTTCCTCCAGAGGTTCAGGCTCTGAGGAACCAACTGTCAGAGAGAGACAGAAAGATCCAACATCTGGAGGTGAGCCAAACCTGAAACATCTAGCATGAAATGTTTAACTAGTTATTTGTTTAAGAACAACCCTGGATCATAGAATGCCCAAAGTGCATAATGTAAAGCACTACACACTGCTACAGTTTAAAACAATCAGTAACCAAACATACACTCCAGCTGCAGCACAGACCAGCATTCATTAAGTTTATGTAGTGTCTTGTACACACACATCCACACTTCCACACTTCCACTATCTCATTTCTCTCACGCTGTGCCGCTCATTCTTTGTGTGTGTTTGTGTTTACAGCATGACTTCGAGAAGACCCGGTCCAGACATGATCAAGAGGAGAAGCTCATAATCAGTGCCTGGTACAACATGGTGAGAAAGATCTCTCCGTTTCCTCTTTAAGAGTCTTCTGTGATATTAAAAGGCCTATATGGAAAACTGTATTAGCTGTGCTGTGTAATTATTATTAAGGTTTAAGAGTGTGCTGTTCACTTGCTAGTTTGTTTAGTTCATGTATGTATTGCATTTTGAATTATTTTGAAGATATTTCAATATGACTGATGCTCTGCAGTTTATTCCCCCCATTCTATTTAAGAATGACTGTTCTGTACATTTATTCACGTGTTATTTTAATACTTTGTTTTATTTATTTTGCCCATAAGCCATAGCTGCTTGTGTTGGTCACTAATGGCTGTAGTTGTGGATGTAATGACTATTTTGCATTTATCATGAGTTTATATCACAAACATAAAGACCTCTGTCTCCAAACACTGTACCAATTCCAGCCCATTTAAAAGAAGTTGGCAGATATAAAAAATAAATGATGGCTTTTTAAGTGCATGGATCAATACAAGTGTTAAGTGGAAAAGTACAGTGAATGTAAACAAGTAAACAAATTTAAAGTAGTAGTTGTTTTTGTTTTTAATCTCTCTCTCACTCATACTCTCTCTCTCTCTCTCTGTGTCTCTCTCTCTCTCTCTCACACACACACTCACTGTCTGTCTTTCTAGGGTATGGCTCTTCATCAGAAGGTGGTAGGGGAGCGAACTGGTTCTCCAGGCCAGGCCCAGTCTTTTCTGGCCCAGCAGAGGCAATCCACACAGGCACGGAGAGGCCTGGCTGCCCGCTTTCAGCCTAGATAACACTCTCGCATGAGTACAGAGAGAGTTAAAGACACACTGAACTCTCCCTGTCTTGTCTGCTGTAGTACTTTCTTTGCCGGCAACTGGTCCATAATCACTGCGGGTAACTGGAAGCATGTTGCTGCCTCCTAGAGGCAAAAACTGGAACTGCAATGGTCTTTTTGCTGCTGATTAAAGGTGCACCTCCATTTTCTTGCCTTTTGGAGTGTGGAGTTTAAACACTGCATTTGAAAAGAAGCAAGACTTGAAGACTATTAGGAACGAGGAAAAAAATCCATAAGGGAGAACATTGTTGCCTACTCTTATTGTTTTCTTCATTATGAACTTTTTTCCGTTTCCTCTAAGTTGGATAGTCAAGAAGCTTTAGTTTTTTTGGTAAGGACACAGGGTTCAATTTCAAAGCACTTTGATGTGCGGCTGTATTTGCAGGCCAATCTCCATAGACGTATTGGGGCTCTGTCAGTCGGGAATTAATAGGAGGGGTTAAACTATTTGTATTTGCTTTGTTTTACCATTATTCTCAATGTATTTCGTCATCCATCCAGACAACACTAAGACTTCTGTCAAATGGCCAGATGGTACAAAGCCCACAAGCTGTAGCTGTTCCTTTCAGTCACTAAGGGCTGTAGCTGTGGACATGCTGACTCTCCTGAAGTGATGTTCATGTTTGTCTGTCTGAGTGTAGAGTTAAGTTGGAGTGTTTATCATGTCCTTCTGACTCTAGTTATTTTGGGTGCGCGCATGTTAAGTTTTAATTTTTTCATATTTCCTTTGTATTTGTGTTGGTTTTACTTTTACCCCTGATTTTTTCTTGCCTAGGTTGTTGTTAGTTTTATGCGCAATTTGCTTTTTCTTAACAAATCATGTTTTAGCACCTTAATATGCTAAGTAATGTGTAGATATTTGAGGCCTAGTTTATTTTAGTTTCATTTGTTTCCAGATTTTAGTCTTTTGTTTGTTCAGTAACATAAAACAGGATTTATTAGGACACAGTGAGAACCCTTTTGTGGTTTATAGTGCCTCCTTATAGACTTAAGCAGTGGCTGTTTGTATGCTGCCCGTTTGCTAAGGTCAAAGAAATTGACCTCGGTAATGTTAGCCAGTCCAGTGTTGAACAGACACTGCGCTTCAATGATGAACTGTTTATCTCTCCAATTACATTAATCTATTAAGATATTTTTAAATTTGCGTAACTAAAACTTATTCTTTCAGGCTGAAATCCAATGAAAGACCTTCATTTTAAGATGAAATGTTAGCACCGTGTTGCTAAGAAGAAACTTCTTTTTCCCATCCATATTTTGCCACAATCATCTTGGCTAAAGCATTAGCTGAGTGGGCTCTTTATCTGTTTTGAACCTGCGGTGTTGTCCACTTGACTTCTTTGTGCAATGAAGCACACCCCTTTTTTTCCTTGATGAGTGAACGATGAGATGAGCTACCAAAGTTAAATGCCTTTATTCTTTTTTTTTTTTTTTTTTTTTGGACACTACTGTACATGATTTAACACTGACACTAAAGCAAAGTCTCTTTCAAACTGTTTTCTGGTTCCAGTAACCACAAGAGGCATCTGACAAAATCACTTCACTAAGAAATGCTAACACGGCTAACTCTGAACGAAAGGCTGTAAGAACTGCTTAGCATGAGTTTCCATAAAGTAGCCACAGCTAGTTTTCATTCTTTGGTAACAATGTTAGCATTTTTAGCTGAAGTGTTCTTTCAAACTCTTAGCGTTGACTGACAAACCTGCCCTCCAGCTGCTGTGTGTTTGTGTGTCTGTTAGAAGAGCACATTTTGTGTGTTTCAGGTAAACTTGTTTGGAACTACACTTGCTGAGCACTAAGAGACTGAAGATGTGAAAAATTTTGTTTTATGAGAGAACTTTGTCACAAAGACACTGGAGTGAAAATGTTGAGCTGTGTGAATCATATTTACATGTTTTAAGTATTTCTTTGTGTTTATATGTGTTATATTCTGGTGTTTGTTGGGTGAACAGCAGTGGGTCAAGCATGAGTTGTAGATCAAATCAGTTGATGTTCCACATTTTGCACTGCAATAAAAACTATGGAAAGCTGGTACCAGGAAACATGATGACTGGTGTCGTGATTGATTGTACAAAGTAATTATACCAAATACTGTTTAATTGTAGCACTACTGTCATTTGTTGTGTTTTACCTCCTAATGTATGTAGTGTGCTAATTTGTTTTATGTACTTTAAAGTATAAAAACTAAACTTGTTTTTGTTTTTTTATTAGTTTTAGCACTGGATGGCCATGCATCGTGATTGGTGGCACATATATTATTTTTACCTGATTGTTAGTAATATCCAGTATTTTTAAACACGTTTTAATTATGACCAGCAGATTTAATAAAGTGAGACATTAAATAATATATATATGCCCCTTTTGAATTTTCTCAATTTTCTTATTATTTTTAGTTAAATATAGGATTTAAATGATTTGTGCCTCATTGCATTCTGATTTTATTTACGTTTTGCACAGCATCCCAAATTTTTGGAAATGGGTCTAATGAGGAATGACCGTTATTAAAGGGACACACAGGCTAAAGGGTTTAATCATTGCTAGGTGCTATTAACCTGCCTTCTGACCTCCTATAGTGGTGCTACTGTAGTCAGTGGAGTAATATTTTCTGAAAACCAAGAGATTTTGATAAACTACACCTGCCTTGGGATTTACCTTTTAGAGGTGGGTTACTTTAAATGGTTTTAGTGATTTTTTTCAACAAATAGCTGGCAAACTGAAATAAAGTGCACCAAGTTGAACTTTGAATATAATTTTGAATAGTGCTGACCTTTTAAACAAAAAGAAAGAGCTGTGTAGTGTAACTGAGTCATGTTTGTTTGACAGTTTGAGCCTGATGTTATTTATATGACTACCATTTTATCCTACCCATCGATCGGTCCTACTAAGGCTTATTGCGCATGCGCACATGGCGATTACGTCAAGATTTCGATGATTGGCGCGTACGTGCATAATTTTATCCTTCTTGTTTATAATGTTTTAACGTCTTTTTAATGTTAATTGTTTTCTTTAGGCTTGCTTTCTAAATTTAGCTTAATGTTACTGTCTGCTAGAGTGTTCCAAAAGCGTTCGTGGCAGCTCATAATCGTTGACAAAATAGCAGGGGGTGCTGTTTTATGACCATATTTACACTATCAAATAATCCCACCTGTGCTTTTAATGCACTTGCAGTATTATTTCCCCCCCGGTAGCACAGACCGACAGAACACTGTCAGACTAATGATCCTGTAATAATGTTGGCCAGTGAGTCACTCAGAGAGCCGTGAAGCGCCTTCAGACCGACAGGTGGCAGCACGACGCGCAGCAGCGCTTCACTCCGCCATTGTTCCCATAAAGCGCAGAAGAAAAGCAAGATGGTTGGTGGCCGACGAAGCGAAAACAAAATATAAGAATTTGTCTGGAAATGTCGGTGTAGGTGGAGTTGCTGCGAGAGCTTTCGCGTTTTAAAACGCGGGTTTTGGTAGGAAAGTAGAACAGAGGACGTCTCGAGTAACATATGCTGGATTTGTTTTGTTTTGAGAAGTATCGTTAACTAACTGCTCTGTTTGTTCGGCGCTGGTTGGAAGACTGTGTGGAGCTTTTCAGTTGCTGGTGTTTCTTGTATTTTTGGATTGTAGCAGAAATCTCACAGGAATTTCTGTCTTTTTTTTGCTCTTTAGTTCATATTCGACTTCTGTTCCTGCAGCGCGAGAGCATCAGTCGAGTGTATTTCTGCTTGTTAATGGCCTGATTGTAGCTTAGCTTCGGTAACGTTAGCTCTAACGTCCCTGGCTGATCAAGACTGGAGAAGAAGCGAGGCTCCGGCCGTGAATGTTAAGGACGTTTTTCTTTTAAAAAGTAGAAGAAAAGGAGAGCATGGAGTCCAAGCGTGGTAGTAGCAGCAAAAACCAGCCGAGCAGCAGCGGCAGTGACTCCAGCGGAGGGCCCGGATCGCCGGCCAGCCCCGGAGCTTCTGCCGGCGGCAACGCGTTCGCCAACGACGGCAGCTTCATGGAGCTGTTCAAGAAGAAGATGGAGGAGGAGCGGAGGAAAAGGGAGCAGCAGGAGGAAGAGAAGAGCGAAAAGAACAGTGCGGAGGCAGGACAGTCGTCTCAGGGAAAGAAGACGTTTAACGTGACCAGCTTTGTAAGGGGTTTGGCAGTTGCTCTAGCCGGTGACAGCCGCACTACATTAGTTAATGCTGAAACTGTTCAAAGCTTTACATTCAGAGTAAATGAAACCACAGTTTTCATCCCTTTTATTAAGGGGCCAATCCGTAATGGTCAGTTTAGAGATTCGCTTATAGTCTGTCACAGTTTTTTTTATCCACTTCACATGATTATAGCTGCACACCTGCCAAATCTTATGTTCCATAAGTCCTGCCTTCCATGAAGATTGTTGAAGATGGGTGACTATTGAGATAAAGCATAGCAGGGGATGGTGCAGTTTTTTTGGGTGGTCTCTCGCTGTTGGGGCGGGTGAAGCCTACTTGTAGATGCTGTCCTAAGTGAATGGCAGGCCTCCCCAAAATGGCCCATATAACGGTTTCAGTCTTCTCCCCTAACCCAGGTGGGCAAGAGGAGAGGTGGCGCCAAGTTGGCTCTCAAGACTGGCATGGTTGCCAAAAAGCAGAAACTGGACTCGGAGGTGAGTCGACCTTTTAGTCATGGTATTTTGGGGCCTTCGGGACCCCCAGGTGGTCCACAATTTTGCCCTGTTCCAACAAAACTCTACCAGGTTTCTCGATTAATTGGCGCAGATCAGTCAGAGACAGCGCTCTACTTTAGAGTCCCCCCAACTCTCAGCACAACTGAGGCAGGGTTAGTGTTTGACGATCTGTTGGGAGCTGGCATAGAGCAAAAATATGGAGTGTCTGGGGAGGATTACACGTAGTTTTGTTTTTGCGTAGTTTCTGTCCTGTACACATACATTTCAGTTAGAGAGCAAAGCCTTGTTATTCATGTCTGTTATTGGTGGAAGTGAGAATAAACACAGTTCATTAATACTCCTCCCTTCTGAAAAGGCTGGTGGAATAGAGTAAGAGACCTTTTTGCATAGAGCTTAATACCTTTTGGGTAAAATCTTATATTAATGTATTTTGCTTTGGTTCATGCATCACTCTGTACTGCTTTGTGATTTGAGACCCTTATTACCAACTTAATTTATCATCTGCACCATTCTATAAGTATGTAAGGTCTAATCCTTAAAGGAAAACTAGTTTCCTCACTTGTCCTGGGTGATCATTTTTAAAGCGAGGTTAGTACTCAGGAATGCTTGATGTCCTGAAGCTCTCTGATGTCGATGTGTGCGTTACAGGCTGAGGCAGGCAAAGGAGATGCCTGGTCAAAGTACATGGCAGAGGTGAAAAAATACAAAGCTCACCAGTGCGGAGACGACGACAAAACCAGACCGCTGGTCAAATAAGACTCTGCTGATCAGCGTCCCACAGGAGCAGCCGCCGGACCCTCTCAAGACTGCCAGGCCATTTATACATGCAGCCGATTAAAAATTACACAGTGTACTTTGTGATTTGGTTTAGGGTTATTGTTTTTTTTTTCCTCGTTCCCTTTTGTTTTTCCTCAGAAGTTTTGAACACAGGTTTCTAATTTTAGCGTGTATGCAGTCTGTGCCAGCTGCAGCTACGTACGGTGATTCAGATGCTTTTTAAAAAGTGTAATTTGAGCATACTTGACATTAGTAAGATAATTTGTGGTGTTTGTTGTATTTGCACTGACATCACGCCTTGATATTTTGTACTTTTTCCCCTCCCAGTGTCACCGGAATTAAAAGGTAAAAATATGAATGTGCTGAGTGGAGTGATTGTGCCGTTTAGGACTGACACATTGCATCACCAGTGCTGCCTGAAATCTCAGAGTTTGGTGTGTAATTTTTTAAAGGCAGGATTCTTTAGATATGGCACTATGCCTCTTTCATTTGGTACTGATACTGAAGATACTGATACAGTATTTCTTCTAAAGTTTCTAAGAATTAGAAGGCACAATTTAATTTGTTGTGTTTAAGACGGTCATGATCAAACTACTCAAACACTTAGAACTAAAATCTTGTTAGATCAATAACTTCCCATTTTGGGGTTAACTTCCCAAAAAATGTGCGAAATACGCTGCAGGCCTAGAATTTGAAAATACTGGCATAGTATGTTTTTTCTTCTCTCTCGCTGACAAATTGATATGCACACACTACATCAATTTATACACTTGGTCATAGCTGTTGTCCAGTGGCTTTTGTTCTGTAAGTATGAATGAGTAATTAACTATGTGGTTCAGTTAGACCTCTGAATGTTTTATACAAGATCTCCAGTTCATTAATTAAGTTATCCTCAATACTGTACCGTAACAAGAGCAGTGTTGAGAGTGTCCCTGATATACGGCTATAGCATATGGACACACCTAACTGAGTTTAGGTGTTTCAGCCACAACCATTGCAAGCGTGTAACATCCAGCGCATGGCCTGACGACCTTCATAGACAAACACTGGCAGGAGAATGGGTCATTGAAAACTCAGTGGCTATAACCAAGGTGTAGTGAGAACACACCTTCATAACATGTTGAAATGTCTGTTCTGCTAGATCTGCCAGACAAATGGAAGTGTAGAAGAGATAGCACCAGACCATGCAAACTCACAGAGCCTTGAAATGCAGAGACACACCTTTCCTCTTGTTACCTCACTCACTACAGAATTTAAAACTGCCTATGAAAGCAACATTTTAAAAAAATGCATGAAATGTGTGGCTGGAGTGGTGTAAAGCATGCTGCCGCTGGACAGTCTGATGGATGAATCTGTGTTTGGCAAAAGCCAGAAGAACCCTACATACTGGAATGCATAGTGCCTACAGTAAAGTTTAGTGAAGGAGGGACAATGGTCTGAGGCCTGTTGCCATAGAGTTTGGGCTTAGAGGAGCTACAGCATACAAATAAATTTTAGACTATTACATGCTGTCAGCTTACTTCTGTGTTCCAGTGTGACTATTTCCCTGTGTGCCAAGCGTTAGTTCTTAAAGACATGGTTTGACACATTTGGTATAGAGGAACTGTAATGACCTGCACAAAGCCCTGATCAAACACCAGTGAACACCTTTGGGTTTAACTAGAACACTAAGACGAGACAGATGTTATCATCCAACACCAGTGCCTGACCTCACAAAGGCTCCTCTGATTGAATGCCACATATTTTTATAGACACACCCCAAACTCTTGGGGAAAGTCTTCCAAGAAGAGTGGTGGCTGTTCTAGCTGGGAGATTGCAGATGAATCCCTATGGCTTTGAAATGAGATGTATAATAAGTCATGTATAGCCTAAATCTAGACAAACTGAATTATCTTTTATTTTTTTAAGTAAGCATTTTAAAGTAGTTTACTGCTACTGCAGTCTTTAAGGGGGTGTGGTTGGCTCTCCTGAGCCCACGTGGCTAAAGACCTGTTAAAACCAGTATAGCTAGCTGTTCATGATGTGTTATTTGGCGTAGTAGAAAACACAGAAGAACAGATTGGGCTTCTGTCAACAGTGAGAAAAGAGGAAAAGCGCCCCAGCCTCACTACAAGAAAGCAAAATACGTTGCTGGGACTAACTAATGCTTTTTATTTAGCTAGTGTGGAGTTCAGCTTAAGTAGACAAATTTTGAAAATTCAAGTACAATACAAATTCGCCCCCCCCCCCAGTCCCCACGTTCATTTGGATATAAAATAATTTTTGTTCAACAGGGGCTTATTATAATTCCACTGGGAACAGCACCAGAGAGACACTGACCTACACCTGAGAGAGGGAGGGATGAATTCACTCACTCATTCACGCTCTAGCTACCTCATTCATTAAAGCATACACAATTCACTCAGTGGTTCAGAAATCAACACATAAAATCACTCAACCCAGAGTGTGTACATATACACAGTTTCCCTCCCTGTCCACAGTGATTAAGGTCTGTCTGTGTAAACATTAGCAAAAAAAAAAAAAAAAAGAATTCATCCATTCCTATGACAATATAATTAATTAATTCGGAACGTCAATATTAAAAAATAAAAAACAAATTGATCCATTCTTATTGGGTAAGCCAGCAGTCCATGCATATGTGGGTGGGCCCCTTGGTTTTGTCCATGTCGGTATGAAAGCCACCCGGATTCCCGCATAATCAGAGTCAGTTCATCTGAGCTTTCCTCTAGAGTCCAGCAGATCCCGGGTGAGGTCATAGCGACTTCCTCTTCACATCTCCGCCCTGGCTTTGAGTGACATCTGTAACAGGAAGTGAGAATCAGTTATAAAAATAAATAAAAAATAAATAATCTAAGACTCATGCTCAATGAAGGACAGACAGGTAAGGAAGGGGGGAGGGGGGACCACACTTAACATTAATGACAGACACAATAAAGGGACTAGTTGTGACTAAAAGGAGGGCAGACATGCAACCACCACCAGATGAACACAGCAGACAGCCACCAGGCAGGCAGTAGAAAGGGGGGGGTTTGGGAGAAGAGGGAACGAGGGAGCGACGGAGGAGAGGGCCACAGTTTACCTGAGAAAGCGAGTTGCAAGTGAGGAGGCAGAGCAGCCTGAGCACCTGACATGAGACCCTTTAACAAATCTGAGGAAGGATGGATAGACAGATGGAGAGAGAAAAAGAGAGCGAGAGGAAAGGACAGCGAGAGGAACATTGTAGAAATTGGAAAAACAGGGATGAATGAAGGCAGGGATGGAGAGATTCAGTGGAGGGATGAGGGGACGAAACAGACCAGAACAATGGGGAGTAAGGAGGAGGTGTAGATGGGTTAAGAGGATGATGGATAGATGACAAAGCAGAGATGGGCAGAACAGCAAACAAGGAAATGAAGAAATGAAAGGAGGGAAGGGGAAAAAAAGTAAAAAGCAAGAAAGGTTGAACATGAGCACAAAGGAAAAATGGATAACAAAATGAATAAAATGTTGTATGACGAGAAATACAAACAGGCTAGCAGCAAGTCAAAAACACTACATGAAACAAAGGCAGCACGTAAGACAAGCCAGAGACGAGGACGCACGGAGTCATATACAGCACCTTACACGCAACGCATAGATACAGCACTGCGCACTCCAGCTGTCTCACACTTTTTCTTATGATAAGAAACAGCGGAATGTGAGATGTACTCTATATTCAGTGTTTCACTCCTTTCTGCCCCCCACACTGGCTGCTCCTCACATCTATCAGAGGTTATAGCAACGGTTTCCTGACACTTCACCGCAGGAACAGCTTGTTTACTGATTCATCTCATCAGCAACTCAACACAAGCTTTAGATGATGGAACAGAAGTGATAGCTAAATTAATAATCATTCCATATTTTTCTATCACTATTCATCTGCTGTAGATCAGTTCTGATATGGTTTGATTCAGGCCAAGAGTGTAGACTTACTCTCGACATTGGTGGGAACCTATGAACACCACCAAATTGTCTGTGTATCATTGTTGTTGTTGTTTTCTTCTCTTTGCTACGTGATAAAACTATAAAGGACTGATATACTACATATTAGTGGTGGGCGATATGGCCCTACAATAATATCACAATATTTCATGGTTTTTTTGCGATAACAATACTTTTGGCGATATGACAAAATATTGAATAAAAAATATATTTCAAGAATAAATTACTGCAAAATAAAATTTTATTATTGCATACGATATGATATGGCACACCCCTAACTGAGATATTAAAAAAATAAAATATTTTTTATCAGATTGTAACAGATGTCAGTGATCCTGAATGTCACAATACTAAATAATGCACTCCAAATATCTCCATATATCCAGGACTGAATAAAATGAATGATACTGGACAGATAAACTCTTTCTCCAACAGATATATAATGGGAAATGAGAAAGTGTGAAATTTTCTTTTGCTAAAAACGTGTGATAATTAGGGATGGGTGATATGGCACGATATTTCAGGGTATAATTTCGGTCACGATATTTAAAAATGTTGGCGATATTGTTGTGTTCGATACGATATGGCACGCCCCTACTACATATGCTAGTCTATGTACTTTTAAACTATTCTGAATAATAATTCCTGATTTAATTATGAATATAATTATGAATATAATTATGAATTATGAATTATATAAGAAGTAATTTAGACTTCAGTTCACTTCAGCCACAGTGCAAATGAAACTCTCTAAGAGTGTCGACCGAAGTTAGATATGCTGCTCTGGGAGACTGTAAGAGAACTGACAGCTGGCCGTTTGTTGTGCAGTTCATTTCCAAACCATGTTATTCTTTTTATAGTTACAAACTACTTTAGGCTGCTGTATGCAGCGTGCCAAAGCCTAGCATCGCCATTAGCGTCATTATGATGGTCATTGATAAATAGCTCGTTATGTCCTTTTTCTTTTTTATCATCATCACTCGCGTTTCACACCCATGTGTCTGTCACACAGTGCGTCTCACATATGACTAGAAAGCTTTCCTTACAGTTTTGGCGCTGCTAACAATCAAACGTAGCTACAGAGTCTCACGTGACAGCAGGGAAAGGCACAGCCAATCACACTGTCCATATGTGTTACGGGGAGGAAGGACACGAGTAGAGAATGTGATTTAACCCTTCCTGCACCTCTAGGTTAATGGGACGTTGATAGATCAGGTTGTTTTTGGAGGGGACAATTCAATAATCTCTGGATATTGGTGGGGACTCGTCACTTCCCTCCATGCTAATTCTACACCCTTGATTCAGGCACATTTCTCTGTTCATATACTGTTCAGTTCTGTTTTTTAATAATTTACATTTAATTAAGTTCTTAAACATGATCCATATCAATATAATGCATATTTAATATACATATAGCAAATAAAATGACTGGATTTCTTAACAATTTAATACATTTAATCTATAAAATATACGAATAATATATCATTTAATTATACAATATAATAATATAGTACATGGCATTATATATTAATAATATATAAAAGAAAACCCAATAGAATATTTTAAACATAACTGTATAAATATTATAACCTATAAATTAGTTAAGTTTGTTAGGCTGAAACACTGCTTTATCGGCTCTAGCTGTTCCCACCTGATCCTGGTCATACTAATGGATAAGGCTCATAGTTTGAGGTAAGTACTGAACAACTACACTAGATTTGGGCTATGGCACCTGTGAGGCCTATTTGATACCACAGTGGATCTGCTCCATGGCTCCAGGGCACTCCTTCTGACTTGTTCTCTTATTATTAGCAGCTACTTACTAGAAAGTTCTCAGTTCCTGTGGTGCTATAAAATATTCCCCATATACATAATCATTATTTCTGTAAGCCATCACTAGGCACGTAACACAGAGTCAACTCATGAATCGTCCCGAAGCAGGACGCTAATCATTTACCGCTGGGCCCATTAGTGAGCGTAATTGCTGTGAGACAGAGGTGTTGTCTGTCTGCTTTGGTGGCAAGAACAAAGAAGCTCTGTCAAAACAGAGGCTTCCACACTGTGTAGTCGAGGTAACCTGTATCGATGTTCAGGAGCGCACGCTGGGTTTGCCGTCTTGTCATTACGCCAGGAGATTATCTACGTCCCCGGCAAAAGTGAAGAATGTTTTTACTGTTGAAGGTCTCTGAGCATCACTTTCATACAGCCTCAACATGACCTACCCTCACTCACTGAGCTTATTAGAAATGAGTCGGTGGCTCTAGAAATTCTGGATGGTCAACATGGGTGTTAAGCTCTCAGATCCAGGTACATTCTTAATGTGTGTTTCTACTCATTGCTTTTAGTTACACTACTAATCTTTCAGTATTGAGTTAATCTCTCTCTTTTTAGTTAACAGGTGAAAAGATCAGCCTTTGAAAGATTGTTAGACTTACTGTATATCGTCGCTGTCCAATGAAAAACAAGTAACAAGTATAATTGCAACTTTACAGGAGAGGCCAAAAACTGGCTGTACTTTTAATGCAAGTGAATGGAACCAGACGTTTTTCTAAGCTATAGTGGAGCATTTCTGTTGGTCTATTCATCATGAAATTCTCTCACAATGTAAACAGCAGCTGCTGCATTCAAGTGATGTAGAAAAATAAAAATCGATTCTTTTTCTTGGGACATATGGGGTTCTGCTTTGCCTTTCTGGGCTGCATACGAGCCGTTCTTTTTTTCTTAGAGTTGTCTCCCAGATTTAGCCTTTATTTCTAAGTTTGAGGACTCAACAAATGGCAATTCCTGATCTGCCTATGTCCCTATGAGTTAAATTCTGAGACCATACAACTGGAAGGACCTCCAAAGCTTTACATATTTAAAGTGTAATACTAGTTTTAAATAGTTTGATATAATGGTAATGTTTACGTCCTTAACAAAATATGCAACATGGGTTGACCAAACTTTAGCACATGACTCCCACTAAAGCCACTAACAGATGACCTGCCCATTTACTAACTGCTGTTACATCTAGACCACCCAACAGTGATAAAGATTTGTTGTCGCTCAGCACTTCATACATTAGTCATTAGTGTGTAAGAGTTGTGCGGAGGGCTCAACTGCTCAGAGGTACACTGTTTCATGTGCCTTTTCATCATTGATTCTATTGTGTGTGGGAGAGAACCAGACTCACTGGGGGGTAGACTGTATCCTGAGCTGGTGGGGTTAGCAGAGTTGGCCCCTGCAGCGGTAGCTGTGGGAGCCGGGAGGTTGAGCAGGCCGGGGAACTGGAAGGGCAGAGAAACAGGCACCAGCCCCCCCAGCATTCCGAACCCCAGAGGCAAATTTGGGGCACCTGAACCTAGCAGAGCGCCAGTGGACGATGAAACCTGCAGAGGACAAAACACAGCTTTACAAAAACACCCGTTACAGAAAGTAATGTTAACTTGGCACTGTCTCCATTTTCAAACTCTATATTGTTTGGATTAAGTGAAATTTATCCTCATAAAAGGACCACAGTCAAGTTAGTTTTAACAAAATACACACACACACACACACACACACACACACACACACACACACACACGTCTTACTATATTAGTGAGATCCATAGATTTTTATTGATCTTTGTTTTACTACCACTAAATAATACTACACCTAAACTTAATCCTAACCTTAACCTCAGTACCCAAAAGACTAGTTTTCTACTCTATTAGATTACTATTAGAAAATAATCTGATTGCCCTATACTAGTGAGGACAGGTGGTCCTCACAAATATACCTCTACAAAGAACACACTAGTGATGGGCCGATTCAGTGTTTTTCAGTTCCGATCCGATACCGATATATAACTGCCAATACCGATACCAATACCGATACAAATACCGATATATAGGCTCTTTAGTTTATTATTCCACTTCTTGGGACATCCACCTTACAAATACTACATGTAGCCTTTTTGCTGTTCTGCGTTTCCAAAGAGAAAAATCTCCACACAACTGACATTTTTCAGCCCACTGCAGACTGAAGCTGCTGGGGGCTCAAGGTAAACCTGTCGAACTGGAATACGGATCACTGGTGCGTTTCGTGTTAACGTTACTGCGCGTTTATTGTCCAGCTCAAGCTGCGGACTGGAAAATGGATCAGTAAGTGGATCGGCCGCATTCGCCCGATATCCGTTACATTAAATTACGTCAATATCGGCACCGATACCGATATTGTATTGGATCGGTCCCATCTCTAGAACACACACACACACCTCTGCAATTATAAAAATCTGTGGTTGGGCATAGTTGTTGTTTGTTCCTCCTACAACTGTGTGATGGCCACTGTGGTCACCCCTGCTGTGCAGGCATTACAGACAGTAGCTAAACGTTACCTAAAGAAATAATCAACATCAGATGACACAGACGAGAGATCAGCAGAGGGACCACAGTACAACAGCACAATAGCAAAACTCTTGTTAATGTGAAATTTCTAATATTCTAAATATATAATCTAAATATACACAATGTAATATATACATTTCTTTTGGGTTTGGCTCATTTGGTACATATGGTTCATGGCCAGAAGAATAATACGTGGGTGTAATAATAAGCGGGCTGCTGGTGAATAAACTGCGCAATCATGAGCCGTGCAAGCATGCACAGTCGAGCTGGCTTCAACTTTATGCAAGCTACATGTAGCAGCTGCACAACACCGAACACTCAAACTTTCCACTGCCTGCGCACAACAAGGACGCACGTCCATGGTTCAGTCTCAAAGACATGGACAGAAAGTTCATAACAGCCGTGTCTGGGTCGTTAATTCTCTGCGATCCGAAACTAATACGAAGATCAAAGGAAATGAAGTACCGTACTGCAGACAGTCTGATGCTGTTGATCCTGATGAATCACAGAATTGCAATAAACTGGCAGCTAATATGAAATTTGTCTTTGTAGCCAGCCAACATATAAAGGTCAGAATAATTCAGCATATCGTCGCTGTCCAATGAAAAACAAGTATCTCCAAAATTTTACAAGAGAGACCAAAACATACTTTACTTTCAATGTAAGTCAATAGAACCAGAATTTTCCAAGCTGTTTTGGAGCACTTCTATTGGTCCATTCATTATGAAATTTTGACACAATGTGAACAACCATGTGTGTGTTTAAATAATGTAGAAAACTCAAGATCGCCCAAAATAGAGATACATGTTTACATAAGAAGACTACTTAAGACAAAAATGTATATGAAATATACACCAATTAACAGGTTACACCCCTCAAGGGGCAATGTTATGACCAGTGTGGTCACCAACTCACAGCAGCCTGTACCGATTACAGACAGAGGCTACCACTGCAGTAGCTAAACCTTTCCAAAAGAAATAATCTACATCAGAGGACACAGATAAGAGATCGGCAGAGGGACCACAGCACGACAGTACAACAGCAAAGCTATTGTTAAATGTGAAATTTCTAATATTCTAAATATATAATCTAAATATACAAAATGTAATATAAACATTCTTTTGGGTTACATATAGAGATGCAATGATACCACTTTTTCCTTACCGATACCGATACCAACTCTGACTTAAATGCTCGCTATATGGCTATAAATCCTGATATTTATAGTGTTCTAATTTTTATATGTTGTATTTTTATGTCTTATCCTGAATAAGATACAATAACTTTGAAAGAACACCATTTACTGGTTGAGTAATTGCACATTAAAAAGTTTCAGAGCTATGAAAAAATAAAAATTGCCACAATGCAGAAACACATGCAGCCATTTAGTCAATAAGCTTCATGGTATATACTGTGTGTATGTGTCAGTATCGGCGCCGATACGGTATCGCTATAACACTAGTTACATATAAAAGGTCACAGTGGACACGCATTATAAAAGCCAGTGATTTTTTTTTTTTTTAATATCTGTCTGGTTACATGAACTATGACTGAAACAGACAGACGTGTGTTTGATACCCTTGTAGAATCCAATGCTGAGTCTGGCAACTAGACAAACTTTCCCTACTAGCTTTCAGATTTTATTATCAGCATTGTCACTTGCTGTATTACTTTAAGAAAGAGTCTCAGGATGCACCTAAACAGGCAGACAGAATCCTTCTAGCCAATCATGCAAACTGATTTCAAGTAGTTCTGAGAGTTAATTCACAGACGCTCTTGGGGAACGCACTGTCACCCACACATACTCTTCCTCCAACACTACCTTACCTGTGGTAGCTGAGAGGTCGATGCCGAAGAAACCATCGTCTTAGTCCCCTGATTAGCTACGACCGCCGGCCTTTGCCGCTGCCCGTGGTTGACTGAGCCAGCTACGGACGACGCAGCGGTTTGCGGGGCCTTGGTGACGGATGAGGGAGTGCTTGTGAGGTTGCCGCTGTTCACCTGAGAGGAATTCTTCTGCTGCCCTACAGGGGAGCTATAACTGGCCCCGACACCTGAGAAGCCTGTGTGAAACCCTGGGCTTTTAGAGGAGTACTGGTGCACGCTGGGTAATGTAGGTGGTCTGAGGGAGGGCGAAGGGGAAGGAGAACTGGTAGCTGCGCTGGGGGTCGCTACCCGAGGGGTGAGTTTGAGGATGGGGGAGTTGGAGCTGTGGGGGGATTTGGTTAGCGTGGCCTGCATTGGGGTGATGAAGTTGGACTGCTGATGCTGGGGTTTTGGCTGAGAGGGGGAGGGAGAGGGGGCTGGGCGTGGGGACTCGTGCACGGCGTTTTTGGACTGTGGAATATGTAAGGCCTGCGGCGTTTTGGCAGCGAGGAGCGTGGAAGAGGACGAGGAAGAAGTGGAAGAAGACGGCGGCGTAGAGGAAGTGGAGAGCGCAGGCGACCGAGCTGATAAGCTTACGTCACCTATTCTACTGCCGTTATTATTGCTCGACTTGTGAAGAGTCGGGGGGGTGGCCATGGGAGATTTTCCCACGGGCGAGTTGAAGCTTTTGTGAGGCGGGAGGAGCGGAGAGGCAGTGGGCGGGGGCCTCGGTTTCGGTGGAGATGGCGTCCCAGGCATGCTTAGCTTGTTGCTGACGGCAACAACAGGACGCTGAGCTGTCATTAGCGAATGTCTCTGCACCTGAGACAAGCCACCCACTCCGACCTTCGCCCCTACCAGTCCCTCGCTCTTAACAGCGGGAGAAGTAGAGACGGACACAGAGGAAGGACGAGAGATGGAGGGAGAAGAGGAGACAAAGTGAGGGCTGCTGGTAGCCAGCGGCACGGCAGCAGCGGGCACAGACGGGGCAGTAGTGGTGCTGGTCTTTTTGGGGAGCGGAGTCGTGGAGATATGGGGAGTCGCGGGGCCAGTGGGCCGGGGAGTCATGGGGCCGGTAGGTCTGGGAGTCACGGGGCCGGTAGGTCTGGGAGTCACGGGGCCGGTAGGTCTGGGAGTCACGGGGCCGGTAGGTCTGGGAGTCACGGGGCCGGTAGGTCTGGGAGTCACTGGGCCGGTAGGTCTGGGAGTCACTGGGCCGGTAGGTCTGGGAGTCACTGGGCCGGTAGGTCTGGGAGTCACGGGGCCGGTAGGTCTGGGAGTCACGGGGCCAGAGGGTTTGGGAGTCACAGGGCCGGAGGGTTTGGGAGTCACGGGGCCAGAGGGTTTGGGACCCTCAGGGGACGCCGGGCTGTCAGACTGAATCAGCCCTTTAGCAGCACTGCTGAGCAGAGCCAGGGCCTGCGAGATAGAGTCCAGAGACGGAGCTCCGCCCAGATCCTCATCCAGAGAGTCCGATAGGCAGATGGGCTCAGAGGGGGACATCGGCCTGGGCAGCAGGCCAGGCTGCTGCACACCTGTCTCCATGGATGCAGTTTGCTGCTGGACCCAGCCACCATCCTGAGGCTAGACAGAGAGATAGAGAGATGGAGCAATATAAACGAATGTAAAGGTGCACAAGTACACGGTGATGCATCGACATGACAGTGACAATTCAACAGCACCGATATTGGAATGTTATCAATTGTAATTAATTACAACATATTTAATGGGTTTTGTTTAGGCAAAATAAACTAATTACACTATGGCTAACATGTAGTAATGTAGTAACACCAATGTAGTAAAACATGTAAAGTTTTCTTTTTTAATATTAATACACTGCATAAACAGCTCACATACAGTGTTTCCCCAATGCTAACACTGGCCAAACTCACATGTCTGTATGAGACACTCACACAAGGGTATAACTGGCAGGCTGATCACTTTAAATACATAACTCTACATCACATCAACGTAATTTAATTGAATGGTAATAAAATTAATATTTCATGATACACCGAAAGAACCATAAGTGGGATTTGTGGTCCTTGTGAGATGAACACAAATGACTAATGTAACTCTTGGCTCTGACCAAACAGGTGCTGACACATTGTGCTCCATGTAGGCAACCAAAACATTAGTGCACCTATAACTATACTCCAGATTTATCTGGCTCCTCATCTATGCATGACTTTTGCTGATTCTATATGAATATGCACAGCTTACTTTTGGTTTCACTTTTGGAGTGGGGACCATCTTTTTCTTCACCCTGAAAACAAAGAATATTCTGTTTTGTATATGAACAACATAACCTGATTTTCACTGTATTCTTTAAAACTTCCAAACATATTAGCACATGTAAACAAGGTGTTTTGGAGACTCAAAAGTCAACTCACGTGTTTCCTGTGAGGTGGCCGTGGGCCATGCGGCTCTCTTTAATCAGCATCCTAAAAACAACATACGGCAGGAAGTGAGTGTGCTTCACACCTCCTGACTCCAGGACAGTAAAGCAATAATGAAAAATACATATAAATATAAGCCACATTCTAAAGAGCTAAGATGTTAACCAATATGTGAGGAATGAATGGAGGCAAATGCTTAAACATCAGATCATTAATGTCCACTAACACAAGAAAGCTGAAAATAATGATACAAGCTCACATGACTAAATATATTTTTCCACAAATACAGGAATTACACTATTAAACCAGGGATCCTGGGCAAACTGGCAACCGCAACAACTGCTGGCTATTTGAACAGCACTAAGTAGCACAGCAAAGCAGAGTAAACAGTCTTCTAACCATCATCTTTAAAATGTTCATCACACCTAAGAGGTCAGGTTTTTTTAAGCTACTACAACTTCTTCATAAGCCTTAAAATCATCCACATCGTCTTCAACTCACAGTGCAGTCCAAATAGTTATCCTACTGCTCTAGACAGCTAGTTAGCACTGTCTCATTTATTGATTAATCTTGACTGATCAATAAATGAAACTGAGAAAATACCAGCCTGCTGGCTGTGCAGGGCAGCAGGAAACCTATTAAGAGGACACATCAAGAATAATAGTGTTGTCTCAACCAGCAAAAGCCTGGAGTACCAAATCAAAATCTCCAATGAGTCTGGTGAGCAGAGCTGTCTTGTGTGTGTTCCTAATCATACAAGTCCAGAACGATCAAATACATATGACCTTGAGTTGTGCTTTCCCTGCTTTAACAGACACAAGATAATAAGCTGGGGAACGGAAGCGGCCATATCACAAAACAGGCCGAAACACTACTTTCTCCAGCCTAGAGGTAGGCAATATAAAATATTATTGTTACTCAGATCATTTTTATTATAGTAATATACAATTAGGTTTGTATGATACTGATAAAAAAATGATACCTTGATATTTTCTGTAATTCTGTCAGTAATGATAATAGATATTTTACATTACCTAAAAATCTGTTTGTAAAAGTCTTATATTTTACTAGCTTGCGCTTCTTGAAGGATATAAATATCCATCCATCTATCCATCCATCTATCCATCCATCTATCCATCCATCCATCCATTATCTTCCTCTTTATCACGCTAGCCAACTGGCGGGGCTGGAGCTAACCCCAGCGTCATTGGGCGAAGGCTCTTTTTTAGTGAAAGACTCGCTGAAGTTGGCTGGATGTGTGTAGACACTGTATTAGGCTGTTTTAGGTCCATCTTGGGCTCCCAAAGCTCTTCATACTCCTCATACTCTGTGCGCTGGTTTGATTGGAGATGACGGAACAGGTTAGCTGTCAAGCGATCTTTAATGGCTCTTTTCTTACAAAGTCTGCAAACTGCCGTTGTCTCCAAACCAGCTCCACGCGAGTCAAGATGATCCTCACCGAGGAGTTAAATCTAAGGTGGTAGACTGCGAGGCTGGCGGTGTCGGAGTTTCTTCCCCTGGCGCAGTGTGTTCACTCATTTTCAGCTTTAGGTGTGTTGCTTAGGCAGCTATGCTAGCTTTAGCCTATGCTAGTACACAGTATGGGCACGCTCAATGAGCACTCGCAGCAGCCTGTACTAAAACATGAAGTAGTGTACGTGTGGAGTCGAGGCGTTCTGATTGTTGTATTTTCCCCAGTCGGTAGTCGATAATGGCTCGTGCTTCGTTAACACAGCAATTAAGATATTATTGTAAATTACACAATTATACTATGTGCATTTCTGAGCATGTTGTAAGTTCTGTTTGCTCTGACCAACTGTTTGAGCATAATTAGTCTTGTTTAACCAGATTTAGTGTAGTATGGTATGTGAACTGTGAAATCAATGTATAGACAGATTTTAAAAACAGTATTTAAATTTAACACTACTAGTGCATTTGGGCTGTGTCAGAATTTCACGCTACACATTGTGTATTGTGAAAACATTGTGAATTACTACTTCCATCTATATCTCACACACCTTTTCCTCAACCAAATCATTTTGGTTTAAGTTGTGGCAATCCCAGAGCTCTATCAGACTCATCTGTAAACTATAACAGCAAGAGAAGCATCCTACAGTACTCTCAGCAAGCAGAGGCTGGAGCTTCTTTCTAAAATAAGGTCACCCAGGCACACTTACCTGGCCTGCATCCAGCCTTTAGGCCAGAGGGGTTTCACCTCAGTCTCCATAAAGGCTTTGAGGTAGTCTTCAGGAGAGGGAGAATTTTGGCCCTCAGCTTCATAACAGCCCAGTTTCACTCTGACTAAATTACACAGCAGGGCCCTGCCAACACAACATGTGCAGTAAAGCATTCAGTACACAACAAACATGCAGACGGAGCTGTATCAAACTGTGTCTGTGCGCTGGAAGATGGTTTTATAGTTTTGAGCTTGTCGTAGGTTGTACCTGAGTTTGTCGTCCCACACAAACTTCTTCCGTGGTCCCATCACACGTTTGCCTGGCTTCTCGTCGTCTTCATCCTCTGAACCATTTCTCTCCCCATCCTCAGACATCTGCCTACAATGCCCACAGAACAGCCAACTGTGTCACAAGCGTGTCGCCGTTTTTGACCTTTCCTTTATTCCATATGCAGTCCATCAGCTAGTCATGTACAAAACGTTCTCCTATAGTTCAGCACTGGAGCTACAAGGTTAGTAAAGCTAATAAGAAACAAAAGCATATAACTGACCAGTTAGCATTCCTAAATCACACTCACACTGCCTCAAACAGTGTTGTGTAAGGGGGAGAGTATGGAAACCTGATTTTCACCAACTACCGCACATCACGTCATGAGCATTCCATTTCTAAAAGCAAGACACTGTGTTTTGCAGTACCACTGCACACTGTACAAACCAAGGTAATCAGTTACGAATGCTTACTTGGCCACTTTAGCCATGCAGTCCATGTTATAGCGGGCAATCTGATCGGGCATGGCGCTGCAAACAGCCAGTTTGAGTTTGAGCAGCGGATTCCTCAGCCTGTCGTCTTGCACGTTCAGACTCAGCTTCTTCAGTCGCTTCAGCAGAGCCTCTTTATTACAAGGAACAAAGGCCTCCAGGTGGGAATACACAGCAGAACGCACTTCAGCAGGCTGCTCCTGAACCTGCAGCTCAATACTGCAGACAGAGAGAGACACAATGAGAGAGGGAGGAAGGGAGGAGTGAATGTCTTGTTGTCGTAAAATGCTGGCAGCAGTAGTAACAGCAGTAGTAACAGTCAGGGATAAGCATATCAGCCAATTTTAATATTAAAATGCATAACATTATAAAAAAAATAATACAATTATATTTTTAATCGACATTTTTATTTTATCGCATACTATTAATTGTTCCCTTCAGTGGTTTGGCAGGGAGAAAAAGTAATGAACCACCACTGCCATGCCAAATAAACTAGAACGCTTGCCTAATCACCTCTTCTTCCCCAGCGTGCGTTACCTATCAGCTGGCCAGAGTTTACTTTAATTAACAGCTAACAAACAAACACAGGCTCTTGGTTGTCGGCACAACCAATAATTGGAGCCGAAATTCAGCACACGATTATCAGAATCGGAACTTGAGCTTCATTTTTTACTGAGAAAAACACATACCTGACACAGTCACAACTTACAAAACACGGTTCTGTTGTCTGAGCCAACGTTTAACCCACAGCAGTACTGCGCTGGTTGAATGTATTGCTATGTTGATGCATTGAGTACAACTAACCAGCTTTTCTATTCTGTCCACTGCCACTGGATTGGCTGAAATGCGGAGCACATGCCAACTAAATCCAATCAAACTTTTCTTCTGTGTTTGTGAGAAACGCAGGAAGGAAAGAAACAGCGCTGTCTTTCACAGAGAGAGAAGCTAAGGACATGTTGAGCGCAGCAAGCCAACAGCACCAGCCACTTAATCAACAAATTTCACTCGCTTCAGCTAAACACTGACTGAGCCCCACCTGAAACTGGTTTGTTGGTGCAGACACGCTGCCTGGACCCACACTGCTGCTGTAGGAGCTTAAATGTGTCCTGGAGTTTGACAATAAGGTCTACAGGACCTACAGGATTTCTGGTTATTCTAATTTTGTACTTCTTTGCTTCTTAACAGTACAGACAGTTGCCGCTCCCTACTTCCAGAGATTTCACCGCTCTGATTAAGACTGAACTAGGCCGTTTCCATCAAATTATGTCACGCAGCAAAGATGTATTTTTGGTTGAATAAAATAATGAATTATATACAGTTTTTACCCCAAAACCATGTTTTTCACCCACATACTGAACAGGCAAACTCTGCTCCTGACGTGCCCTCTCAACACTGTCAGCGACTCACACAACGTATCAGTTTTATTTAAAAGAGGTGTAAATACTGGGGGGGTAATACTAGTAAATATTGCAATATTAAATATCAGAATATTATTTTTAACAATACTGTATTGTTACTGTATTGTTACAGTACTGTATTGAAACACAGTATCAATACACAGATTTCTGGAAGACAGTGAATCATTGTGTG
Source organism: Megaleporinus macrocephalus (assembly GCA_021613375.1). NCBI lineage: Eukaryota > Metazoa > Chordata > Actinopteri > Characiformes > Anostomidae > Megaleporinus > Megaleporinus macrocephalus. The sequence continues at coordinate 35,004,720 of CM038703.1, forward strand.
TTGTGTTTAAACCTTTGACCCTTTTCAGCTCCACTCCAACATTAACAAGCAGCACAAGGGTGCAGTGCTATTGTAAGCATTAGCAAACCTGTTCATATAGTGGTGTGTTTTAATAGTAGGATTTGAAAAATCACAATATATCACATTACTTGCAATATTGCAATATATTGTGATATACTGAATTGTGACCTCTGTATCACCATACGTATTGTATCACCAGGTTCTTGCCAATACACAGCCCTAGTAAATATACTTCTATATTCATTTAAAGTTTTTGGGTCCCTTCTGTGAGATTAATCTTTCTTACAAATACTTCAAGTTACTGTTTCTGTACTGTAGTACCAAACACTCAAATCACTTTCTATTTAATAATGTTCAAATAATCAATAAAGTTGTGATTATGATGTTCACTCTTGGTTATTTTCACACTACAAACATATTTATGATGAATGAATATTGCTTCCAAATATCAGTTACTCACTCCAGCAGGATGTTGTTCATGTCCAGCGTAAAGAACTTCTTCCTTCCCTCCATGTCAAACTGCCGAGACGCCTGGAAACACACACTTGTATAAATAACAATCGTTTGAATTGTTTTTTTTGTTTTGTTTTTTTTTACACAAAACTCCTACACAAGGACACACAACTACTCAACAATATCAAACTGCCTGTCATCAATTTAAACAGTGCAGACTAAAAAAGTACAGCTGAGATCTAACAGTATCTTAGAAGGGTTATTGAAGATTTCTAAGAACATTAAGGCTTTTGAGAAATTCAAAATATTTACCTTATCATAACTTCATTATGGAACTTGTGCGGCATTATCAGTCATTTTAGAAACATCTGAAACTCATTATTATATCATTTATGTTCATCGCCATAGAGTCTAGAAGCATCAGCCAGTGAGGTTTTATATATATATATATATATATGTGTGTGTGTGTGTGTGTGTGTGTGTGTGTGTGTGTGTGTGTGTGTGTGTGTGTGTGTGTGTGTGTGTGTGTGTGTGTGTGTGTGTGCATACATATATCACTAAAACCTAAGCTGGTTGCTCATGAAACAAATATACATTTCAGACAAACACTACAAACCCAACTCTATAAAGGCTAAGAGAGCTTGTGAAATGAAAACAGAAACAGAAAGCAGTAATCTGTACAGCCACTTTGACCTGTATTTATATTAAAGCTGTACAAAGCCAAGTTATGCACTGATGATGATGATGATGATGATGGCAACCAGTTGAGACGGTAAATTTAAGACAAAACTGTTGAACTGTTCAGAAAACATTTATAAAAGAGGTGACGCAGTCATGCTTGGGGGTTAAAGGTGTACTGAAGAAAGGACTTTTGAGCACCCCGATGTTACTGCAACAAAAACCAGCATGTATCTGTGAGAGATACCTTGACAAGTGCTGTCCATCTCCACATTTTCAAATGCAAATTAGGGGGGCATTAGTGGGTAACGTGAAGATCTGAGAAAGCAAGACGACTGCTGGAAAATACATGTACATTTTGGGACAACATGCTGCACATTAAGAAGCTTATTAAAAAGTGTTAAGAAGCGCACAACACAACAAAAAGGCCACCATGCGCTTAAAGCTGTGCAGCTGAAAAATTGTGCAACAGAAGAACGGCAAAACAATTAGAGTGCCCAAACAATTATTAAACGTTGTGAAAAGGAAAGGTGATTACAGACAGGGGTGAAGACGCACCCACCCCAATTCAAATGACAGACCTTATTTTTGCAAAAGGCATATATTTACTGAATAGCACCAACGAAGGTCAAGAAAAAAAAATGCTTTTATACTGTTTCAATTAAATATTTATACTATTTAATATAATGCAATTCATTTCTGCTTTCTGTTTTTGTTATAATTTCTCATACTTTCCCATCTTTTTTTGGAATTAGGTTTGTAGTCGGCTGATTAAAAGATTAATGTCCAATAAAAGAAGACAAACATGACAGCAACTTCTCTTTTCAAATGTGTGATTAACGACGGCTCACTTTTTACTGTTAATAAACTGAAATATTCAACTCATCTCTTTGTATCACTTTCTGTACTGCTGTCTCTCTTCCTCTCTGGGGGTCAGCGCGGGCTTCATCGTTAAAGGCCGCCTTAACAGATTACTGATTTGCCTGCAATGACTGCAGTGTCTCAAAATGAATCCCGCATGCAAATCATTTCACACGGCACTGACAGGTGAACCCGCCTCGTGCAGAGCTCTACTCCTTTCCTCATCTCTGGCCTCTTTCCTCTCTGCCATCTTCCCTTTTCCCTCGCTCTGCTTTCCTCTCTACCTCGGTCATAGTCCTCTCTACTGGTCTCTATTCTTTCCACCTCCTTCTTCTGTCTTCCACCTCTCTCCTCTTTCAGCCTTCACCTGTGTGGAGAAAGCCTTTAGGCACACTGCTCTAACAAAGCTGACTCAGTCTGATAAGACACAGCTATACCACCACTTACACGCTGCCTTTGTTAGAAAGACACGGTAATAAAACTTCATGCCAGTAAGGGTTCCTTGTGAACCTTTCCAGTGCGTGGAACAGGCCCAACCACACAGGCCTTTTTTTGGTTCTCCATTAGTCAAACCTGACACCTGGTGCTATTTTTGGTATCGCCTCTGTGGAGGTTCCAAGCCGGCTGAGCTGATATCAAGGGGTGATGTGAAATCGCTGCAGACTACTCATTGGTCGGAGAGATTTATCAGCCAAAACATGAATAAGTGGTATCTCCAAACTGGCAAATTTAGAAGAAAGTTTAGAAACTTACTTTACCTTTAATGCAAGTCAATGGAACCAGATTTTTTTCCACCCCCCCAATAGATTTTGGAGCATTTCTATTGGTTCGTTAACCACAAAATTCCACACAATGTAAACAGCAGCTGCTGCATTGCAGTGACATAGAAAAATATCAAATCAACAAAAATGGAGACGCTTGTGTTTCTATGGACACTAATGATATACTAACGCTGCCTACCAGGTTAGTGTACGCTCGTGTGTTGCCTGTGAGCAGCCAGAATCGTCTCAGTGCCTAACACCTGTTGCAGTATTTCCCCACTTCTCCTGTTTTTTCCAAACACTCTTTCATCTTCCTCCCATCAGCCTCTTCTTACCAAACTTTGTCACGACAGCAACCTTGCTATGATGAGATGGTTTTATATTGGTAGTGAAAAAACCATGTAGCTGGTAGCGAAAGCAAGTGGAGTCAAGCTGTTCCTTGTGGTGGAAAAGAGCAACCACACTGAGAAGATACTTAAATAATAATCTGCACTTTCGGTTTTCAACCTTAAATACTTACATCGTACATCAGCGTTATGCAGAGGGTGTACGGAAGAGTGTAAATCAGCATTTCCATTGGTCATATGATCAGTATCCTGACATACAGGCACATTTTGTAGGTCAGTATATGAGTATGAACATTCAATATGATGTTTTTTGTATACCACCTTTTTATATTTTGTATAGCCCCTCCAACCGCATAACTTTAACACAATGTAATTATTGCTGATGACTGCAATTTAAATAACTGCAATTAAAAATCTTTTTAATTTTTCTTTTTTTTCTTTTTTTTTTTTACAAGCAGCCAAATTGGACGGCCACCTGACTTCACTATGTGGACACTTCGTTAATCTCCTTTGACAATGTACACAGCTGAAGCTCAAATAAACAAACAATACTCTCCACTGCCCTCTAGAGGTGCTACAGCATCAGTCGAGAGTTAGAGCTAGAGACTGCTCCATGTACTTTTGCAAAAGGCATATATTTACTGAATAGCACCAACGAAGGTCAAGAAAAAAAATGCTTTTATACTGTTTCAATTAAATATTTATACTATTTAATATAATGCAATTCATTTCTGCTTTCTGTTTTTGTTATAATTTCACATACTTTCCCATCTTTTTTTGGAATTAGGTTTGTAGTCGGCTGATTAAAAGATTAATTTCCAATAAAAGAAGACAAACATGACAGCAACTTCTCTTTTCAAATGTGTGATTAATGACGGCTCACTTTTACTGTTAATAAACTGAATAGAATAGACTGCTCCATGTAGTTTTTTACCTGTTCCAGTAACATGTAGGCTCTGTAGGCTTTTTCACTTCTTTATTTTAAGTTTTGAATTTGTTAGATATTTGTTAGGCCTTTGAAAACTAATGTTTAAGTAGCTACGACTGTTACATGTCTGTTATAACAAGTTCTCAGTTGTAATAAATTTCACTTTGAATTACAAAGGAATCTGAGCTCTGTGTAAAATTACAGGACAAATCAAGTAAATTAATGCAGTCAGAGCTCAAAAAACGAAAACCCTTTATATAATCAGCGAGGGCCTCCGTTTACAGTCCAATACCTTGTCACTGTTTTGAGCGGCTGCTTCATGAAACTTGCTTCACAAAGTTTCAAAGGAGTTGCAGAACTCGTTTCAGTCACTATGTAAAGTCTGCTTTAGTAAGCCATTGATATATTTATTCCTATGATGTGTACTGTGAGTCGAGAACAGCACCCGTTAAGAAGTTAGGCTCTATAGCGAGCTTAGACAATCCCTACTGTTAGCACGTGGCTAACTCTGCTCAGTTTTGTGATGGCACAAGCAATGCTGTGCTATTCTAATGCTAGATGTGACAACACAGGATTATAGCCAAACCTTGTTTCAAACTGTAGCCCGGCCAGCATTTCCAGCCGATATTGAGAAGTTTTGTTGTTTTTTGAAAGATCTGATCAGACATCTAAATAAATACAGTATGCAATTAAATGTACAGTTTTTCACCAGCAGCCAGGACGTGTTCAGTGCTTGAAGATTGCTTTCTTTAGTTCTTTTAATAATAGAAACGTCTAATACCACTATTTGGCACTGCTGAAGAATCTCTATTGCTACAAGTTGTCAAGACTTGCTTATGCAGTAGCTACACATTTTTTGTACACGGTTTACAGATAATAGTATATCATAGAGTCTCAGAAACCACGTCTATCTGAGATTACTTAACAACTCAACCCAGTTTGAAGCAAGTGTTTAATGATAAGGACTTGCTGCAGCTTTAATGTCAAACTAAAGAAGCAGACTCTGGGTGACTACTTGTGAATCAAATTATATTTCTTTTCCCTGAAATAAAGTCTTTGCTGTTATTTGATTGAAACCTGATATTCTTGTTCTCACTATAATGACACATTCCTCAAGTAAAAGTTCAATCAGCAAAAAAACAGGACAGGTCAGACGTCTCTAGTGGAAGCGAAATAACTGCCAGCCATTGGCCGAGTCTATGTCTTTCTTAAGCCTTCTTTAATCATTATGTCAATAAGTGTAGTTCGGCAGGCCAGCACTGGGTGATACAGCCTTAGCAAAGGTTTGGTGTCTGCAGATCAGTCACAGTAACACAGCCTAAAGATCACTTATACTAAAAATAAACATTACTCAAAGTGCAACACTCCAGAGTTATTCCACTTTCTCTCACTCAGCGATCGGAGGACGGATTTATAACCATGAAACAAAATCCTCAACCTTCACTGGCCTGTTTTTGGAAAGACCAAAGCATAACTAAAGTATTACAACAGCTTCTTTAAAACAAGAGGGATGTTATTACCACTGTCATGATAATAAGTATTATTACTGCATAGCTTAACAATAGGCTGCATATTCTGCAGGTTTCAGAGATGTCACTTAAACTTATTGTTGCTGCTCTCTTCATTGTATCATCTGCTACACCAACAGCACTACAGTTGAAGACCAGCTTGATTTTTCTTCAACAGCAGCACCAAAGCCACAAGACTCAATGAACAATTGGTTTTGAGAGGATACATGTTACATGCTGAAACAACAGCTTAAAGTAGGATTAACATGAATTGAGATCAATTAACAAATTTGAGGAATAACCAACTGTTTGGTATCTGAGGTTTGCTTCTTTAGTTCTGTGCTGGAGCTACAAGTCTCGACCAGTTCCCCTGCAGTCATAAAGGATTTGCTCAATGGTTAAAAACAGACTCTTAAACAGTTACAGTGTTTTTTTCAGTACGTCCATGTGATTCGTGGAGCACTACACAGCAGCTTAGTTTTATCCTCAATGGGCTTAAACCCATCACGGACTAATACAGTAAAACATTCTAATAAAAAGGAAGAGCCCGACGTGCAACAACATTAATGGCTCCTGAGCCCAAAGGCAGAGAAAGAGCTTGTTGCTCATCAGCCCTCACGCCCCACAGCAACGCTACCAAGGTTGAGCGTGAAGCGAGGCCTGGGAGGCCACGTCAGGGAGTTGATTAAGAGACTCATGGCACTCCCCACAGCCTGCTGACCCTCGGGGCTTGGGAGGTGGCTTCTTAGTGATACCACCTGCTGCTACAACAAGTCTAGCAGCAGATAGCATGCCATTGCAGTAGCTTAGTTACACATTAGAATATATCAATTCCAGCTCATTGACGAGCTCGGAGAATAAAGACTGTGGGCTAGTAAAGCTGTACATTTGCATGTGGAGTTGGCCTCAATTACTCTTCCACATTCTACATTTGCTCGTTAGATCAGAGAGAAGGCCTTAGCTTTACACGCACCCACGCAGATTCACTCCAGTTCACTTAAACCTTACTGACGCAAGTTTAGAGAAGAAGAACTCAAAGCTGAGTGGATAAACCTGTGGTTTTGTGAGTGGAGCTATTATCTTAAGCTACTTGGCTAAATAAAAATGAAAATAAATATAAACCACCAGCACGTCTGGCTCACAGAGGCTATACTAAGGATACATCGAGTGTCTGGTGACAGAAGATGGAAACTTAAACTTCTCTCAGCGATGCTTCAATGAACGGGAATGAAATGGCACAGACGTGTGTAAAGCTTAGGCCTTCTTATTAAGCATCAACATAGATGGGGAGTGCTTGCAGGATCATTGCCCCACTTACCGCTCGCAAGTCTTCTATCCGTTTGATGAGGGGAGCAGGAAGGCCATCGGGCAGTGGAGGAGGCGGCACGAGACCCGTCCTCTGCACACGGCCAGGGGTACCGCCTCTCTGTGCTCCGGCGCTGCCGTTCTCCCCTTGCCCTGGGCTGGAGGGTTCTGTAGGGTCCAGCAACGCAAAGTCCAAATCACCCATCAGGTCCTGCAGCATCTCATTGTCATTGGCCGAACCCAGCAGCGACATCACAGGGTCGTTGGTGAGGTCAGCCATAGAGAGGTCATTGCCCGGGGGAACAGAGTTAGAGTTGAGCATGACTCTGTTGGTGTTCGTGGGTCCCCGTGGGACTTTCAGAGGACCGGTGGGCACAAGGTTCTTCTTCCTCATCTCCTCTTTCTCACGGGTAAACCGGCGGATCATGGCCGCCAACGAAAGTGAATCCTTCATCAGCTTCTTCCTCTTCTTCTTCTCTGGCCGATTCAGAGCAGACACCCTGAGAGAGGGAGGACGGGGGATGGTTAGGATTTCAAAGAAAAGATCAGGTCTTTCAAAAAGCAGGACCTCTCAGCCCAACTCCAATAGGAACGTCTCTCACCGCTTTAACCAATCACGGTCCAACAGGGCTGAGTAATATGACAAGGTATACCGTTATCATGATAATGTCTCACCAGTAGAACACTGACCAACTGCATGTTTCAGTATAGAGAGAGGAAAAGACTAGGGATGCACCAATACCACTTTTTCCTTACCGATACCAATACCGATACCAGCTTTTCATGTATCTGCCGATACAGAGTACTGATACCAACTCTGACTTAAATGCTCGATATACGGCTATAAATCCTGATATGTATAGTGTTTTTATATGTTGTATTTTTTTTATGTCTTATCCTGAATAAGATATAATAACCTTGAAAAAACACAATTCACTGGTTGAGTAACTTCACATTAAAAAGTTTCACAGCTATGAAAAAATAAAAATTGCCACAATGCAGAAACACATGCAGCCATTTCTTCATGGTATCGGCGCTCTCTATTGACGATACGATACTGTGTGTAAGTGCCAGTATCAGCACTGATATGATACAATATCGGTGCAAATACCTGGATGCAGTTCTGTCACAATGTTAAATACTGAATAAAATCTGTATTGACAGTTACTGATGTACCGCTGGGCCTTCCTCAGTTGAACCTGATCAAATTTCTGAAAAAAATAGATGGTATGACATACGTACACTGTAAAGCAGTATCACATACTAGGGTTTTGGCATGTTGCCCACATTTATGGTCCAATATGATTAAAATATGAGAGGACCTGCCATGGCCCACTGAGACAGACAGCTTGAGGCCAGTGCTCGAGCCCCAAGTGCCAATGAGAGTCGTTCAAGGCACCTGAGCCGAGGTGGAGAGAGAACTTGTTGCCCCCAGCGCCGCCTCAGCCCCTTATTTCTCCTGTTGTATCCTATTAAACAGGCTTGACTTTTGGCTTATCTTCTAAGCTGAGTAATTCTGGTTTCTTACACACTCGTGTGCTATCAGGAGAGACTGCACTGATTCATATATAAAGTTGGCCACACTCGTCTGTAAAAAAGCGCTGATGTGGATTTTTTTTTCTTTTATTGCCAACCAGTAAAAACAGAAGCTCTCAGAGTCGAAAGTTTCAGTATTCTGAGGTACAAAAAGTAAATTAATGTCACGACGAGCAGGAGTATATCGTCACTGTCCAATGAAAAACAAGAATCTCAGAATTTTTTCTCAAGATATTTTGGAGCATTTCTATTGGTCCATTCATCATGACATTTTTACACAATGCAAACGACCACTGTCGTGTTTAAATGATGTAGAAAACTCAAAATTGACAAAAATGGAGATATATGTTTTTCATTGGACAACGAGATATAGATATCCAGTCATACTGGTGTGGATAAAAAAAAAAAAAAAAAAAAAACAAGCATGGGATGATGTTAAATTTACCTCAGAACTCGTTTTGGACGATGCTGTTGTGCATGTTAACACATAGAATGTCTACATAAATAATTAAAATTAAAATTAAGAAAAAAGTTTCAAATAATAAAAATATTATATATGAAACTGTAATAAAGAATAGAATCACTAACTCCTCTTTAAACATTTTCTATAACTAATTACTCACTGAAACTGAAACATAACCACTGTTTAAATTCTTGACTAATCTTATTTGCAGTCCTAATCTCAAAAATACTACAAAAAGAGATGAATAGCACAAATAAACCAGCAGCCCTGTCTGACTAATGAATATGAATCAGAGGGATTAAATGTCATGCAGACAATATAAACCACACCCCATCCTTAAAATCTACAATCAAACTCAACCAAAGGCCAGATTCATATATGGGCGGTTACTAACAACCTTTAATAAGTTATGATCTATGATTAACGAGCTCATCTAACTAGCAAAAGACTTTTCACAGGTGATGACTATCAATGATGCTTCATTGATGTAGCATTGCATAAATCTCATCTACTCTGCATACGCTGCTCCTTCTCTAGAGGAAGAACTCCCAGACTTAGGACATTCACTACAAGTATGGGGTACTCGTTTTCCTCAACCATGGAGTGAAAGAACCACAGAAGCAGCGTCGCCCCCTACATTATCTGTAACACACTGAAAACTGTTAGAATGACTGTGTGCATATATCAAACTCACCCCGGCTTTGGTCCACGATTCTTTTTGGGTTTCTTCTCCTCAAACGACCCATCTTTCTTTTTCCTCTTTTTAATCACTCGCTCTTCACCGTCCTTTAACTTCTACAGACAAGACAGAACAGAAATGCACCTCAGATGAGAAACAGATCCAGCAATCACAGGCGTGTTGACACACAGACACATATACATATACATACATATATATATATATATATATATATATATATATATATATATATATATATATAAAATGTATCAAACATATGTATATGAATTTACATATTTTATTTAATTTAATTCATCTAATTGTCTTCATTGAAGGACCAATGTCCCATTCAGATAAGACACCAAGCTTGTTAAGCTCAGCACTTTTTTTCTATTGTTTTCCTTGATGTGCACACCTGACCCTTGGGAGCCTATTAACTAGTTAAGGAGTTGAATCAGGTGCGCTAGATAAGAAAGCAAACACAGTCGCTGTTGTTAAACTCCACAGTGAACACGCTTTCCTGCTAATTCTAGCGGATATTAGTGAGTATTTGTTGAATAATAAAAACTGTACAATGCATGATTACTCTTGCAGACCAAAACAGCCCCATCCCCAAATTAAACCCAGCTAATAACCAGTCACTGTGATTTACACTGTGACTCTGTATAGGATGCATGTTTGTTTTTGTTTTTTTTCTAAATTGACCCAGAGCATCTAGACTGGACCACAGCTGTAGTGCAGGGTCACCAGTACCGGGAACCCCAAGTTTACAGCCTAATCTCTGAGGCGTTTAAAGCACACTGGTCATGACGTGAGAGCTGCGTGAACCTTGAAGTGGTTTCCGTCCTTGCTGCCCCCCTCCTCCTCAGACTCGGACGCAGGTCTAAACTGCAGCGTTCCTGTGTTGATGTAAAAGCCTCCGAGTTTAGTGGTGAGGGATGCAGGCACGAGCTCATCATACTGCAAAAAAAGAAAGTAGAGGAGTTACTTCAGGAAAAGAGCAGCAGCAAGTTCCATTTAAAGTATTAATGCAAATCAAAGCATCCAATCTCCTCTGAGCTTCTGCCCCCTATAGTAGCCTTGGAGGCAGTTTCCACACTCGAGCAGCTCTTATCTGAGAAACAGTAATCAGTTTAAAACACTGCAGACCTAAATGTATTTTCCTCTTGTCTCAGTTTAATCTGACCTAGCAGAGCTGTAATCAGACCTACTGAATGGAACGCCATGCAGTCTGCAGGGTTGTAAACTGAGCCATACTCACAGCCTCGGAGTTGTCAATGAATGGATCGGTCTCGTCGTAGCCATAACCGATGTCAATAAGGTCCTGCATGCGGTCCTTCTTCTTCTTTCTCCCTGCGTTCCCCTGTCGCAGCACCACAAACGGTTTGATATACTTTATAGGAACACTCTTACATACAACACCGTTGTAATACTGGTACTACAGAGGGCTGACATATGTAAATGAGCTCTCTAACCAATCACACTGGTTTTTCCACTATGTAGCTTGGCTTCCTAACCCAGGAGAGATCCAGATCAATGTTTCCGTGGCTATTTTAATGAAGGTTTTTTTAATGAAGTACAACACAAGACAATTAATTTGTTTCTAACAAGTCCTTCTACGATGGTTTATCTACTAACTCAGGGGTAGATAAGGTTCAGTTAGAGGTGATTTCCTCAGGCCAAGGTCCGGACCGTCATCATTGCTAACTTGTGATTTCTAACTCTGATTCAGTGGCGTATCCTGTATAGTGAAGTAGCCTAGTATCAGCATCTTATACCATCAGCTACTGAAACACCAACACGTCACACACACCGTTCAGTATATTTAAGTATATTTACTGTTTAAATGCTGAACTGAATGAATTATTTATAAAGTCTTCAAATAAATGCTTTTTCCTCACTTCAAGTAAAAACAGGAGCTACATTAAAAAACAGAATGCTTTTGAAAAAAGTGCTTATTTATAGAAAAAGTAAATACAACTTTTTAGAGCACGCCGTCTGAACCAGTCTCCAACTCACTTTATTCTCCGACTGCTGCTACTATCTTCATATCTCGCCTGTGTGCACACCGCACTCCCGAATCTGCACAGATCTGATTGGCTGAGGATCGGTGCTCTTTGGTGATTTTACAGCACACGCGTTTGGTCAGTGAGTTCACTGCACTGCAAAGCCCATATACCATAAAGACAATAAAAGCTCTGCCGCTTAAAATAAACACTGTCAGAATTTAATCGTTCTCAATAGTTTATTAGTTTACGTCCGTACTGGACAACGTCTGGGTCCAGACATGAACAGCGATCCATCTATTATAAAAGCTTTTCATTATTTTATTTAAATATATTTCTTACTCAACAGTTTATTTGTTTTTCACTTTTAAATTCTAATAATTTTGTTTTCTATTTATATGTGGGTCGTGTCTCACATCTAATACATCACTGACTAAGGAATTTCACATTAAACACTACGGCAGGTATAAACGACTGGCACGTTCACGCAACATCATCTCGAATAAATCTTGTGCACAATGTTTGATCTCCACAGGACGAGCGGACAGTGTCCTTTCAGAGCGTTATCATTTCATCAATCAGCTGCTCCCTCAGAGCAACATACACTTTACTACACGGTACTGATAATTACTCAGTCATATTCTTACATGATATATTCTGTTCTCCAACATGTAGTCTAACGTTAACGCTGCTGGGCTGAAATCGGCACTAACTCACTGCTAGTGGAAAACGCATCAGAACTACACAGCTTCCATTTCTTGTGGGCATCACTGTCGCACTGCTGTAGACCTTATCCTGACCTTACGCTCTGCACACCACAGCAAAAACAACTCCAGCATATGTGAATGAACGAGACGTGTGCAAAACCTTTATAACGTGTTAACACACCTTTACTTTACACCCCTTTGCCGCCACCAATGTTCAAAACTGTGTCTGTTCTGTCATAGCACCTCTTCGTGAATTAAAATCTTGTAAAATTAACACAAACATGATTCTTCTTTCAGTAAGTGATGCATCTACATCAAAAAACTACATCAGCCATATTTTTAACCACGTCACATTAACTCCCTGAATATGTTCTGTTCACTAGACTTCTGTCTGTACTGAATCCACACCGCCCTACTCATGTGTCCTCCATAGAGAAGAGATACTCACATATTTACTCTCAAATTTCTTGGCCAGCGCTTCGACCTCTCGTCTCTCTCGGTCTTCGTCTGCAAACGGGTCATTCGGGTCCAGGGCTGGTGTGAGCCCTTGAGGAACTTTCTTAGACTTTTGGAGACACAGTGAAAAAGAAAGACGGGTTAAACAGAGAGAGCACAGGAAGGAGACGTGACCAGACATACAAAGGCTGGGCATACTTTTTTTTCTCTCTGATACAGATCAAAAGAATTGATGTTCTCATGTAGCACTTTACCACAATAAGAGCCAATGTTTTCATAGAATTGCAGGAAACATATTTCAATAATGCACGCTGACCTTTAGAAATATTCTAACAAAACTTTATAAGTGCACTCCATAGCAATAGAACAACAATATGGCACTATGTGCACTCGGTGTCGCCCTAATGCTAAAGCAATCCTGGTTGAGGCCTTCACTAAGCAGTCCTACATACTACATCAACACATCTGCCCATCTTATGACAGTATATATATATATATATATATATATATATATATATATATATATATATATACACACTATATATTTATTTTTTTATTTTATTTTATTTTTTTAATAAGAAGATTATTTATCATGCACATGCATTTTCCTGCAAACACAAAGTCCTTGATCAGATGACAGACAAGTGAGGAGACCCAAAAAGCTGAAGTGCTCGACACTAATGTGATGCATGAGGGCTACTGGAAAATAACACTGCTCTAGATGCTCCTGTAGTAATTCAAAGCATTTACATCTATCACATACTTCTTAATTTACGCACCAGTACTACAAACTTCAATCATCTCAATGAATGAAAACCTTTAAAGACACTCACACTCTGTCAAGTAAGAGCTAAACGCTATGACAAGTCCATTAGGAAGCTCCACACTGGCTTACTTTACTTACAAAGAGCTACAAATATTATGTCTAGAACACCAGTACCCCTCCAACCCTGATCTTGGGGTTCCCACTAGTGTTTTCCTTCATTCAACACACCTGATCTAAAAACCTGTTTTCAGGCCTTGCTCGAGATGAAGAGGGTCTGTTAGAGCGGGGAAAACACCAAGCTCCTCACAGATACCGCTCCGGCTAGGAAAACTGCTAAACCTGTGAGAACACCTGCCCATTAGGAAGCTTCATCGGCCTCGTGAACTTCACAAAGACCTGTCAGTAACGTGACCACTCGAGAGGCCCTGCAGCTCGGCTTAAAGGTAAGTTAAAGAGTCCCTGACTTGCCTGCTGGATCAGCTCGCTGTAGCTGAACTCTGCAGATCCGTGGTCGCTCGGTTCAGACAGAGAGAGATTCAGCCGCACTGTGGGCTCAGGTTCTCCCGAGGCACTGCCACCGCCGCCGCCGCCGCCACCACCACCACCACCACCACCACCACTAGCACTAGCGATGCCGCCGCCGCTGCCGCTGCCGCCGCCTGGGGCTTTCCCAGCCCCGAATAACCCAGCAGCACCGGCCCCTGCCCCTCCATCCCTCGGGAGGTGGTGGTGATGATGAGGGTTGACTTCGCTCTCCTCCTCCCTCCGTCGTTTCTTGGATTCAGGAGTCGCGCTGTACGTAGCGAGAGTCACGAATGGGACTTTTCTGGGGTCGGCCATTGGAGGGATGACCGCTTTCGCCCTCGGGTGGTTCTGTTACCCCCCTCAAACTCTCTAAAGTAACTAAGCAGGCGGGCTAGCAGCAGCCTTTAGCTGAAGCTAAACCGAGCTGCTAACTAACCGGCCAGTAAACACGCAGCTAAGTTCAAGAGTTCACAGCACAAACTCCCGCCGTCGAGGATCCGGCGTCCTTCGGGGCCTTCAAAGTCGCTTTCCTGGATAAAGATGGGTAAGAATCTTAGTTTTTCTTCGCCTCCATGAGACTGAGGGTTCCAGCAGCATCCGTGGTGGCCATTTTATCAGCGCTAAACGGGTTTACTCTGCTGCGGGTCACCGGGCCTGCGCAATGCTGGCGCCCAGCGGAAATGGAGGTAGCGCACGGAGGCAGGAGACGGGCCAATCACAGGAGAGAGCGCTTCTCAGAGCCCGCCCACTTACTATTCTTTTTACTTCTCACTCTGTTGTTTATTTCACGCACACATTTAATCTTTCTTTTTAAGAACTATACTTATTATTAAGATGTTAATATATATACTTTAAAACATGATATATTTGTTCTTGCTTTTTATTTCTTTAATTTATTTTACAAACATTATATTTTATAGCCACTTGATTTACTGTTTATTAATTTTTAGATATTATTTATATTTTTTAATAATTGTTGCTCTTTAATTACATTACCTGCACTCACCTGTTTCCACTCATTTGGAATTAAAAGCATGTAGGATGTAAACATTTAACTTTGCTTTGTTCCATTCCTCTTTGTTCATGTTGTGTCTGAAAAACACAAATTAATTTACCTTTAGAGCAGGTCAGAGCATGTCTTTATTATGTTTTAATAATAAATTAAAACATAATAATGTTTTATCTGTTTTATCTTATGTTTATTTCATGCATATTTTATTACAGAACATAGTCACATTTCTATGTATTTTATATCTCCCTGCACACGTGTTTTATAGATGTTTTCTGTTTTTGTTTTGTTTTTGTTTTCTCTCTGCCCGTTCCGTCATGACACTGAGGATCTGCCTCCATGTCCCTGAGCACCTTGTTCCCCGAGTTCTTCAGCAAAAGAACATTCCCCAGAGATTCTCTGCATAAATGCTAGGGGGCGGGGGGTTGCAGGAATATACCACATTTATATCTATTCCCTGTAAACAAGCATGTGCACACAACTTTGCTATAATATAATATAATATAATACAGTGGCATGTAAATGTTTGAGCACCCCATAAAGCACAAGATGGCTATAAGTAGTTATCAAAGCATTTTAGGTTTCCTTTTTTCTCTTTTCATTAATGCAATTAAGAAATAACAGTTAACCGGAACAGCGGAGGTCAAGTTAAAGGAGAACTTTCTGAGAAAACAGCTCGTAGGATTGCTAGAAAGTATCCCAAACATGAATGAATCTTTGTCAACATCTATAATAATACAAACCTAAATCAGTCAAACATATAAAAAGTTTAAAATAAAGACAAATAGCAGACCCAAGTAAGCACTAAGTAAGCACCCGGACAAAGCTAGACAGTGACTCACTTTAGACAGCAGTTTGTCAGACACAATGTGACCTCACCGGCTAATCTTCAAAATAGCATGGATATCGCAATGCTCTCTTCAGTGCTTGACTGGAGTTGACTTGTTATTAATATTGTAATATTGTGTAACTTTCATGTGGAAAGCACTCTCAACCAATTTGGGTATGAATCCTTGCAGATCATGTACACCTATACATGTTGATTGTCTTCCCTGGGGCGGATGGGATCTTGATGATATAGTGCATCTATACAGTGTATCTATATAGCAGGTTTGTTGTTCTTTGTAGCTCTGCGTTTACAGACTGTAGGGCATCTGTTTCTCTGCATGCTTTGTTACCTCGTTCTTCACAGGTTAGGACCACCACAGAACCACCACGTAACAGGTAATATTTGGGTTGTGGATCATTCACAGCACCACAGCAACACTGACATGATGGTGTGTTAGTGTGTGTAGTGCTGGCTTGAGTGGATCAGATAAAGCAGTGCTGCTGGAGTTTTTTAACACCACTGTGTCACTGCTGGACTGTGAATGGTCCACCATTCAGAAAGATTCAACCAAAGCATCCTGTGGGTAGTGTCCTGTGGGCAGCATCCCGTAGGCTGCGTCCAGTGAACACCGATGAGGGACTAGAGGATGACCAACACAAACTGTGAAGCAACAGATGGCCTGTCATCTCTGAATTAAAGGTGGACCAGGAAGTTAAGTGTGTCCAATAGAGTAACTTTACAGAAGAAACCAAAAAACATTCTTTACATTCAGTGTAAGTTCATGTAAAGAGGTTCTATTCCAGGTGATATTGGAGCAGTTGCATTTGTCCACTCATCAAAAACTTTCACAAACCATAAAGAGCAGCTGCCGTGTATGAACATAAAAATCAACAAATCAACAAAAATGAAGATACATGCATTTTTTCTGACAATGACAATATAATAGAATTTAAAAGTAATTAATTCATCTTAAAGTACTCAGATCATAGTTATTCAATTATTTAGTCATTAATTTAAATCAATAATTTTAAACCCAAGGCATTCCTTGAGATAATCATCACTATAAGGCACTTTCTATTGGGAGAAACATTTTTTCTCCCAATTTTTTTTATATAACATGTTCAATAATTGGTTTTAATAAAAGGTCAAATGGAAGCTAGCAGAATTCTGCCTTTGTCACACTGTGATAGTCCCATGGTGTTGGAGTCAATCCTACAGAAAATAGGGCTGAAAAGCTGAACGATTCATTAGAGATGAGATTTTTAAGCTCGCTGCTCGCTCAGTGGACGAGAGAGCAACTATTTGATGCAGCAACAAAAATGGCAGCATATAAGTAAAAGTCTATTAGTCTATTTTTAATAATAAATAAAGTACTTTGTTGGGTTTATACAACATATTTAAACGGTTTAAGACATATACAGCATTTACGGGCCTACATAAAGCAGCATGGCCTGACCTTGTGATTCTACTGGAACAGAAGTGTGAGTGGGCAGCTGCTTTTCAGGGCCTAAATGGTCTAAATTCTTAGTCAACAAAGCATGTAATGGCATGCAGTACGTATAAATAAATAAGCAATTTAAAAGGTTAAAATGTTCACTATTCAGACAATGAGCCAAATATGTTTCAAGCCTAGCTCATAACTTCCAGTCTGTTCTATCCAGAGAGTCCTGCTGCATTACTTTCACCGGTGACACATGACTTCTGAAGATGGATTAAAACCCAAAGCAGCCAAGAATACCTCAAACATCTCAAGAAAACGGCAAACGTTTTTTTTTATGGCGCAATAACTTAATAACCGACATGTGGAAGCCTAAAGGGAAAGACACATTCTTGAGTTGAGTGTGGACATGAGGCCCCGAGCAGGAGCCACTGCAATACACAGAGCAGTGATCAACTCTGACAGAACACCCCTACTGTATAATACATGTCATCGCTGTCCAATGAAAAATATGTATCTCTATTTTTGTTGATTTTTAGTTTTCTACATCATTTGGACATTGCAATGGATGTTTACATTGTGTGAAAATGAATGGACCAATGGAAGTGCTCCAAAATAGCTTGGAGAAAATTCTGGTTCCATTGACTTACATTGAAAGTAAAGTATGTTTTTGTTTCTTTTTTTGTAAAGTTGCAATTTTAGAGATCCTTGTTTTTCATTGGACAGGGAAGATATACTGCTAGTCTTGGAAAAGAGGGTTTAACTGGCAGGCTAATGTTTATATTGTTGTCTTATCAGGTACACACTCATTTTGTGGCAAAATAAAATTCTCTGTTATTTGTTCCAAAGAAAAATATGTGTCTCCAAAATAGTAACTTTAGAGTAGAGGCCAAACATATTATCACCTTTCAATGTAAGTAAATGTAAAGGAGTTTTATAGAGTGATTTTGCAGCATTACTATTGGTCCATTCATCATTAAACTTCCACAGGATATAAAGAGCAAGTGTCGCATTTAAATAATATAGAAAAATACATATATATATTTTTCTTTGGACACTGAGGAATGTTTATTATGCAAATATGCACTCTAAGGCCTGGTGTGGATCTGTATTTAAAGCGCCCATGTGAGAAAAAAAAAATATTTTCTTTAAACTAAGGGAGTTTAAAGTTATAAGTAGATTGTTAAAGTTTATAAACAGACCATTCACGCCCAGTTCATAAAAGCAAGCCACAAAACCAGCATGTTTTGAATAAGACCAGCAGGGTAGGGGTGTCTAATAGAGTGGACAGTGAGTGGACACTGTGTTTAAAACTCTGGCAGCACTGCTGTCTCTGATCCACACATACCAGCGCATGTATCTCATAAATAAAAGAAAAACATGATCATGATTTCAGCTCCACTGGCATGCGGTCGCCATAATAAGACAACTTACGCTTTATTACTTAATACAAAACCCATAATAGCTACGCTGTTTAATTTATAGAATAAAAAATGCTAACCTCTCACAGGCTGTGTTTAAACAACAAGAAACTCTACTACAAAATTCTACTAGAGCAAAATTCATTTTAAAAGAACGTGTTGTTGTACAGAAACACTGCGCAGTAAAGCGTTGTTATTTACCTAGCTAACCATGTTTGGTTATAAGTACTACCCAGTTGTACTACAGTAATAAATATAAAGATAGATGACAATGTAGTTGTAATGTAGTATAACAGGTTTGTTTAAGATTACTATGTTGCTGGTCACCACCAAAACAAGCGTATGCTGGTTTTAGACGCTGGTGTGCTGGTCAGGACCGTGACCATGCTGGGGTGACTAGCTAAACAAGCGCCAGACCAGTATAAACCAGCTCAGGACGATTCTGATCACAGTTGTAGTTGTAGAGACGCCGCTGTTATTTCAAAATATGATTAGTTCTCCAGATTTGTGGTTGTACATTGTATAACATGCATAAAACACACACACACACACACACACACACACACACACACACACACACACACACGGTGGTTCCAGTGGACGTTATCTCCAGTTACCTCCGTATTTACCGCAGGGCACCTACAGGTGGCGCTCTCTAAAGACTTGAACCCTGAGACACATAGAAAGCGAGAGAGGAAGAAGAGCGGTCTGTTTACAGAGAGGTAAATAAAGTGAGACGACTTGTTCTGTGTTTTGCTAAAAATACAAATAAGTAAATAATTTAAGGTCAAAACTGAACGGATTGAAGTTACTGACACTGCGAGTAATACTCCCTGTTGTCGAACGGATAGAGGCGATTGCTAAGTTTTGAACGTTGTCATCGGAACTTTCAAAAACCAGTAAGTTTGTTCAAAACCAGTTAGTTAGTTAAGTGAGATATAAATATGTATATCAAGTCATTCGGAGTGTTTTGAGGAGAAATGCTCAGTTGAAAATGAACATAGATACTAGGTAGTTGATGGCAGCGGTGGGAACCAGACGTCTAAGTTTAACACCTCGAAAAACGAAAGCTACCATACTTTATAGAAAGTTATCACATCGCGCGACATTTTAAGGAATTGTAGGGTCTCAATCAGCAGTACGTGGTAACAGCCAGCTGTTCTGCTGTCCACAACGTTGAAGTGTTATTACTCAGAAAGTTGTGACAACGTCAAGGCTTTTTCGTGAGTCTATCAACGTACAAGTACACAGTGGAGTGGAATTACTTTCCTCCAGGAACAATAGTGCAACATGGAACAAGAGTAGACAGTGCGAACTAGCACACATAAGTATGCAAAAAAAAAAAAAACTAGGAACACCTCAATAAATACGATAAACTAAACAGTCAATAGAAACAGTAAACAGACAGGGCAGTGCAGCACCGTCACAGCACTCGTTTCTAAACATGAGGTAGTGGAATAAAGTGCAGAGATCTTTAACATGCTGTTACTGTAGTACTTGGTAGAGGTAGGAGTAAATAGTGCAACACAGCCATGTCCCAGTGCAAGTAAAGCATCAAAAGAGGTGTGTGAGTGTAGATTGAGGGGGTGTTCAAATGAGTCCCTGTGAGTTTAAAATCCTGATCGCTTGAGGAACAAAGCTGCTGCAGAGTGATGGCACGGCTGCTCTGGTACCTTCTGCTGGACGGCATTATATGACAACGTAATGGCAACATTGACAGTATGTTGTGAGAACCTCCTAGAATCCTTCATACATTCTATTATATCAGCATTGAACTCCATGAAATTTGGTAAAGTTGCCAACAGTCATTCCATAAAACACCGTTATTTAGTAGTGACGTTGTGGGAAAGTAAAAACACCATCGTTTGGCAAGGTTGTAGCAGTGTTGTGTGTTTGCTGGGCTGATGCTTGAGACATGGTTTAGCAATAATTTTGAGATTTTGGCTAAAACATGTTTTTATTTTACATGACCAAAAAAAAAAAAAAATTATATGGCATCTTTACAGGACAAAAACATATTGATTTTTTGGAGCATTTTTTTGTTTCTATTATCATTAAATGTTTTTACATAATGTAAACATGTTAAAATTATGTGGAAAATAAAAATGGACTAAAAAATGGAGATGCATGGTTTTCCTTGGACAGCTATGATAAAAAAACGAAGGTGTTTACAGTAGATGCCGTCTCTAGTTTTAACTGTCAGCCTTTGTACCAGTTGCTAAACTGATATTTAGTCACTGACTTGGGTTTCATTTTCTTCAGCTGTAACCAACATGGACACAAGCTTCACTACAGGGAAGTCGGCCATCCTGGAGCGGCCGCTGTCTCGACCCAAGACGGAGGTCAGCTTGAGCGCCTTTGCCCTCCTGTTTTCTGAAATAGTGCAGTACTGCCAGAACAGAGTGTACTCAGTGTCTGAGCTGCAGGCACGTCTGGCTGATATGGGCCAGAGTGTGGGGGCCAGTCTGCTGGACGTCTTGGTTCTCCGAGAGAAGAACGGCAAAAGAGAGACCAAAGTGCTCAACATCCTGCTCTTCATCAAGGTGTGTGACTGGTATCAGTTTCTGCCCTCATAGCCATATGTTTATGATTCAAACAGATATATTAAACAATCATAGCAACTAAATATAATATAATTTTAGTGTGTCCAGCTTTCGCTTTATTACAAAGTATGCAGGCATATTTTTGAGGAGCTTTCAAGGTTCAGACTTCAGGTTCAGTTCAAAACACCAGCAGCTTCTTTGATTTACATGAAAAATATATAAATAATATAGAAATTTAAGGCATCCAGTAGCTATTCCACAAGTGCAGGTAAAACAAAAACTGTACAGTTAAAACAAAAAATAAAGATAGAATAAGAAATAAATAGAACATACAAAATAGATGATCACAGACTGATAGAACATCCTCAGGAGTTTTTCGGCAGACCTTGAAGGACCCAAGCCTCCTCAGGAAGTAGAGCCTGCTCTGTCCTTTCCTGTGGAGGGTGTCAGTATTCGCTGATCAGTCCAGCCTGTGGTCCCGAAGTATACCCAGAAATTTGTAGGTCCTGACCACCTCCACATCAGCCCCCTTTATAGAGACTGGCTGCAGAGAAGGCCTGGACCTTCTGAAGTCATGTTTACTATGTTTACCACTGTGTTCATGGCATCCTCTTTTAAGAATACTCTGTATGTGTTTGGAAACTGAGAGGACCATTAACTGTAGTTCTGAAAGTGAAATGTTTTTACATTCGTTCTGGATGTAAGATTTTAGCTGCTCAACAGTTTTGGGGGCTTCTTTCTGCTTCCAAACCCGTATATATTGTTGAGCATTATTAGTGCTTTCACAGATATACCAGTCACCCAAGCCTTGTGCACTAACGCATGCTGATACCAACACTGATGCTGGCTTTTGAACTGTGTACTGGTAACAAGCCGGATGGTCTCACTGCTCATACGACTGGAGGACTAATGAGTGCATTTTTTTGACAGTGGTGTCATCAGACCACCACTGTTAAAGTCCTGCTCTTCATTAAAATCCCCATTTACAGATACAATTAGATACTTTTTGAGACAATGACCTGCGTTTTTGTCTGAATCCGTACTGAGTATTGAGCTGTAATTTGGAGAAAACGAATCAGGAGTAAATTTAATCATGTTTTACCTCAGAAGAAAAGCTTCAGTGCTAGCAGCAGTTCTCCTGCAGAAGCTACATACGCTCAGACCACCACAGACCTCCACTTTGCTTTCATCCGTGACACCAGTTGGTCACCCGGACTGCGTATTTGAACATGCTCGCTGATTTTGTGTACAGTGTAGAACAGAAGTAGGAAATTTCGGACGCACCCTTAGCCTCACTGGGATGATTCGTTTGTACCCAATTCTGTTTTTGACCTGTTGCCCATTAACCTAATTAGTTGTGAGATGTTCCACTTCGTGTTTATTTTGGCATTCTATAACTTTAGTGATCTTTATGCCCTGTCTCAGTGTTTTGCTGGCATATAATTCAAAATAGGCATATATTAAAAAAAAAAAAAAAAACAATGTCTCAGGTTCACTATTGGACATGAAACAATTTACATGTCATTGCATTCTGGTTCTATTTACATTTTGCACAGCGTCCAGGTTGTTTGGGTTGTAAGTTAGTGAAGGGTGCTCTCAGACTTTTTTACAGTACTGTATTTTATTAAATAATATTTTAATCAGGTCTAAGATTGATAAAGCTAAATTAGTCATAACAATGCAGTTTAATGTCCCTAAGTTTGTCATCTAGGTTACATATCCAACCAACCATTCACCATTGTTTTTCTTTTACTTTTTATATTGTAGGTTTCTGTCTGGAAGGCTCTGTTTGGCAAGGAGGCAGACAAGCTGGAGCAAGCAAATGATGACGACAAAACGTATTACATCATTGAGAAAGAGCCGCTGGTCAATGCGTTTATATCTGTGCCCAAAGAGAACAGCACGCTGAACTGTGCTGCCTTTACTGCCGGGATAGTGGAGGCCATCCTTACCCACAGTGGCTTCCCCGCCAAAGTCACTGCACACTGGCACAAAGGCACCACGCTGATGATCAAGTTTGACGAAGCGGTCATCGCCCGAGACAAGCAGCTGGATGGCAGATAGAGCCTCTGAAGGAGCTGTAAACTAAAGAAGACACACTTGGATTTTGTGACTGTGTGGGTGAGAGTTGTTGAGGCTGGTTGACTTGTGTATAAAAGATTTCTTTAGTAAACCTGTTTCTGATGCATATTGATGGTTAGCGTTTGACATTATTCTAGTTATTTCTTAACAGCATTGTTTCCTGATTGTCGAATTTTATATTTACAAAATGATATCTGTAGAAGAAAGCAAAACTGTTCCTAATATCTGGTTATGTAACTTCAGAATGAAATGTTCACACAGTGTAAAAGGCAACTAAAGGTTCTACATGGCGGTGAGCGGGGGATTTATAAGGTATTCTTATGATAGTGTGGGTTGTGAGAGCATGTCTGGAGAACTTAGGTGATAATCTGGAGCCTTATGAACGACCGCTGTACGCTGGACCAAAAGATTGGTCACCAAGGCCTGTGTGCATTGTCTCAGGGATTTAGCTTTTTCCTTCCCGATAGCAAATGTGTGTGAAAGATCTGACTGCATTCTGCTATATGTTCTTGATGGTTTATTAGTGTACTTTAATAAAAATAGCTGAAATATCATTATAGTGTGGGAGCAGAATCAGTGATAGCAATACAGAAACACTAGCCTGAAATACTGCAGCCTTCATTGTGCTAGAAAACATGCTTGTGATAACTTGTGCCTCAACATGTCTGTTATTGATGTGTTTTTTTCACTAAAATGCCAAATTACTGATCTCTTCCAGTATAACTATACTGTTTATAGGCTTACTGCCAAAGCTTTACAGTGCAATAATGATCATTCTGTGAACTTCTAGTGAAAATATCCAAAGATACTTCCTTTTTCGATTTCCATTTTTATTTTACAGCATCATTTGAACGTGACAGCTGTCATTTACATTGGGATGGACCAAATGGTCCAAAATAGCTTGAAACTAATTCTGGTTCCATATATTATTTTTTATTCTCCTGTAAAAGTTGCCATTTTCAAGATACTTATTCTTTATTGAACAGTGACTAAATTTTTAATGAGCCAAGCACAATGCCTATATTTATATATTACTATTTATTATTAAACCTAGAGTAATTTTACTTGTAGGGTCCTGCATCAGATAGTTCTCTCTCTCTCTCTCTCTCTTGTTCTCGTCCACTAAGTTTCACTAAGGAATGAAATTACATGAGAATAAGTGTATTTGTTTTTCTGTAGTACTGACCCCGCTGCAGCCACATGACATCATCACAGTGCAGCAATGGTGGTCTACTAGCAGAAGAGTTTGGCAAATTTCTCTTTTCTTTAATATGATAAATCAACCGTTTCCATATAGTTATAAACCACATTCGATAATTATATATTTGATAATAATACATCACAACACCTGGATCTCCCTCTTAGAGATGGAGACAAACCATGGGGACCATGCATCTCCATTTTAGTCCATTTTTATTTTTCAACAATTCATCAGGAATGATTCTAATTTTTATTAGAGATTAACTAAAAACTGTTTCACCAACATCTGTTATGTGACGATTATTACAGTCCTGAGATAACATGAGGTCACGTGGGCGCCGTCACGTGACCCTGCAGGAAGCTCTGTGTATTTACGGTTTGGGCTGTCTGTCCTGCTCTTTTGACATCTCCGGTATTATGACAGTAAAGTTACCACAAGAACGTCGGTTAGCTACAGGCTTTACCTAATCCTGCTTCTCTCTGGGCGAATTATTGGAATTTATTCGCTCCTCGGCTTATTTATTAAGCCGTCGTCCCCACGGGCGTTAACATGGCAAGCTCTCTGTCTAAGAATCCACGAGAAGGAGAAGGTTTGTTTACGTTTTCTTTGTCTTATTAAACGTCAGTATTTTAGTGTGTAAGAGCTAAAAAATCAGAGAACTAGTCCTACATTTCAGAGCTCTTGTGAACGACCTAGGGACTCGTTATTGAGCGTAAACCTGAAGAAAGACGTGGTATCTTATCTTCTTATTCGATTTCTCCGTTCCACCTTAAATGGTGCAGCAGTTACGTCCTGGCTCCTCAGGCTGCAGCACTGTTTAAGGTGGAACTGAGAAATCGAATAAGAAGCTAACTTCAGAAAGCAAGCAGAGGAGCCTTCTGTGTACTTTGAATACATACAGTAGGGTTTTGTACAGTGAGCATTTGTCCTACCTGGTAAGTTTATATCGTGTGACTAGTTCAGTTTTCCAGACCTAGTTTAAGTTATTGCCTAAAACTAAACCAAAACAGAAATTCCAGTGAGCCTGTGAAACTTAGGCTTATTATATCTTTGCTTGGTCCATTCTTTTGGCAGTATTTGCAAATCTTTTCTATTGTGGATTAAACTGTGAGCACTGCACAGCTGAACGCCAGCAGTGCACCTTAAAGAGCCCACAGTTTGGAAAAGCAAGCTATTTCTCAATGACGTTAACAGTGTTGTCTGTACAGTCTGTATAGAAGCTGTGCTGCAAAAGCAGCGTTTTATATATATATATATATATATATATATATATATATATATATATATATATATATATATATATATATATATATAAATCTACTATGTTTTCACTAGGGGTGTAAGAAAATATTGAATATTGGGATATTATGTTTTGTGATACTATATCGAAACACAGTATCAATACACAGATTCCTGGCAGGCACTGTTGCCAACTCCTCAGTAAGGAAAGTAGCTATTGGCTGTCCTAAAAGTCGCTAGAAGTCGCTAAATGACAATCACCTAATTTGCATAAAAACACCCTTAATATGTTAACTATGTAAACTACAAATATGAATAACTCTGAATAAATTAACTTTTTCTGTGGATTATTTTTTCTTGTCTTTGAAATTGGCCGTGTCACACTGAAGAATTGAAGAAGATTCCTCTGGGATCAATAAAATGTATATCTATCTAAGACGCATTTATATTTACATCCTGCTCTGTAGATAGGGGGCGGCGTCAGCGCCGGCAGTGGGTGAAGTGGGTCGTGAAGGGTCTGCTCTGACCGTGAGACTGAGCACTGTGAGTGTTGTGGGATGGGGCTCATGGCAGTCCCCCTGCTCGCTGAGGACAGTAACTGAAGATCATGTGTGTTCACCTCAGAGTCTACAAAAGTCTCCAATAACACCAGAAAGAGTCGCTAGATTTGTTACTAGTCGCTTTTTTAAAAAAAAAAGTCACTAGAGGGTCTAAAAAGTCGCTAAATATAGTGACAAAGTTGCTATGTTGGCAACACTGCTGGCAGGCAGTGAATCATTGTATGGTTAAACCTCTGACCACTAGATGGCAGTGTTGTAATTTTCAGCTCCACTCCAACATTAACAAGCAGCACAAGGACGCAATGCTGCTGTAAGCAGTGGCAAACCTGTTCATACAGTGTTGTGTTTTAATAGTAGGGTTAGAAAAGTTGCAGTATATCACTTTGCTTGCAGTATCACAGTATATTGCAATGTATTGAATTGTGACTGCTGTATCACAATACTTATTGTATTGCCAGGATCTTGCCGATCCACAGCCCTCATTTTCACCATGTTTGCATGCTGTTTTCGTTTTTTGCTGCAGAGAAGGAGAAGTTACTGACCTTTGCGACCGACTACAATACCGGCGGCTTCAATGACAGACTTCACGGCGGCTGTCCCTCACTGGACGTCAGTGCCTCGTCGTCATGGAGACGGACGGATGAGGAGGAGGAAGAGGCTTTGCGCAGAAAGCTTAAATACTTCTTTATGAGCCCGTGTGACAAGTACCACGCCAAGGGCCGCAAACCCTACAAGCTGGTGCTGCAGCTGCTGAAGATAGTCATAGTAACAGTGCAGGTGGAGCTTTGATCTTTCTATTATAGTCTTGATTTTAGTGTTAGTCTTTGGTTGCAGCTGGCGCTGGAAGAGTCCTGAAATTTTAGCCAACAGTTGCCAGATAAACAGTTTACGTATATATGTATGCACTAACACGTTGAGGGGTATCTTAGCAATAAGTGTATGTTCACCTGTAAGAACACCAGATATCATTAGGACAGGTAAGCATAAACACAATAGAAAGTAACATGAACACCTTATTTTAAAAGAAGTAGATAATATCTTGTGTGCCAGTTTGAAGAACCTAGTCTAGTTTCAGATTTCTCCTGGTCGCCCCAGACATTGCATGAATTTATGAATTTAATTTATTCATTTTAAAGGTTTGTGTATATATAAGCATATCTTAAAACATATATATTTTTTAATGAAATCAGTGACGCCAATACCCAAACTTTAGTAGTGTATATATGTATGTATTTGTGTGTGTGTGTGTGTGTGTGTGTGTGTGTGTTTCAATCTCTCCCGTTTTTTTCTTCTTCATTCAGCTGGTATTGTTTGGTTTGAGTAATCAGAGGGTGGTGATGTTTAAGGACGAGAGCACAGACTCCTTTAGGCATCTTTTTCTGCAAGACTACCAGGACGACTCTGATGGACTGGCTGTTCACACTCAGAGCAAAGTGTATGACCACATTCACTACGCTATAGAGCAGGTACGATTCACCTCACTCATTAACACATACACACCTGCCCTTATATGATCACATCTACAGTGTACAACCTCAATTTCAAGAAGTTGGGACAGTTTAAAACAGAACAGAATGTGTTGTAAATGTATGTCAGTGTGTATTTTGATAAACAGTACAAAGGCAAGATATTTAATGTTTTACCTTCTCAGCATCATTGTTTTGTGCTCTTCATGTGAACAGTTGGGATACAGGCAAATTGAGACTTGGTACATAGTGGTACAGATGTCAAACAGGTGATGTAGTTATGTTTGAGTATAAAGGGAGCATCCAGGAAATATCTAAGATGGATATTGCAGTTGGAAGGGTTCAGAGAATCTGGAGGAATCTCTGTGCATCCAGGTTAAGGCCGAAAACCAATGAATGACTGTGACGTTTAAGCCCTCAGCCAGCGCTGCATTTAACAACATGCTTATTTATCACCATGTGGGCTTCATATGGTTTTTCAGTGGATTCAGGGCTTATTTCATCATTACAACAGCAAGACCTGATCTACACGTTTCAACAGCATGAGTGTAATCAGAGACTGGATTCCTGCAGTCCAGCTGTGTCATTATTAAGTGTGGGAAGAGGTTGTAAAGCAGAAGACCTGTACCATTATTAAACATTGTTGGTGTTGATAAGGAAAGATGGTATAACGCTGTGGTAAACATTATACTATTTCAACTTTTGCAGCTATATTTAGAATTAACATAACATTCATAAGGTAAAACATCAATATTATGTTTCATACAGTTTTCAGTAAAGCAGAAAATCATGTTCTCACTGTCCCAACTTTTTGAAGAATAGATGTTTGTGTTCCATAAATAAGACTTGTTGTTAAATAAGACTTGTTTTGAGGCAAAAGAACTAAGTAGAGCTAAGTATGCGTTTACTTTAACCCAGGATGTAAGTGCCAAGCCGTCTTAACAAAATAATGCACACATGGCCAAACCTGCTTCTGCCGTTTTACTCCCAGTCCAAGTATCACCACACCTGATTCTGAACAGGTTCTCCAACATAGTACAGTACTCCTACCCCAGGGCATACTCAGGGTTTTTTAACATTTCTTTCTTTCTTTCTTTCAGTATCTGGCTCTGTCTAACAACTCTGTCAGCAAGTATGCGTATGTGTTGGGTTCTGGAGTAAATGGTAGCGCACTCTCTCTGTGCCAGCGGTACTACAAGAAGGGAAGCATTGACCCCGTAAACGACACCTTTATCATCGACCCTCATATTATAACTGGTAAGTAAGCCTTCTCGTTGGACTATATATATATATATATATATATATATATATATATATATATATATATATATATATATATATATATACATTCATACATACATATATGTATGTACACATGTGTGCTCTATGTGTATGTGTATATGTTGTGTATGCACATAAATAGAGCAGAAATAATGGTTCCATCTCTTCCTTCTAGACTGTATTGGAGTGACTCCTCATACAGACCCATCAGCTCCGGTCCCTGATGACTACAAGAACTTCACACTTAAATTCCACAAGTAAGTAGGAGGCTAGCCTTTAGTCTTAGATATCCAGGATAGCGGGCCATATCAGTAGACAAAGGTGCAATTGATTATGTGTGTTCATTGCATGTTTGTAAATCCACTTCTAAAAAGGGTGGGACAGTTGGATGAAATGCAAGTGCAAGGCTGATGTGTAAAATATTAACAGCCTGCAAATGAGTTTGACCAATCAGAAGCATCCGTTTACACATGTGCTGCACATGATGGCAGCCTAATGCAGCATTTACACGCCAAACCAGAAACAGGGGCTGGACTGATCTTGGCCAAAAACCAGATATGGGCCTTAAATGACATCAGCATTAAAATTACAGGTAGAGGATACCTGCATATTAACCCCCCAGCTCCACTCGACTTGAACGGCATAAAGAACCAGCTCTAAAAACAACAGAAACAAACATATACATTTAAATGCAGTAAATAATATTATTAGTTTGGAGACCTTTGAGTAATGCAGGCAGTAAAACTCTTTATTCTACGTTATTCTAAGAATTTGAACTGTAATTCCTTCCAATACTTCATTATTTTGTTATATTCTTGCAACCCTGCAGGAAGGACACATGCATACATTAGTTCAGCATTAGCACCATTTAGTACAGCAACATTCAGAATGCTCTTTATTGTAGATGTGATCACACTCTTCATCATTTTACCATCTGCCTCTCTTCTTCCCTCTTTTTGTCTCGCTACTTCTGTTATTGCAGGCTGATAAATGTGACCATTGAATTCAAGCTGAAGGCCATAAATATCCAGAGTATCATCCACAATGAGATTCCTGACTGCTACACCTTCTCCATTACTGTAAGCCCTGACCCTTCAAACACCTCGACCAAACACATACACTTATCAGTAAATACAGTAAATTGGGACACATCCCTAATCACTGAATTCAGGTGTGTGATTAGTCCTTTGCCACCGGTATATAAACTATAGCACCTAGCCAGTCTGCCTTTACAAACTTTTGTGAAAGAATGGGTCTAAAGAGCTCACTGAATTTGAATAAGGGACTGTAATAGGATGCTGCTGTTGCTGCAAGTCAGCTCCCTCCTAGATACTCTATGATCAGCTGCAAGGGGTATCATTGAAAAGTGGAGGCATTTAGGAGCCGCAGCATCTTATAAAGTTACAGAGCGCATCTGAACCTCATCTGACATTAACATCAGGACCAAAAGTGAGCACCAGAAGCTTCATGGCATGGGATTTCTTGGTCAAACAGCAGCCTTACATCACCAGGCACAATGCCAGACTAGCCAGGACCTCTCATTCAACTTTAGGGTCTTACCTCACAAATGCTGTTCTGGATGAATGGTCAAGAATTCCCATAAACACACTCCAGAATCTTGAAGAACAGGGGTATTTAATTAGAATTTAGTAAGGCCCACCTAGAGGAGATTTCCTCAGGCCAAGGTCCAGACCATCATCATTTTTAACGTGTGTTATGATTCAGTGGCGTATCCTGTTTGCTGTATAAGTAGCCTAGTATCAGCATCTTATACCATCAGCAACTGAAACACCAACACACCACACATACCATTCAGTATATTTCAGTATTATTTTACTGTTTAAATGCTGAACTGAATGAATTATTTATAAACTTTTAATAAATGTTTTTTACTCACTTCCTCACTTCAAGTAAAAACATAATGCTTTTAAAAATGAAAGTGCATCTTAAAATGTTTATTTATAGAGAAAGTAAATAAAACATGTGTCTTCTTGTTAACTCAGCTTCACAAATTGACATGTTGGTTTTACAGAGCGGTATTCTCCAAAACTAAACGAGTTAAGTGCTTTCCATAACCGTTCCTGGTTAAACAGTCAGTTTTCTGTTAACTTTTCTGTTTTTAAAGCACGTTATATTTTTTCTGACTCGCTTTAGTCTTCGGCTGCTGCTCCTCGCTTCGTACCTCGCCTGTGTGTACACGGGGCACGCCCCTATCTGCACAGATCTGATTGGCTGAGGAGCGCCTTTAGTGATCTCACGATATTGGACTGTGAGTTCACTGTGCTGTAAAGCCCGTATACCGTAAATATAAGAAAAGAAAAAAGACTAAATCCTTTTCAATAGATTATCAGTTTGGGTCTGCATTGGACAACGTCTGGGTCTGGACCGCGGTCCGCCTATTAGTGACCCCTGTTGTAGAAGGTCAGACGAGTGGAAGCTATTATAGCTGCAAAGGAGAGAAAAACTCCATTTTAATGTCTATGGATTTGGGTCTTCGTGGAAGCTCCTGAAGGTATGATCTGTAGGTGTCCTAATGTGTCCATATAGTGTATGTCTATGTGGAGTGGTGGTGTTGTGGTCTAATGCTGACATGTGCTTCTTGTCTTTCACCTTATACTCTTAGCTGTTTTACCAATTAGCCAGACAAATCCCAGATAGAGTACATAACACAATCTCATCTGGTAAAACTAATCCAGCTCAGAAAGGGTGTAATAAGCACCTAAACATAAATCATAGATTACATCAGTTACAGTAGTCATGCTCGTATTGAAATTCTCAAAAGCCAATAATCAAAGAATGTTCCTTGTTGGGTTATATTTTTCAGGCTTATTATAACCAGGGGTTGATAGCATTAAGTGGATGTCTCGGAAACGTGTCCAAAATAAAAAAGAAAAAGAAAAATGAGTATAACAAGATTTAATATGTGGTTAGTGAGGTTAATGTGAAGACGCTCTAGGCCTTATTCATCAGCCTTTATTGAAATATCTATTTAAAATGAATTTAAAATTTGTTCTTATGTAACAACTTACAGTCTTTGCACACTCAAGACTACAATGGTGTGAAGAGTTCAGCAACTTAAGAACACATGATGAACCTGATGTAGACTTTTTCTTAGGACCTTCTTGAGAAACAAATTACAGAAAATATCATGTGGTGATATTGGTGAATGATGCTCAGTGTTCAAGCTCAAGCGAAGGTATTATTGTTGTATATGTGTATATATTATAACCTGAACTCTGATCTGTGAATTGTAAAGCTGAGTCTAAGTAAGAATGGGATAGTGATAGATATAAATGGATTTTGCTAAACTGCATTTAAGCTTTACATTTAAGCAACTATGTTTTCGATTTAACCATAAGAAAAATCATATTTACACAGTTTCCCTCATTCCCTTTTACCCAGTTGTAGTTGTTTAGGTAAGACATGTTAAGTGTAAGAAGATTACGTCTTTAGCTTTGCATCAGAGTCAAGAAACTACTGATGCAAAGCTTGAAAATCACAAAAAATAGCATTGTGCCTCAGTCATCACACACTTGCTCAGACTGTGTTAAACTGTTAAGTGATCTCAGAGAGGAATCTTTTTGGGGATTGTGAAAGCATTGGCTTTGACAGAAGTACATTTCCTCCACCTGCTTGTTGGGGGTTTGTTGGGCTGCAGTGGTCATTTCCTGATTCTGTTTATATTCCACACCTGCTATAGAGGTTTACCAAGTATGATGTACTAAAACAATGAAGTAATGCGTGTTTTGTCTTCTTTTTGTGTGTTTGTGTTGATCTGTGTGTTGTTAGATCCTCTTCGATAACAAAGCCCACAGTGGGAAAGTGAAGATCAGTCTGCATAACCAGGCCGTGATTAGGGAGTGCAGTGAAACCAGCGTGTCTGGAAACAGTAAGTAAGATAACAAACTTTATAATGCACTGCTTTTCTGCTGTCGAATTCCCGTAAAAGACAATCTAAATTCTCCTGAATCTTTTCTCAGGGATGGTAACAATCAGTACAATTAGTTATTTAATTATTTTTAACTGCCTTTTATTGTAATGCAATGTACAAATTTAACTGGAAGCATTTTTAAAATAATAATAGCAGTTCCATTATAATAAATGCTGATGTCTTTGTCTGTAAGTAACTAGCAAAGTGTTGAATATATATATATATATATATATATATATATATATATATATATATATATATATATATATATATATATATATATATATATGTGTGTGTGTGTGTGGTTTGTTATTATGCATTTAACCTTTTTAAGGTTTTGAGCCTTAAATTTCAGTACTTTGACAGTGAAAAACTGTAATACGGGTCACACAGACTTATCAAGTAATTTTCATCCTGTGGGCTGCACTCCCCCTAGTGGGTACTACTATAGGACCTATTGGCAATAAAAATATTATTAATTTGTTTATGATCAAGAAAGTCAAGAAAGCCATTAAGTTGGGCTAGTGGAAGAAGCTGCGGTCTTGTGGTCTCCAGCCCACAATTCTAGAACAGTCCTGGAGGAAATGAAAAATAGCTTTTCAAATATTATTTATTAGAAAATAAATTAACATTTTAACTGAAAGCATTGATTATTTGTCTCTTTGAGGATTATCAATTCATCATGAACTTATGTAAACACTGTTAAATTTTATAAACATACTTTTCACTCCCCGGTTCTTGCAGTTTATATATAACAAATAAAAGAAAAATGAACAGAAGGATTAAAAGTAAAATAAAAATGACAAGTATATGAAATAAATGACAATATTGTTTTAATAAAACAATGATCTCTCTCTCCCTGTCTCTCTCTTTGTCTCTCTATCTTTCTCTCTCTTTTCTCTTTCTCTCTCTCTTTCTCTCTCTCTCTCTCTCTCTCTCTCTCAGAGGAGAACTACTTGAGGGTGGCATTCGATGTGTTTGTGGCAATAATCTGCGGTCTCTCTCTCACTCTGTGTGGACGCTCCATACTCAGAGGAATTGCCCTGCAGCATGTAAGACATGGAGGAAGGGAGGGATTGAGGGAGGGGGATAAAGAAGGAACGACATAGAGAAATAGATAGAAAGGACACTGTCACACAATGGCATAGCTACATCATTAATGACTGCATGTTGTAAAATGGAGTTAGACACTGAGATAGTAACGCGCTGTTCGGTGAAATCAGCTCTTATGGGACGGTGGAGTGATGTCAGTTTAGCACATCAGTAATATTTTTACAAACTGTTTACCGAAAATAAGAAAGTTCAGTATGAAGCGGATCAGTGGATGAAATAGTAATGAAGGAAAGTGTGGTTTAAAGGATGGGTGGATAAATGTGAGATGTTCTTTGTGATGTGGAGTTAAATGTATGCTTGGACTTGTGTTTGTTTGACCAGGTTTGAGTTGTTTGTATTTGTGTCTGTGCAGGAGTTTGTGCGGTTCTTCAGCCGATCTCTGGAGCGGCAGGTTCGCTGGGCGGACCGGCTGGAGTTCATTAACGGCTGGTATTTGCTCCTCATCATCAGTGATGTACTGACCATTGTTGCTTCCTTCATGAAGATCGGCATTGAGACCAAGGTTTGAGTCCTACAGACTTCACTGTAGACAAACATTCACACATAAACGCAAACGCTTCTGGAACGTATCTATTAACAGTTCAGCTTTATGAGAGCCTAAAGTTTTACCACAAACCCAGATAAAGCTTGACCCGACCCTCGTCATCGAGTTTTAGTTTCAAACCCGACCTGGACCTGACTCACATCAAATTCTATTTCTGAAACTGACCCAAGCTGATCAAAATTTAGTCTAAAGCTTGACTTATCACCTTCAATGAGAAATAAAACTGATTATTTGTAATTTTATAGCTGGTTAACTGGACCATAATGTGCATTCTTTTCCACTGAGGTCCACTTATAACAATGATGTGGTTTGAGGTACCAGAGCCAGTTGGAATACATTTTTACGTGACCACTTTCTGACCTCTTTTTATACCTTAGAACCCTCAGGCAGTTTTACTGTGCCTTTCTTGAACTGCCCTGTATTGCACTTTGTTTAAAAGCAGTGCACGCTAAAGCACTCCTTATAATTGTGGCATTATTCGGCTTGTATTCATTTTTTGCTGACATCACAAAAATGGTGAATTAAAAAATGGGTCTTTTTGCGTCAGTGTCCTAAACTAGGCCTACCCAGCTCCCAGGTCTGGATGAAATGAACAAAATAATTAGGACTATGTTTTGGCAAGAAACTCATGATACAATACATATGATGGTGCAGGGTTTACGATTCAATGTATTGCCATGCTGAAAGCAAGACCATGTGTGTGATTCTTTCAAATCTAATTTAAAAATAGTGTCTAAAAAATAGTGTATACAACATCTCCATATACATAGCTTTGCTAATGTTAGCATTAAAAATGAACCCTTGTGCTACTTGTTTACATTGGAGTATAAGAGTCTAATGGCTCAAGATACACTGTGTGCCAGTCTTTGCACATGAGCTATTAATTAAAAAATTACACCGTGTTTGAAAATTGCTGCAGTATTACATATTATTTTTTGTGTTGATCAGGTGTTAGAGATAAAATCTTGACACATGGTGTACGTTTTTAGAGTTTCTTTAATATGTGTTAGCTAGCTGTGATTCTGAGCTACATTTAGAGTTTAATTAGTATAGTTTAAAGGTGAATTTTATCTATATTTCATCATTTTTGCACAGTTCAATCATGTAAGAAGTCAATCAAAATGTAAAATACAGCACTGTAGGGAAACCAGCTCAAATTGTCTTTCCAGTGGTGGTGAAAGAAACCAGGTATTGAAGGGAATCAGTTTTATTTACTATATAAAATGACCAGCGAACCGACCTACACTGGAGTTGTTCCTACACAAACCACAAACTGTAAGTCACTCAAACCACAATTTTAAGAAATGCACTAATTTCTCTCCTGCCTGTATCAATACTGTTCAACTTTCTTTAGGTTACCACTTCAGGCGGTCCTCTCTCTGGGCCTGCTTGTCCAGAAGTGGTGTAACATTAAGAGCATTATAAGACGATGGACTGAATTTGAAAGAGACACTTAAAATGATGTTCGTTATGAAGTTCAAGTGGTCTTTACTGTAATTCATCAATGTAGCTTTTACACAATGGAGCAAAATGTGGCTGGTAGGACTGTGAGAGTTCTGGAATGATCTGATTGCTTGTTTGTGCTATGCTGTAGAACCTGTCGTCATATGATGTGTGTGGGATTCTGATGGGCACTTCAACTCTGCTCGTGTGGGTGGGAGTCATCCGTTACCTCAGCTTCTTCCAGAAGTACAATGTGAGTGTTACTAAGTGAATGAATGAATGATCGTGCAGTCTGAAACACAGTAATGATCATAGTGGATTGTTGAAAAAATGAAGGATGCTGCTTAAACTTGAACGTTTTGGCAAACATTCCGGTTACACTACATAATTATGTACATTCAGTAGCTTGATTAAATAAAACACCTTGTAATTACATAATTACAGAATGGAAGTTATGTATTTTGGCATACATTTAATTTACATTGCATGCATTTCTACATGCATTGCATACAAATGTACAAAAATATATTTTTCTCTTAATTGCATAGTAATTGCATTATTATTACATTGTTATGTATTAAATTACATTTACATCCAATTTATTGTAATATTTATATTCAGGTATAATTTGAATTAAAGTAAATTATTAAATTAAAAGTTCTGAATTTTGGTGTACACTTTTCATTACATTTGTTTTCAGTTGCATAATTACATAGTAACTAAATTATTACAAAATGATAAAGAATTTTATATCAGTGTGCATATATACTGATTAGAAATGTTTACATTTATGTTACATTCTTCATCAATGAGTTTAAATCTGTTCCGGATTATTTTAATGCCAAGGGAAAAAATGTATAGGATATCAATGTTCTTTTCATAAGAAAAATAAAACACTTTTAATTACAATATCTCAATACACAAACATGGTATAGATATAGAGATATTGAAGTTTTCAGCTGAATTTCTCTGCTTGTTTTAGTAGAAGTAAGAAATAATTAATATAAGATTACAACATGCTTTCTTCAGTGATTCCTTATTGCTGATGATAAGTGTAACTTTGCAGGCTAACTAACATAATATGAATAAATGTCACAGTTAGTATGAGAGCTTCACCAGTGTTTTCACCAGTGTTGCATTAGAAGTGAAACTGAATGATGTAAAGTTTTAACAGAGCCGGTTTGTTGGGAGTGTGGTCACTTCCTGATCCTGGATTATTGCAAAAACATTACCATGAGGTGTCCACTGGCAATTCCTCAGTGAATATGAGCTAATTAAAACTTGGTGAAACTCAACTCAACTCTTTGCGTGCGCTTGAAGTCCATTACTGGAATTTAAAAGTTCTCAAAAATGCAGTTTTAATATATTTGATGCTGTTCTGTGTTGAGAAGTCCAGAAAAGAAACCTTTTATATTATAGTCTCTCATGAACGCCCTCTGGTGCCTGATCAACATGGAACACATTACTGAGTTTCAGGAAATATCACTAGAAATTCTCTGCTTCAGACACATAGCTGGTGGTTGACTAATGCTGAACATGTCTGTGTTTATATGTTGTTTGTGCAGATCCTGATAGTGACTCTGAGAGCAGCATTCCCTAACGTGATCCGCTTCTGCTGCTGCGCCGCTGCCATCTACATGGGCTATGTTTTCTGTGGCTGGATCGTCCTGGGACCCTACCATGCTAAAGTAACACTCCCTGATGATACTCAGTCTCTTTACACTGGAACGCTACCACACTAAAAAGTGATTCTGTGTCATAAAATCAGTTTTACACAACTGTCAGCTTATTACAAATGAAGTGAGTCTGCCAAAAAGTTTGGTGTCTGAAGACTGTTTCTTCAATTTTGCACTACAGTTACATGACTGCTGTGGAAAACAATGTCATGTAAGCTTATACTTTATAGGGCTATGTATATATCAATACATATCATGATACAGCGGTCATGATTCATTATATCGTGATATATCGCAAGCAAAGTGATATACTGTGATTTTTCAAATCCTACTATTAAAACACACGACTGTATGAACAGGTTTGCCATCCCTTACAATAGCATTGCGCCCTTGTGCTGCTTGTTAATGTTGGAGTGGAGCTGAAAATGAATTGCAACACTGCCATCTAGTGGGCCGAGGTTTAAACACAACACACGATTCACTGTCTGCCAGGAATCTGTGTATCGATACTGTGTTTTTGAGAATCAATACAGTATCACGAAACATAATATTCCGATATTCGATATTTCTATATTTTCTTACACCCCTAATACTTGATCAGTTGACATAGTACATCTGCATACGTAAATGAAGCTGGCATGAAACCATGACTAGTTGTTAAGGTAAAATTCATAATCCATTTTGTGTAATTTAAGCATTGAGATGTCAACAAAGTCTTTGGAAGTTGTTTAAAGTAAATCCTCCCCTCCACAGACAGCTACCATTTCCTTTACAGTGATGGTGGTGGGAACCAGGGGTCAGAATGTCTTTTATTATTTTCCATCCAACACCAGATATTTTGCCTGACAGTGCCCTGCATGTGCCCCTCTATATATATATATATATATATATATATATATATATATATATATATATATATATATATATATACTACCGCTCAAAGCTTAACTTACTACTGAGCATTCAACCTAGAACATAGAAAATACCAAGAGATATACTACCGCTCAAAAGTTTGGGATCACAGTGAAATGTTCTTGTTTTCAGTGGAGTATCTTTCTTCCTTAACACAACAATGGACTGACGGGTCTCTAAAGAAAGTTGTTTCTTTCTGGTCATTTTGAATCTGTCAGCAAGTCATCAACTGCTGATGCTTCAGATACTAAACTAACCTAGAATGTTGTTCTCTTTTATACTCACTTATTAGTAGAATGTTTTTCAGCTGTGCATCACAATTGAGCAAGAGTGTCCTAACAACCAATTATTCCAATAACATCCTTAACTTGGATTGGCGGCCGTACCAGGAGATTTAGACAGAGGACTGAGAATTGCTGATAATAGGACTATATGCAAAATAATCCTCTATACAAAAAAAAGGCTTTAATATAAACATTTTTATTCTTTAAAAATCATCTGATACACTTACATTCATTGTAAAATGGACAATATTGTTTGTGAATTGCATGAAATGAAATTCTAAAGTGATCCTAAACGTGTATCTATGTATGTATGTATGTGTCATTGTTTTATAACACATATTAATAACTCTTCTCCTCTCTCTGTATCTCAGTTCCGCTCTTTGTCCACGGTGTCTGAGTGTCTGTTCTCTCTGATAAACGGAGACGACATGTTTGCCACGTTCTCCGAGGTGGAGCGCAGTGGGACGCTCGTGTGGCTCTTCAGTCAGCTCTACCTCTACACCTTCATCTCTCTCTTCATCTACATGGTGTTGTCACTCTTCATCGCCCTCATCACTGGAGCCTACGACACCATCACTGTGAGTCAGGGGTGGGGAGGGCGACCGAGAGACAAGAATAACAATGTTTATT
Source organism: Megaleporinus macrocephalus (assembly GCA_021613375.1). Lineage (NCBI taxonomy): Eukaryota > Metazoa > Chordata > Actinopteri > Characiformes > Anostomidae > Megaleporinus > Megaleporinus macrocephalus. The sequence goes on from CM038703.1 coordinate 35,044,322, forward strand.
TGTTCTGACATCACCACAGGGGGCGTTGGCTGTTACAGTCATTGAGAGTGTTCCAGTGATGCATGATGCAAATATATGAAATCATTAATTAAGTTTTGTGTATGCATGTCTTTGTATTCAGATATTTAAAGGACAACAGTGTCCTGACTGTGTAGGTTGTGAGGTGACTGCTAGCCCAGCAGCAGGAGAAGTAAGCCAGCAACCTGCAGGTCGCAGGTTCAAATACTGTGCCTTTTAGTTGTTCCTTTAGGCAAAGCACTTAACCCTTTACTGATTTGCTGAACACGCTTTGCTGCTCCCAGACTGGACATAGTTAGGTAGCAGAATGACCAGCAAAATATGGGATGAACCGAGCGGCTTTGTACAGTACTTCAGTTTTTTAATACTTTAAAAAGAAAAACATGTATTTGAACATTTTTACCAAACATAGACAGAGTGCATGTCTAGCACTGCATCAAAGACTTATGTGACCTAAGCACATAATTAAAAATCATAAATCATAATCTAGTATGTTTGTGCTTCTTAACACCACCAATGATTTCAGAGATTCATTTAATTCTATTATTTTAATTTTGAGTTAGTCCTTCATTACAATTCTTCTTTTTACATACAGGTACTTGTGTATACATACAGGTATTTTGTTCAGAGGCCATTATTGAATATTCATACAAACATATACAAATACATATGGGAAATATGTTTCGGTCCTTACGAATATAAAAATACATGAGATATCATTATTATTATTTATTTATTTGTAGGCTATGTATTAATGTTGTTGTATAGTAGATATGCAATATATGTGTGAAAGCACAGTCTGACAAAGTAAAAAAACCTGTGTGTGTGTGTGTGTGTCCACAGCAACAAGCCCACGAGCCACCGCAGGTGTCGGAGCTGCATCAATTCATCGCGGAGTGCACCGACACGCCCACTTCAGGAAAGTTCCACAGCCCAGAGAACACGTCCTGCTCTCCTTTCTGTTGCTAGAGAGGAGTGTGTGTGTGTGTGTGTGTGTGTGTGAGAGAGAGAGAGAGAGAGATATGCAAGAGAGTTTGTTCAGTCTTTGTGCAGACAGCCGTGAAACAATGCCTCCTAGTGGCAGTGACAGTTAACTCAGCTCTGCACACAAATGTCATCCTCAGCATAGACTGGGGACATTTATGGACTTTTATTTTTCTTGCTGCCTTTTAATCCTTATTTATGAAGAGAATGTGCTGAGCACTATTTGCACAATTATATTATTTATTCTTTTGGTTTGTCGTTTTTTTGTTGTTGTTGTTGTTGTTGGTAAATGGAGCAGTCACCTAAATGGGAATGGCACCATGGTCAGAGATCCTTTCGTTTATTTCATCTCCAGTCAAAACCAACACTGAGTACAAGTTACTCATTTTAAGTGTGAGGAAAAAAGGGAAACGTGTATTTAATTGTAAATTCCACAAAAACCATCTACCTTCTTATGTCTATTAAATCTGTCAGTACTTATTGTGTCCACTCTTTACTTCCATGCACTTAAATGCCACTTTACCTTTATAACGAGTCCCCCTGTGTCCTCACAGAAAGACTCCCAGACATTATAATAACCAGCATTCACACAAACAACTACCCAACCTCGCCTCCGATTTCTTATGTTCGTTAAAAATTACTATAAATCTGAGGAAACACATAATCTACTTTATACATAAGAAGAAAGTCTAGCCTAGAACAAAACAGTAGTATCCCAAACTTGAGTTAAACATACATGAAGAGTTGATAATAAATAAATAAATATATATATATATATATATATATATATATATATATATATATATATATGGTTTTATATATATATATATATAAAACCATATATATACATATGGTTGTTGTTTTTTTTTTTTATTAAGATACAGAGGACTTGAGACTCCTAACAATTGTGTGAGACCTGGCAGACTATCTAAACAGTCCCCACCAGATAGACAATGCTTAACTTCTTCATGTTTGAAAGAGAAGTGAAAATTAAGCTCCATTCTTTATATCTGAAAAAGTCTACAGTTGTTTCTGTCCACTATGATAAGACAAGTTAACGCTATGGGTCTGAATGGATGAGTAACAGTGAAGAAGCAGACACTGAGACAAAACAGAACATGTGCTCCAGAAACTGACCTCTAAGTTTGGAGGTGTGAAAAAATATCCCTGCAGTTTTCTTTGGGACTGTAAGCCTCTGAAAAGAAGAGTAGCTGTAATGAAAGTTGAAGGTGGACACAGTAAATGCTGCCTAAAGGTATACTCGACAAAAGTTAATTAGTTGTTGAGACTAATGTTTTGCTAAGTTTTAAACTAATTGAAATTTCAGTGAATTTGGAAATGAATTGAATGAAGCTTGGTCTCTGGCGGTTGGTCTATATTGTGGACTGTAATTAATTTTTAGATTACAGCAACTAAAGCACACACGTTCAGCTCAAGCTTCTTTCTGTCCTTTAACTAAACATCTCACATACACACACACACATCTCTGGTAGCCTCCCTCATCTCTTTCTCTCCGCTCTGTTGCTTCTTGTCTTTCATCTCCTCCCTGCCCGGTGTGTGTGAAGGAATAGCGTTGCCTGCAGCTTTACTGAAGCATCAATATTTATGTGAGCTCTTGTGGCGTCCAGGGAGCTGACCTTGTGTTTTTAATGGAGTTGGAGCAGTTGGAGCTTCTTTTCTGACCGCGCTGGCCTTTCATCCACACTGTCCCTGCAGAGTGAGAGGAGAGGAGGGTGGAGAGGGAGAAAGATAAGGGGGAAAGGAGGGAAGAGAGAAAAGGGGGCGGGAAAGAGAGAGAAAGCAGTTAATAGGGTTTAGGCCTGAGCGGTACTGTGAGGAAGATATGTTATTGTAAGAAATATTACAATATTTGAAATGGAAATCATTTTAGCCCTGGACGTGTTGTTTTTCTATATGATATGGATAAAATACTGTATTGCAAAATAGGGCTGCTTAAAGGGGAATCCCACCGATTTTTCAGAATTTTCGCATAAATTCTGAGTGGTTTGATTATAAATAGGTCTGTATAGAGAAACTTGTAAACTCAGATTTTTTTATTACAGTGGTGTGTATATGCTATCCAATATGTCTGCATATTTTCTGTTATTTTACATGTAGTGGGAAAATAATAGTACATTTTAAAAAGTTACTGTTTGGAAGCATGGTGCTCTGTATATGTCTCTCCACCGTGAATTCAAATCCTTCTCAAAACTCATCAAACTATTAGTGTGTTTACCTGCACTCTCAGCCTCATAATAGAAAATTAGATTTTGTTAGTAATCTGTTTACCAGGTTTACATGCATCTGGGTAATCAGATAATAAAGAAACTCTACACGTCTACATGAGTCAGGCAGTAATTGGATTTCTGCTTTGCATCTGGCCAATAAACTCATAAACTCAACTTTACTTGAAAACGTTACTTTACTTGAAAATTTACAAATACATCATCTCTTCAAACATGGATTTGGTTTGAGCCTCGCTCTAAAAGTGTTTTACTGGTATCTCATAGCTGCTGTGTTAAAAGCTGCCTGCTTATTTTCGGCACCGTGCTCTGTTTTCGCACATGCGTGAAATCTGATTTAGGAAATGTGAAAGAAATCTGAGTAAGAGTGTACATACGCTGAGAGACCTGATTACTGCACTGAAATCCAGCTTCCTTTATTTCAGATTCCTTAATTGTATTTCTAGATCTTAATTCAATCTAACTAATCAGAGTATGCTGTTTGACCACTTAAATAATCAGATAACTACAGAAATCAGATTATAATCAGATTACTGAGTGCATGTGAAGACACTCACATTACAACACATAACAACAACAAAGAAAAACATGGTCAGAATCTTGAATAGGGGTCCTGTTTATGAGTCCCTATCTAATTAGAGTTATCACTTGGGTTTAGGACCAGATTTTGGGTGAGGATTAGGTTTGGGCTGAGGTTAGAGGGCTTCGTAAATATAAAACGGGCTTAAACGTTTACTAATGCTCTTTACCAATGATCAGGCAGATGATTGTATGCAGCAACATATCCACAGTGTAGTGCTTTGTCCATATCATACAGCACTAGCGACCAGTGAGGGTTACTGGCCTTGACACTGTTTTGCTGCTCCCTTGTGTCTTGTGTTTTGCTTCTGCTCTCTCACCCAGAACAGCAGGATAAAAAGGGACAAAAGGGGGCTTTTATACAAAGGGTGTCATAGCCGGGGGGAGTTATCTTGCTCTTTTTTAGCATTTTGCCTATAGCAGCCAGTCGACAGTGCAGCTTCTGTACTCGGATGCCTTAAAGATTTATTGTGCGTCATTCGTGAGTTTGGCTGTGAACCCATAATGTGCTCTGTTTTAATTGAAAAGCCTCATAAAGGGAGATTTATTAAAGGACCTTGCTGTACAAAGGAGTGGCTCTCAGTGCCGGTGCTGGAGGGCCGCAGTATCGCATAGCTTTTAGTGGTTTCTCTGTTTGAACTTGCCTGATTTAACTCATCAAATAGTTATCAAATCCTTCGAGAAGATGGATCACACATGTGCTGGACTCGAGGAAACACTAGTTTGTGGGGTTTTCTGGACCAATTAGTATGGGGTGTCCAGCTGTTGCTGTTTAGAGTTTTAAATCAGCACAGGTTGCTGATTTTCTTGTCCAAATGCTGGTGGTTTGTTAAAGCAGAATTATTTCTAAACTGTGCTGAACAGTGCCGGACCCCTGGAGGAGAGGTACTTAAGGGCGAGGGAATAGCTTCCTAGTACTTTGTACTTAGTACTTTGAGCAATGGACTGCAAACAAGTCTCTTTGGTTAAATGGGCTTTAGTTTTATTTTGAGCTGTTTTTAATAATCTGTGGTCACATACACTGAATCAGAATCTCACACATACACGTAGCTGCACACGTGTATAACATGTAACATACTGAACAAACCACACAAGCACACAGACTGTTAACAAGTATTCTACTGCAAAAAAAATAAAAAACACTAAATAGAGTTAACAATAAGAAGAAGCTGTGTAAAGAAGCTGAAGGATGTGTGAATACTTGGGCATATATGGATATCTGTTCGTCCAGGTCTATGTAGACAAACTATTATATACTGTATATTACAGAATGATAAACGTTTAACTTCAGTATAGCTGTATATATGTGTTCTTTCACTGTAACATCTGAGTTGATGTAAGAGTTACTGCAATACAGTAAACGGGCTTGTTGGTTCAGTTTAGGTTTAAATGTAAAGTTTAAAGTGTGAGCCGTCCACTGTGGTTATTGAGCTACAGCTCAGAGGAGAGGCGGTTGCCGTGCTGGTTTTGGTGGTTCTGAGTCTTATACCACAGGGACGTGCCTTAAAGAGGTGACGTCCAGGATGCGAGGGGGCGGCTGTAAGTTTGCCAGCGCACTTCATCACACAGCTGTTGTAGACGTCCGGAAGTGCTAGCAGATTCCATCCAGTGATCCGCTCTGCTGCCCTGATTAACACAGAAACAGAATACGCTACACTCAAGGCTTTTTATGTGTGTTGTGTTTTTGGGCAGCGAGTCTCTGTTTTGTGTCTTCTGAGTCCTTACAGCACTCTGCAAGTGTGTCTTTGGTCTTTTTTTTAAATATGTTTTAGGCTCAGTACTAATGTGAAACCATGTCTCGGGCATCAGGCAATATACTCATAAGAATTTCACTGAATGGTTTTAGTTTTTGGGGGGCTCTGCCACCTTCTGGTTCCTTTCCCCACCACTGTAAGCAAATCGAACTCAGTAAGCTTCTCTAGAGTGGAGCGTTTCACATCAAACCACACTGAATGAATGAAAGACTTTCTTCAGTGACTGCTATCAGTGACTGCTATCAGTTACGTAGTGATTTATAGAGCTGCTCTGTTTATACTGTTAGTCCTGTAATACGACAAGGCAGCCTGATGTCGTGTATATGCTTTACGTTGTGGTGAAGTTGAAGAACACGGCGCATACCAGAGGGGTAATCCCAATCAGTACACAGCAACTGCGAATCTGTCAGGATGTGAGATCTAAGGTGCTACATCATCTCAAAGTAGCGAGGATGAAGTGATGGTAGTTTTTTTCTTGTTTCTCTTTCTCTAGTTTTTTTTAAGTGTAGATTCCACGGCTTTTCTGAAGGGGTGGAGGTGAGATGAGGAGATGTTTGGGGCTTTAGGAAGGAGCTGGCTGCCTGTATTCGTGCAGAGATGAAGGGAGATCAAAGAGAAGGGAATGTAGTTGGCAAGGCAGAAAATAAAAGGACGGCACGGAGGTGACAACTAATACCTACCCATAAACATGCTCTCCCGCTGTGTTACACATGTAGGAGAAGATGCGCCTCATCATTCTGGGGCAGTTTGAGGTGAGGTTGCAGTGATACGCCCGTAAAGTTGCTGTTGTAACGAAGCCTGCGGAAGAAATCGTGGCTCAAAGCTGAGCAGGCGGGTATATGTAAATGTATGGGTTTTCATGATATCACAAAAACAAGTCATTTGAAATAGATCGGTCTTGCAGCGTCTCATATATATGTAGGTGTATTTAAAAATGTAACCATGTTTACAAACAATGTAAATCACTTTTATTCAATAAAGGAAAACTAAATAGTTTTTTTCTGATATGGGCCCTTTAATATACATTTATGGTCTTTCAAATCGTTCTCACAATATAAGGGCAGCTGAAACTTTCACATGGTGTCCAAATAACTGGCATCTGTATATTTTCTGTTAATGTTTTGATGTATTCTGCTGTTGAGCCACTGTAAAGGGAGCCTCTTTAAAGTGTCATTCTATGGGAATCAGTCAGTTACCTTACTTGTATTTAAATAATTAATTAATGTAGACATATTTGAATTTATTATTATTTTCTGTTTTTTTTAAAGGGCCCATATCCAGTATGTCTTATATGTTTATATATACATATTTTATAATACACAGTCAAGTCACATTATTATGACCACTTCCTACTTTCGACGGTAACAGCACGTACCTGGCAGCGTTATGGTCTGGGGAAAGTTTTCATGGTATTCTCTAAACCCACTCATGCATGCGGAGGGCACTCTCAGCTAATTTCATTGGTTCATCCTTGCAGATCCCAAACACTTAGACATGCTGATTGCGTTCCCTGGGGTGGATGGGATCTTCCATTAAGACAATGTGACACGGCTAGAAGTGTCCAACATTGGTTGGAAGAGCTGACCAAAGCTTCTAAGTACTACCCAGGACTCTTAATTCTCCAGACTTAAACCCAATTGAGCATCTGTGGGACCACCTTAATCGCTGTGTTCACTCACTGCAGTCAGCATGGCTCCAGATACCTGTGGCAACCTACCAGGACCTTGTTTAGACTCCGAGTCCATCTAGCTGCTGGTTGTGCTGCACACAGTGGTTACTCTGGATATAAGCTGGTAGTCATAATGTGACTCAACTGTGTGGTTGTGTGTTTGAGAATTTTTGTTTTTTCCTTGAGGTCCCGTCATGATATATGATGTGGGTTTATGTGTGACTACAGTGATGATTCATTTTAACATGACCTTTTTTTTTTTTTTTTAATTAAACGGGATGTACCCTTTAATACTAAAATGTGTAGTTGACTATTGCTCACACTTGCTTTTGTGCATCAGAAGCACTCCTTATGGTGTAAATGTAAACAGCTGGAGCTAAACTGCTGTATATTGAATGGGTGGATATATGTCAATGAATTTCTGACATCACAAAAACAAACAGACTGTATTACAGGGTAGTTTCTATGTATAGATAGATGGTAGAGTGAACATTGCAGTGTTTACTGCCATTATTTCCATGGTACGGGCCCTTTAATTATTATTTTCTCTTGTGTTTTGAAAGGGAATGTCCACCTAACAGTGCTGACTGTCACTGCATTGGGTTAACAGCTAGTAACCCTAGCTAACAGTCTTGACCTTCACACTAAATGCTTACTGTTCTCCTTGTTCTGTTATCCTGACTGTTTTACTTGCTCTTCCGTTTTGCGGCTTTCATTATTTAAAAACTATAAATAAAATGTAATTTAACTGTTAAAGGAATCCCTGTCTCTTTCTGGCTTTTAAAGAAACGAGGCCGTTTGCTGAGTCACTGCTTTTTCTCCTTAGTAATTACATTAACAAAAGATCGGGTATTCTGCATCGCATTCTTTTGTTTTGGCCTTGGGTTTCACCGATAATCCCTCTGCTGGCTTAGAAGGAGGTGATTAAACACAACACAGCTGCTTAGGAAGTCATTTGGATGAAGCTTTAATTGCTGATGTGCTTTGTATCTGTGGTGCTTCATTGTTGTCTGGGCTGAAAAGCACCAATTGAATGAATCTGCCCTTATTTGGACAATACAGATGCTGTGTGATGCCTGTGCTGGGCAGCAGGGGGCGAAGTGAACACCAGCAGCTGACAAGCTTCAGCAGTAAAACCTAAATCAATACACTGTCTGGAGAGGATAGGGGAAAGTGCTGGGCTGTTAAGAGTAAACAGACTGTGTTTATAATGAACAACTAGCGGGGAAATACTCAAATGGCTTCTGGTGCAAAATGAATGCTGCATGTGAAATCCCCAATTATATCAGTTTCTGAAATATGAGTATGTTTAACCTTTTCATGCTTGTGGACAGTTAATAATAGTTCAATTTAAAGCATGTGAAAAGCTCACAAATGTTCTAATATTTAGCATTTTTTATTTAAAAGTTACAAAAAAGGAGCTTAAAATGCAGAATTGTTTGTATAAAATGTTAGTTTTATAATATAATACATTTAAAAGATCAAGAAAGATTTGAGGGAAAATTTTTGCAATTTATAAAAACACTTTAGATGTTTTTAAAAATCTTATGTTCTTCAGTTTTTTTTTACTCTGCTAATGCATGGTGTCCACATATGTGATCAGTTCAATAACTTTTTAATAAAGCTGATTTTTATGTAAAATCAAATTCCATAAGATTATTTATGCAGATCTGAGCCAGAAAAAGTATTAAAAAAACTGAATACAATTTTTAATAATTTATGCATGAAAGGGTTAAAGAGCCAATGAAGGCTTTTTTTCTCCATGTCTGTGTTTATGTGTATCATGTGTATCAGTTTTACCATTTTTACCCTTTCAAACCTGTTCCTTTAAGACTGACGTATGCAAATGATCTCTGTGTTGGTTTTAGTGACATCACAAAAACAGAACATTTAAAATGCATTGTTTTTGTAGCTCCTCTCATATGGATTAGGGCAAGTGAATTATATATTTGGAAACTTTGTAACAAGGTTCATGTTTTTCTATTGTATACACAGTGCATAACTATGATCTTATGGGCTTCTTAGCCAATAGATAATACAAAAATGATCTTCAGTAATTACAAATAATTAACAACGTAACGTGCTTGTTTGCTCACTATTTGTGCTGTTGAATGGTTACGGGTTGCTCTTAGCTGTTTACAAGTCAAAGGTTGAAATTTGCATTACTCTGTGTTGGGTGGTCCGGTCTTTATGGGACGAGTACAATAAACAATGCAAATTTTGAAACATGCTGTTCACTGTTCAGTCTGTGCGGTCCAGCACTGCTTTTGTGATACAACAAAAACCAACTCATTTGTACACACATATACACCGGCCAGCCATACCATTAAAACCACCTCCTTTTATCTACACACACTACCATACAGGAGCACTGTGTATTTCTACACTTACAGACTGCAGTACATCTGATTAGCTGCATACTGCTGTGTCTGATCTACTCATACCAGTGCAGTACATGCTAAGACTCAGGAGTTTTATTGTCATATGCACAGCAGAACAGACAGTTACACTGTACAATGAAATTCTTACTTTGCTGTTCCTCCATTCACCAATAGATAAAGAAAACAAAAAAAGAAATAATAAAAATATATATAAAATATAGAAAGTATAATAATATAAGTTGAATTAAATAAAAGTTATATAATAATAATAATAATAATAATAATAATAATAATAATAATAATAATAATAATATTTTTTAATATAGTTTAAAAAAAACACACACACACACACACCACCACCACGTCGGTGTCACTGCAGTGTTGAAAAAGATCCAGCACCAAAATGATACCTGCTCTGTGGTGGGCCTTTGGGGGTCCTTATCATTGAAGAACTAGGTAAAGGGGCGCCAACAGAGTATGCAGAGAAACAATTGCACTACATTCTGTAATTGCAGAACTACACCTGTAATATTATGGCTGATCAGTGTATATACACTGAAGCTATAAGGAGTATTTTACAGGACAGCAAATCAGAACAGAGGTAATTTACATATAACAGTCTTAAAGGCACGGTAACAAATGTCATGTAAAGGGGGGAGGTGGGGGGATATAATACACCGGTAATGTAGAACATGGGCCTTTTAAGAATGTCTTATGGTTCTCCATTTATAAAACATATATATATATATATATATATATATATATATATATATATATATATATATATATATATATATATATATATATAGGTATAAATGGTATGTGTTAGCATTGCACATGAAATAAACATTCCTTATATGACACGTGATTCAGAACTTGAATGCTTGGTTTCAACAATTGTCTTTGCGTTTTTTGGAGAAATGCAAGAAGAAAAATGGCCTTCAGTGCATTTTATAGACTGAACGGTCAACAGTGTCCAGTACTCTTAACAGTGACATCTATTATTCACTAAACAATGGAGCCAGGACACAGGAAGCACTTACCATATGACCCCAGAGAGAGAGAGAAAGAGAGAGAAAAGAGAGAGGGAGGACTGCGTATGTGTATTAGATTGAGTCTAGCCTCAGGGGAGAAGCTAACTGTACTGCCACTAGAGCTTCAGGAAGCCAGGCTCCATGCACTGCTTTAAAACACCTCATCACCTGCCAGCCTGTCACCTCCAGCCTGAATATTTAATCCACGGCTGGGCTTTTTGCAGCATTCTAGTACTCCTCTCAGAAAACAGCAAGCTTAGCAAGCCTTTTGACGGACGTGTAGCAGTGAAAAGCCTTGAGAGGAGCTGAGCTTATTAGCTGCGCTGTCTAGAAAGCCATAAGCTGTAATTGACCCGTTTCGCCTGAGTTTGATGCAGACGGGAGAGAGACGAGGCGAGCCACGCTGCAAGCTTGCACTGTGTTAGTCTACGAGGACTTACAGCTGTCAGGAATTTGAAGGAAGTGCCGCTGATCTTGGATCAGCTCTACTTGAACAATGTGATCATCATGTACATCTGTTTGGGCTTACACAACTCAGCATGGTTTGATTGAGACATGCAATTTGCACAATGCTTACTGGTCCACACTTAAAAAATAGAGGGTTCTTTAGAGGTGCTTTAGTAGAGATAATGGTTTTATATAGAATGTTCTTAATAAGGCTCTCATAAAGAACCACCTACTGCACCATCACTGTTTTTATCAATCAATCACTTTCACTTTTCACAGTCCTATTAATCATGCTAAGGTTATTTTTAGTGGTTTATGGTTCTATATATTTTCTTTACTAAGGAACCCTCAAAGAAATATCTTAAGCTTTCATTACTTGGTAGCTGCATTAGTGTCATAGCTCCAGATCTGGAGAAGCAAACGCAGGACTCCAAGCATGTCTTGGCTGGTTGACTATATCTGAGTTAAAGGGAAGACTGTGCACATTAGATTTGTCATACTACTACTACTACTAAATAATAATAATAATAATAATAATAATAATAATAATCACAATATTATAAATTAATCTTTATTTCTATGATTTTATTTATTTGTAATAGTTATGATCAGCTGAGATGTGGAGAAAGTGTAATGGACCTTTTTTATAATTAGGATTTTTTTAACACAAAAATTCTAAACACAAATTCTAAAATTGAAACGTCAGAAAGAATGTGTCTGCAGATGATTTCTCAGACAAACTGCTTTAAAAAAGGCAAACAGTGGACACACTAAATACTAAAAAACAATCATTTTTAATTTTGTTGTGATTTTTTATGAAGAATATGTTTTCTGGGTTTCTTTGTTGGAAAATGAATTTGAATTTGAGGCCATTATTTTTGCAAACTACTGTAAATACATGAACCATTTAGATGAATTTAGTCTAGATTAACACAACATTAGAAATGCACACAGTCTAGGAGGCGTCCATAGTAAAATCCACTATTATGTCATACAACTGCATATTTAGCCAAAAGTCGCCACAGGATGCTGACTGTGGGAGCCTTTCCCCCATGGGGAGGCTTGGGGCTACATGGCCTGCCCAGGGGCAAATTGGAGGCTACACGGTTGTGTAGTTAAGGGAAAAAAAAACATTTAAAAGATAAAAAAAATACAAAAATGTCATCTTGTATAGAGTGAATGCAATAGACCCACAAACAAATGTGTATTTCTCTGATTTGTTCCTAATCAGGTTACTAATGGACAACAGAAGACAAGAAACACTACAAAAGCATGTAGTAAACACCATATCAATGCATATGTGCCTGTTGAATGTCTTATTTAAAACCCACTGGGCATTAGGAAGGCTTTCCACTACAAGTTTGAACATGGCTGCTGGTATTCAGTTCCATTCAGCATTCACAAGACCATTAGTGAGGTCGGACATAATGTTAATATTAATATTAATGATTTTGGCTGTGACAGCATCTCGATCATCTCAAAGGTGTCGAGGTCAGGGCTCTGCACATTCCAGTCCAGGCTTTCCACACTCGACTCTATAAGCCATTCCTTAACCCTTTAATGCACAACCTGGTGACCCGACTGAAATTTTATTATCTATTATCTTTATTATCTTTGCAATAAATTAATTTTATCATTCAAGCTTCCATGAATTAACCTAATTTACTTTTTTTTATTTTATTTTGTATCACTGCCCTTCTAACACACAACATGAATCAAAATGAACCTTTATGTATTCACTATGGAATTTAATAGGAACTACTGACATTTGTAAACATTTGCCGTCAGGAACATATTTACAAAAGTTATTTTTGTTCATGAAGTAAATAAACAAGAATTAAAATAATAATAAATAATAAAAAATAAATAAAAACAAGATTTTTAATTAACACTTGAAACAAAGAGAAAGATATACCAAAGAGATAATCCGCAATACATAAAACAACATAGGAAATTAATCGGGGTCAAGTTTAACCCAGATCATAAGATAATCACAGATAATTATTCTTCCTCCACCAAAGTTTCATGCAGGCATTCTGTATTCAGCCGAGTATCTTTATCACTGCATCTGCCAAACATAGATAAAAAAATGAGTCATCACTGTAACACATTCTCCAAGGCTCCTACTGAACAGACGCGGTTTGCAGAGGCAGTTTGGAATTCCACATTGGGCTCTGGAAGCAAGGACAGGCATTTTTTACACTGTGCATGCTTCAGCACTCTCGGGGTCTAGCACTGCTGCTACACATTTCTACTTCACAGCATCAGCTCTTACTGTTGACCTGGGCAGCTCTAGCAGACTGACTCACTGACTTTTTTGGAAAGGGAGCATCCTAAAACGGCGTCACATTGAAAGTCACTCAGCTCACATCATTTCTATGGAGACGGCATGTTTTTTATGCACCTGTATATAGAACAGGACAATGCAATAGTACAATAATACAATGATAGAAAATTCCAACAAATACAATATGGTTCTAACCCTAAATGCTTGGACCCCCGAATATCAAACGTTTTGTGCAGTAGTGGTGCCAACAAGGTCCTGGCATGTTTCTGGTCTCCAGGGAAACGGCGCAGGCTTGAAGTGGCAGCTGCTGCAGGCTTGCACGTGCACTCACCTGTGAGACTTTAATTTGCTGATTTGGTGTGAACGCGCTCGCTCTGCATATGCTGCAGTGCGATCCGTGTTGATTATTTATTTACAGCGCTGCTCAGGCTCGCTGGGTGTTTTCTGACTGGAGGGAGTGTGTGTACCACGCTGGGTGTGCCTGCTGCCGGCACACTTCCACACAAGCCCACACCCAGTTCCTTTGGGTGTTTGGCTGAGAGAAATGTAACCGGTCCATGTGTGTGTGTTTCTTCTTTAAAGGCCTGAGGACCTTGAGTCCGGCTGGTGCTTTGTTTTGTTGTGATTAGGAGTGTGTGTGTGTGTGTGTGTGTGTGTGTGTGTGTGTGTATGTGTGTGTTTGCTTCTTTGTTTTATTTTTGTGATTATTTGTAGTTTGTGTAAATCATTTTATATTAATAATATTTATTTTAAATAGTATTTATTATTTCCTTCTTTATCATTTTCATTTCATTCAATTAGACACTCTGTCTGCACAGTTAATTATCTTTTTAGTGTGTGTACATTTGCAAATGAATCTTTTTTCTTGATTAAATGAATGAACAAAATTGCTAATTTGTTTAACTGCCAGGCAAAACACCCTCTGAGTACATGCTATTCATTTTCAGCTTCTGTTCTTTTCAGGAGCCTTACATTTGTTTTTCAAAGAAATCTGGAGGGACATTTTTCCACATCTTCAAAGTTCAGTTTTAAAGGTTGGTTGCACCTCGTCTTACAATACATGTCACCTCAGAACCATTTAGGGATGTTGAGAGCTGGACTTTGGGGTGGTCAGTCCACTGTTCTGTGAACACCAGCGTCATCTTTGTTTGATTTTCTTCTTTTTTGTCTATTTTTGTTAATAATAATAGCAGCTTCTTGGCAGTTACACGCCCTTCAGACTCATAGCGTTTACCTGATGGTAATAGTTTTGGTGGTCTACCAGGTCTTGTACATTGTTAATCCCACTTATTGTACCTTTGTTTTTCCTTTATTTATATGAGTGCTCTGTCTTATCTACTCTCCTCAAAAATATCTCCTGAAAATGAATAACGTGTGCTGTGGAGTGAAAATTCAGAGGTGTGTTTGAGATATCTGAGGTGCTTCTGTGTTTGACAGTAGGTTTGTAATGTGTGGTAGTGTACTGCACTTGTATTACATCTTAAAGCAGTCTAAGGGTCCAGGCTGGCCTTGACAGTGTGTGTGTGTGTGTGTGTGTTTGAGTAAGTGCGCGGGAGAGGTTAGAGAAAGAGCCTGTTTGTTTGTGTGTATGTTCCTCTGTCAGTTTTTGACCGTGTGCCAGTGCTTTTGTGCCGTGTGGCCCAGCTGCGGAGTGAGACTCAGGGGTAAAACACACACTCTAATGGTCAGGGGAAGTGAGCAGCTGGCCCTGCCCCTTCCTGCCACTCTTTTAGTCCACTCCAATCGGATCTCAACACTTCCTCCCTTTGTGTGGCCTGCTGCCCCGGACCAGAGCCTCCAGAGCAGTGCACTTAATCCCCTGAAATACCAGTCTGAGCTGCCAGGGGCAGAGGGCATACTGACCGCTATTGTGAATCCCTGTTATTTACAGTATTTATTTACAGAACAGGAACACTAATACCAGTGTAAAACATATTGATTAGAAAAATTCCCACCAGGCCTAAAAGCTCCAGCGCAGTAAACAGGAGCTTTAACTCTCTCTGGATTCATAAGAAGGTTCCCACATCAGTCAGATTAAGCTATTATACAACCTAGATTTTTTTCAAACAAGGTATGTGTGTAAATTGTTGCTATGAAACCTTACTAGGAATAAGTGACTACAGATGGAGTGTTAATACACCATACTATGGGTTGGATCCATTGTTGGTTCCAAACTATTGCATGTTAAAGTTCTTCATATGTTACAGCTTATGCCATTGCTTTCGCATTGCATGCCTGTAGACCCCCAAAGAAGGTCCTGTTAAACTGCTTCAGTGTTTAACCCTTGGTCAGGGGTGTGGATCTCTGGCCTCCCAAAACTTTGACAAAATTGGGAGTGAAGGGTCATCAAGAGTGAGACTCCAGTGAACTTTTTTAATGTACAGTCAATAGTAGCAACTACACACCAGACAACACAGCTCTATACTGGCCTGTCCTACCCCATCAACCCCCCTCCCAACAACAGGACCAACACTTAGTTGGGAGCCCCTCAGTCTGATCATATTTATGTACAGTGAACACTGAATACCCAAATATGACTGAAACATGTATAAACATAAAAGCACTACAGTCTGTTGTATTTAGGAATTCACGTTATTGACTGTAGTTGATTGTATTCAAAACTCAATGCACCGTGAAGCACTATTGCAACCCATGTCCCTCTCTGCCCTCTGTGTGTCCCGATGATGAGGTTGAGATCATGTCCATGATAGTTTGTGATGCTAGGGGAATAGAATGTGGGAGAGGAGGAGGAGGAGGAGGAGGAGGAGAATGCAGTCATACAGAGAGCTTCACAACTACAAGCAGAATGTTCCATTCACTGGACGTTCACACGTCTGCCACTACTGCTGCTACACTGTTAATCAGCAGTTAAATGCATAGTTCTGCTGTTGCTCTACATACGACTCCCTGTCTAAGACAGTTGGGCTGCTGTGGAAATGTAAATAGAAACAGAATGCAATGATTTGCAAATCGATTAAACCCTCAATTAAATATTTAATTGACCATCGTGCAAACACAACATATCTAATGTGTTTTACTTCACAGTCGTGCTGCATAATACACACAGAATCTGGTTTGTTTGCTGAAATAAGCGAGACCTTCCCTGAAAAAGACATGAGCTCCAGAGATCCAGAGAAGCAGAGCAGCAGTGTTTCTGGATCCTGTTAACTCATGGTTTCTCCTGTACATGGTTGGTTTTTAATCATATTTTTATCTGTAAATTATTACATCTTTTGCTTAAAGTGATTTAGCTTTTCTTATTTTACATTCAGAAACTTTATTCTTATCGTTTTGCTCTATTTCCTATGCAGTCTTTCAGAGAGTGGTGAACCCCTCCCTATCTTTACCTCTGAAAGTTCTTCTTATAACCAATCATGTTACTGACCTTTTGCCAATTAACCCAATTAGTTGTGAGATTTTACACCTGGTGTTTTTTTTCCCATATTACACACCATTACTTATGTTAAGGCGGTTTATGAAGTATTATGAAACATGTTGCTGGAATCAAATTCAAAATAATGTTCAACATTTGATATGTTGTCTTTGTACTAAATATGGGGTTTCAGTGATTTACACAGAGTTGCAGTCTATTTTTATTTACATCTTGCACTCTTTTGGACTTGGGGTTGTACAAATGCGCTCTAGCTAATTGTGCTAGTCAAAAGTGGGGGTAGGGGGGCACGTGGCAGGACACACTAGGGAGAGTAAACAAAGGAAAACAGACAGAACCAAAGAGAGACGGACTGGGCAAGACAGAATGTTACAACAGAACAATGTACGCTGTAAAGTGTAATTAGACACGATAGCACATAACTCTACATGCCCAACAAAAATGTGCTGAACTTGGTGATTTTAGTGTGTGTAACTCTGAGAGCGAAACTTACTGAGATACAACAAAAAACTCTTCAGCAGCGCAGATGCCACACTTCAACACACAGCATCTTTCACCAGAACCCAACATACCAAGCCTTAAAATACTAAGCACATTAGGCCACCGATGAACAAGCTTAGGAACATCAATCTAAAGTTTGTTTTGTACTCTGCTTACAAATGAAATATATTCAATGTTGATCTATGCTGGTTTATGCAGGTTTAACTGGTCACCTGGCATGGTGATGCTGGTTGACCAACATACTAGCATTCCAAACACAGCTTGTTTCAGATTTCAAACATAGACTCTTTTCTTTGGTATTTAGTTTATTAAACTGTAAATACTGTTTAACCAGAGGAGGATGGGTCTCCGCTTGTGAGTCTGGTTCCTCCCAAGGTTTCTTCCTCCAGTCTGAGGGAGTTTTAATGCCACTGTTGCCTCTGGTTTGCTCACTGAGGGATATATATATGTGGTAATTGTCTGATTTCAAAACTCTGTAAAGCTGCTTTGAGACAACATCATTGTAAAAAGCGCTATATAAATAAACTTGACTTGACAGCATACGCTGGTTTGGGAACTTTCATAATCGCCTCCATTGCTGCTGACTTACATCAACGTCCAGTTACAATTGGTTTTGCTTTTTTGTGCAAAACAATGTGAAACAAGAAAAGAAAAATGAACACAAAATAAAAAAATGTGAATCAAACAAAGAATTTACTGGACTGACCACCCAGGGTCCAGATTAAATGTGAAATTACTGCAAATGCCCTGAAGATGTGGAAAAACATGCCTCCAGGGTTCCCCTGAAGAATGGAAGCTGTAATGAAGTTAAAGGGTGGACACAATGTGTTCCATATATGATATTTAAATTTCAGGTTTCTGTGTATTTTTTGTTAAACCTATTAAATATATATTAAATATATTAAATTAAATTAACAATTTGTACTTAAGGACCATTTTGGCGTGAACTTGCATAAATGAAGGGTGGTCTCTGACTCTTGCACAGAATTGTATACGTGCAGTGGCAGAACGTACCTCCAACATGCTACAACTGCTCTTTGCTCATTGTTATTGTGCTTCCATGTGATTGCCATCTCCTTGTCTCCGAATGCCATCTCCTTGTCTAATCTTACTTCAGTACCCTGTCTGCGCTCTGCCCATTATGACAGAACGTCATCCTAAGATAGAATGCAATAGAAACTCCTCATTAGATTCTGTTCCACACCTAGTTCTATTGTAGGACCCACGTGGGCTGAAGGGTGTGTTGTAGGTGTGGATTGGAAAGCTTGTTGTGTCTGGTATAAACAACAGAATGTGAGATGAAAAGAAATCCATTCATCTATCAAGTGTTAACTAGTTTGGTATGTTAGAATTGATAATATCATCAATTACGCTACTAATAATGTGCAGACAATGTTAACATTTTAACCTAATCTCTCACCACTGCATCAGTAACATAGAATTAATTACTATTGACCACTGATTTAAACACCAGGCTTCATGTAGAACCATTGCACTTTAGAGCCTGTGTATTTTAATGGCCTCCTGTATAATATAATATCTAAAATATTAATAAATCACATGCAGCATATGCAGAGGTTAGGTTCTATGGCTGGATCAACTCCTCATTATTATAACATCATACTGCACAATGTTGCCTCAGAGTAACCAACCTATTTTCTTGACTATTTTCATGACAAGGAAAGGGTTATTAAGGAATAGTTTGGATGAGCTTTTGAAAAGCTCATGCTACCAGTCTCATAGTCTCAGATCCCAGTCTCAATTATTTTTATGCTTATCAGAAACAATGGATGAATATAACCAATAGCAAATGAAGTGTCATGAAGTGCTTATGTCTTCACTTAATTTTTAAAAGTAAAATGATAACTGTTGTTTATTTAGGAAATGTAACTTTTATATATTATGTATTTATGTATATATAATATAATCTTTTTTAAATGATAAAACTTGATGTATTTTTAATATAAATAGTTATATATAATTTAAAAACAGATGAGATTCATTTTACACAAAAACATTGAATTTTTTATGAACATTTTTTATTCATTGTTATCATGTGTGCAATTTCTACGTCTCTTATATATCGTCGATGTCCAGTGAAAAGCAGGTATTTCCAAAATAGCAACTTTGTGGCAGAGGACAAAAACTGTCTTTACTAATGTGAAACCAGACATTTATTTTGGAGCATTTCTATTGGTCCCTTTATCATTCATTTTTACACACTGAAAACGGCAGACGTCGTGTTTGAATGACGTACAAAAATGAAAATCAACAAAATTGAGATACATGTTTTTCTTTGGACAGCGATGATATCTTATATTGCCATTTATTTATTTACTCAAAATGTGTGTTGCTCTGTAAAAAAATCATGGACCTATAAAAATTGTCCAATATGACTTTGGAATCAAATCTTTTTTACATTAACATTAACTTTTTTACATTTTTAACATTAACTTCTACTAAAAGACGCTTCTCCTGTAAAGTTACTAGTTTGGAAATAAAAGGTTTGTTCTAATGACCAGAAGTGTGAATTTGATCTGGAGGTGACCAACATCAGGAGACTACATAGCCTACATACAGCATTTTTAAACATAAAAGTACACAAACAAAAACACTTATCATATCGATATCTCATGTTTTACAAGTCCATGTTAAAACACAAGAGCAGTGTAAAATTAACAGGAATAATAATATCATACATATTCAGTA
The DNA here is from genome assembly GCA_021613375.1 of Megaleporinus macrocephalus. Classification (NCBI taxonomy): domain Eukaryota; kingdom Metazoa; phylum Chordata; class Actinopteri; order Characiformes; family Anostomidae; genus Megaleporinus; species Megaleporinus macrocephalus. The sequence continues at coordinate 35,064,319 of CM038703.1, forward strand.
TAAAGATTTTTGTTGCAATATTGACTATCTACCAAATATTACATATTGGTGGCTGCAGAAGTGGATAACTTGCATTCAGTCAGTATCGAAACAGCTAATTTTATGGTACAATGTATTAATACCAAGCAATCACAGGAAAATTATGTTGTGTTAAATGCTGTAATTTTAAATGTACTCTGTTATTTGGATTTTACGTTGCCAGTCTTAAAAAGCAAGCACAGCTGCTATAATGCCAAATATTAACCCTGTGATGAATCCTCTGTTTGCTAACACTTGCAGCTAAAGATAACGATTTAGCAAATTCTTACTCATCCAGGTGAAGATGTAGTTGCCCACTACTATTACACGACCAATAAGAGCACCAGAATATAGAATTACCAATTTTAGAATTATTACTTAAAAGAGTGCAACATAACAACATATGCTAGTTAAGAATACTGCTAGCATGCATGCTAGCGGCCACAGAAGGAGTGTTTTTGCTCATATTTTCACACATTTATAAAATAACAGCGTTGTTTTAACAGGGTAACAGGATTATGGGGTAGTGGAATGGTACTACCAGAGAGTCTTTGTGATTTGTATAGACATACAGTCTACTTGAATGAAGCTACCATCTACAAATACTGCATCATTTTTTAAAAGTACATCACTTTTTCAACCATCCATATATGACACATGGGATATCACTGTTGTCAAAAAAAAACTCCAAAATATCTCCAAAATAATAACTTCACAGGAGGTAGAAATAAAATATTCTTTACTTTTAATCTCAATTGAACCAGAATTATTTCCAAGATAATCTGGGCTATTACTTTCGGTCCATTCTTCAAATTCTGTCAGATAACCAAACATTAATAACAATAGAGATGTTTGGTTCTGACAAAAGTGATATTTTCATAGCAGCTGTCTCCGTCTCTCTCTCTCTAACACTGGAGCTAGCCTAGAGGTGTGTTTATGGTCTGGCTATTGGGCTGCAGCCACAGGTTTTTCTTTCTGTAGCCACGAGTTTCTTGTTACTGCCAAAATATGAAATGAATATGAATTACAGGCTCATACAACCTCTGAATCTTTGGTGGTAAACATATCCCAGCTGTCTCATCTCTGACTGAGCCGCTAGACTTGATGACTTTTGAGACTTTTTCACACAGGAACCTGAAGATCTCGCAGTGGTTTTCATTTCAGAAATCTGCTCACCTTACCAGTTACCAGTTTCTAAATGTGCAACGGGAAAACACCCTTACACAGTGACCATTTCTTTATTAAACCCTGTTAAACCCTGCAATTAAAAGGTGTGGCTGGGGCAAGTTCATTATTCTACGACAAAAATTAACCACACAAAGAAAAATATGTTTGTCATGTATCTTATTTAAATAACTCAGGATTAACACAGGAACTTGTTGTACCAGTGCAGCTTCCATCCAGTGGATAGTCTTCTTTGCTGCTGTGTTGTAACACTGATTAGTCCAATGAATATTTCAGCAAAATCCCCATTAATCATAAGTAAAAAGAGAGTCCCAAGCAATCAGTGAAGTAAAACAGTGTAAAACAGATAATAACAAATCAAAACCATTACCTATTTTGGTTTTAGAGTTTAACACTGTAGTTATATAATAATTGCTTTTGTGCATCTCAGCTGGGTAATAATTCTTAACATGGAAAAAGACATGCTCTAGATTTTAAATGCTTCGTATAGGAATAAAAGCCAAGCCAAAAAACCCCTTGCGCAATGCAACAGTGGGTTACAAATGCCAGCATGGTGCTATAGGGCCACGAAGGGCGTTCAACAGGAGGCGAGCGTGCATCACATGCCTATGAGAGTGTGCGCCTTTCTCAGCCTTTGTGCTACAATAGCAACGCTTACATGGGAGCCTTTGTATATGAGACAGTGGAGGACAACTCTAAGCCCACACAAAAGCCTGGCTCCTGCAGACAGACAGGCAGACAGGGGGAGGGAGGGAAGCAAGAAAGAGAGAGAGGGGAAGAGAGAGAGAGAGAGAGATTAAAAAAGAACCCAAAAAATCAGTCTGAGTTCTGTCTCTAAAGTGCAGGACGAAGAGCAAACCCAAAGACAAAGCCGTGTATATAGCATAGCTGGAGGGAGCCGGTCCTCAGCATCCAGCTTGACCCCCATCACCTTTCACTGCGCAGGCTGTTGCAGCAGCAGCACCACGCTGAAGAGGATCAAACCACAAAAATTAATCCGCCTTATATGGACATAATATGCGTCCTGCTTTTTTCGGGTTTTTCTCGAATAGCAGTGCATCACAGCGAAAAAGTGAAATATTGAATTGTAAAACCTTCATTGTCCTTCTCAAAGCATGCCATGCACAAAAGAAACGGCGGGAGCGAACATCATGAGGAGGGGGCCGGAGGGGCGGGGGGGCAGCTAAAGGGGTTGGAAGGATTTGGAACTTTCTTAAACGGGGTAAAAATGACATCATCCCCGATTTGCATAAACCTCAGTCTTGGCCGTGATTGGTCCGGCGGGCCGGAGAAACCCGAAGCCGCTTGGCTTTTCATTCGCGCATTCGTGTTTGACCCCCCCGCGCGTTTTGCCCGCGATGGTTCAGCCCGCCGCCCCGGGTTTAGGGAGCGTGCGCGTGTGCGTGTCAACGACCAAAAGCGCTGATCCCATTCTTCACAGGAGACGTGCATCTCTGTGTCTCTCTCTCTTTCTCTCTGTCTCTCTTTTGTTTTATTTCAGTTTCAGCCTAAAACAGCTGTCCTGTTGTTGAATCATCTCCAGAACGGCTTTCTGTTCAACTTTAACTGCACCTCCGGCATTTCATTTATTCCGGTGGCTCGTCTCTGTCCCGGGCTGAGGAGGAAGGAAAGCGCGGATAAGTGCAACTTCACTGGGCGTAGCTGGAGGAGGAAAAGCGCTGTAGCTTCGGTACGGGGTTCTCTCATTTCTCATATGACCGTTTTTATCCATTCGTGTCATTTTTTGGTGACAACCTCGTTTCGGTTCAGGACTCTCCTGTTCTTTTGTGTTAAATTCCAGTGAAATATCCAGCCTGTCTGAAAGAGCGCCGGAGAGGGCGTTTTTGTCTGATTTGAATGCATCGGACTGATTCACACTGCTAGCTCTGCCGGCTAAATCTATTAATATGCAAATGCATTTGTCTTGCCTACCGCCGTATTGTGCCTCAGCACGCTGGACGAAGAGCAGTGCTATATATATATATATATATATATATATATATATATATATATATATATATATATATAGATCCACAGAGATGAACGTGACGCTACCGGTGCAGAGATTTATTGCCAATTTATGGCTTCATATTTCTCTTGTCATCATATTTGAGCTAATGAACTTGTTGCTTGTTGAATATATTCCTTTTTTACACCTGTAATGTACAAGCGACATGGTTGACATCTCAGTCCTGATGTTATTTGTAGTCCTTCAGCCTTTTCTTTCTTATATGCTGAGTTTTTAGACTTTAGCTGTCTGTTCGTTCTTCTCAGTCCTGCTTCTCTGATGTGCTTCTGTACTGAGCGTTTGGGCATTTTTCCCAAGAAGGATTTAAACTGATAAAGTGTTAGATGAAAGCAGAGCAGCAGGGAAATATTAGACTAAAATCGTGCAGTCCTGGGGGGGGCTGAGGACCACTGATGTCCAGGGTCTGGATGGAGATGGAGGCTCGGCTAACTGGGCGGTGGCGGAACCGTCATTGTGGCCCTCAGCTCGGTCTCAATTCTCATCACGATCCGCCGGTAAAAGCCGAATAACGTCATATCTGGGTGGGTCAGAGACATGCTGCTGGGCGTTTAATGCTTTTTTGGCTCGATTTTTTTAGAGCCACCAGTCTACTGAAACTTTTCTTTGCCGCCCCTGCCTCCATCTCCATCGTTTGGGATCTATTGTTCTGAAGGACGACTCCATTCATCCGTCTAAAGGGGACTGAGTTCATTTAGCCACCATCATAACCACCCAGTTTAAAGAACTGTGTCAAGTCTGGTGTATTTTATACACTTGTTTCATCGATTATGTCGTCTCTACTTGGTTGGTAGAACAAATGTATTGATGCAATATCCTATACGTTCATTTTTATCCGTATCTTTCGTCAGGTTCTAATATGAGTTGAATATCGGGCATCCAGACAGCATTGTAAATGGGATATGCCAGCAGACAGGCAGTCTGCTGTATCCATCCCCACAATGGCAACTGGACATTTATGCTTTAAAACTGTCTCCTCTTCGTACGGAGCCCTGCAGAGCGACACTTCAGCGGGGTGATTACATCTGGCAAGGGCAGGTCGATGCTTTTGCAATGATCTGCCACAAGGTATTGATGCCTTTCCAGATAAATTGGGTCCTGGGGCGATTAACGTGACTGGCTTTGTAGAGACAGGCTTGTGTTTGAATAGAGTACAGGATGCCAGGTAATGCCACACTGCCCTTGGAGAGCCTGTTGAGCGCATTGCAAAGTTCAGATGACCACCTTGACCTTCAAGTGTGTCCTCCTTATCCCGTTTGTAATCGTGGTTCAAAGAGGCGTGACAGTACATCGCTTCTGATCGATATGTGGTTCTAATAGCATTGATTCTGCGGCTCCAGTCCACACACTTTAATGCATGGCAATTTCTTACGTAGCCAACAAAAGATGCTTTTCATAAATTATTACTATCAGCCTGATTTTGTAGTTTGTTTAATTTTATTCAGATATCGGCAACATGGGAATGAAGGGTCAATATCCAATATTTTTCATGCATATGTTGGCACATAAATATTTTATAAAATGGAACAATTAGCTCCACATTAGCATGCAGTAGCACGGTGGATGAATATTACATTTATCAGGTAGAGATGCAGTCAAATGTATAAAATGCAGACCATTTAGCACATTAGCCCAGCGTCACACAAACAGTCTGGTCTCCCGGAGTGCATTAATTACAGTCATCTGCAGAAGCTTGTCAAATGACATGTTTTGTTGACTTTTAAAAGGAAAATAATGAGGATTTTATGCACATTTCTATGCATTTCTAAGTCATAAAACATGCCACCCATTTTGCAGCTGCCTCATGTTTGTTGTCCCAGTATGTTAAATTTGTCAAATAATTATGTATTAATTACAGAAAGCATTCAGTAATTGTGCGTGTAAGTGTGTCAACAGCACAATGTAATTTGACCAAGGAGCCCAACCCTTTGCACACGACTGGACATCTTCAGGTATAATAAGTCTAAGTAGTTGTCCGATGCCAGTTTTCTTTAAGCAGTTATCTTCCGATACTGATACGACTCTGATGTCATCATGCATCCCTGGTAGAAATGTATCCTTTGTTGGATGTACTGTTCATATCAGTCATATAATAGGAATTATAAAGTTAAAAAAATGGAATATGCATCTAAGAGTCATCAGCAATATTGCCAAATATCAAATGGTTTCCTTGCAAATCGAAATTGTGAATCCGGAGATCCAAGCCAGGTAACTAAAGCGTAGCAGTTTAACTTGTGTTAACCTGTTCTGTCTATTTCAAATAGACTCAGAGGAATGACTCACTGTAGGTGCACCATGGTGATGTATTGATTTGTCTTCTGTCTACTGCTCTGTGAGTCTTATTGTAAGAAGGTCAATTGATCGCAATATCATAGTTGATATTTACCTGCCAGCTTCTCAGCAAACAAAAGACTTAAGATGGCTGCCCGCTCCCAGAGCGGTGGACCTCTGGAGAATGCTCTCGCTCAATATTCTGTAGCTTATTTAAAAATATGGATTTTCTCATATGTACAGTGGCCCTTGCATCATGACTCAAGGGTATATCATTTTATCTGCACCCATTCTAACTGCCAGAATCATAACACACACTTGATATGATATTGTCAGAATGTAGTTTTGTTGCTGTCACTTATTACTCCTAGCCAGGCGTAGACAGATAGAAATAAAATTACACTGAACAACCAAATAAGTTAATCTTGTGGCCAAAAATTAAGAAAGTGTTTATTACTTATACATTGTAGTTACAATGCTTAAGTATTTTTAAGTACCAAAAACCAGTGTTGCGTTTCTTCAAATTTATAAGAACAAAGCTGTTGTGGTGACCGTGGTTGTGCCAAGCTGGTCCACCCAGATGTCATCTAATCAAGGTTTCGTCATTGGTTGCTGGTAAGATACTGCAGTGACGGCCTCTTTGCATAATGGCAGCTGATTTAACTCCTGACTATTTAAGTAAGAATATTTCATCATAGAGTGAAACTAGCACCGTTAGCCAATGCAGCTTACTGTGGCACCACAAAATCTGATTGGTCTGATTAGTTCTGTGTTAGACAAAACATCTTCATGGCGAGTGGCCACTCAGCCCCCAGGCTTCTCATTTTAGTGGTCAAGTAGGTGAAATGCTGTGGCCAGGGGCACAGAACTATAGACAACGTCTGCCCCCTGTTCTCCTCCCATCAGATTACACCCAAAGTAAAGATCTGCTGGACATCACTGCAGAACTCATGAGGTAAAAATGGTTGTGGCTAATTATCTGATGGTGCCTGTCATTCTCAGATATGGGGCTAATGCAGAGTGGTCCGATTGTGGATTCTCAGAACATTAGAGCAAAAATATGAGGTGCTGACCCCATTTTCCTTTATTCACCATATGTGACCTATTACTAAAGGTCAGGACAAACGTCCGTAAGCATTTTGGACATGTTTCTGTGCCATCTTCAGTAGCATTTCAGAAGATTTGTGACCCAGTTTACAATGTCTTGCCTGCCTAACACCCAAGCCTGCAGGGCCTTTTGAGTTCGGGCCTACGCGGCCACCAATTACCCATGTATCATATCATGACGAGTAGTTGCCATGGAAGCCTGGAGAATGTGGGAATGACTCAGCCGTTTCCCGGTCCTCAGCAATTGGACAGCCTCGCCATCCATCTTCCCTATTCCCAGAATAATTACTAGAGCGACTGAATGACCTCACAAATGTCACAACTGGCCCCATTTATAATCATCTCAGCTGGCACTGGACTCTGCAGTTGTATGATTATCTGAACCGCAACTGTCACCGATACTCTCAGAGTGACCGCTCTGTGGCTGCCAGTGTTTGCCCAAGATGGCCGTGCCAGAACTGCTGTGGTTTTCCTCCTGCAGCGCGAGCGTGTGTTTTTCTAGATAATGCTCGTGATCTGATGCTCACTCCGCCGAGCTCAATTGCTGCAGTACAGATATTTCCCCCATGGGTGAGTGCAGTTGTCACCCATGACAGTTGGCTTTGGGTTTTTGTTGCCGCATTGTGTTGCAGCTGGGGTCATTTCCACTGTTTGTATGTTCTGGACTCCTTCAGTGGGGGGCATCCTCCTGTTGAGGGTGACTCTTCTCTCCTCTTTTTGTACTACTCTCTGGTGTATGAAGTTACTAGAGAAATTAGGACAATTAATCTTCTTTATGTCAGACTGCTTTTTTCAAATAGTTAGAAATGCACTTTTTCAGTATAGACCACAAATTCAGAACATTCCTTTCCCATTTTTGCACAGTCGCAAAATTTAATCTACAAATTCAGAAGTCGTGAGCGGACAGTTGAACACATTTCATTCAGTGTTCAAGACTCGAACTAGAAAAAAAACGAGTGTGCCGTGCTTCTTCGTGAAAAAGGCCTTAAAATTGCACTAATAATCAGAAAAATCTCAACATTTTCCCCACATTGTTCAGCACTGGTTGTATTTTAGGAAGACCACCCTGTAATGTCATAATCGATTCAGTAAAGTAACACTCATTACCCATCGTGCTCCAGGGTGGGTGCTTGCTCATGCTTGGCACAACTGATCAATTTGCTGTATATACAGCTAGTTTATTCACATGCACAGTGCACTTTTGATCCCCACAGCACATGGACCATCTGACCGGGTGAATCATCTCTGAATATAAACAAATCACTCATGCAAATTAGGACTGCTCTTACAGATGGCACTGCTCCGAAACCGAGATGCCTGATATCAGAATATCAGCAAAAATGCCGGATAGGATATTGAACAAAAAATTCTAATTTAAAAGCACTTACTTACATTGTGTGATGTGATGATGTGAGCTGTGTAGTTCTTTCTGTGGGGTTGTAGAGTGATTGACGAGTTTGAGTATAGTAGCCTAGAAGCTCATCTTAAGTGAATCAGTTAGAAGTAGCATAGAGGAAGCATAGAGGTTTCTAATGAAGAAAAATAGGGTCAGTATCAATATTGACTAATATTTTAGGCTTCAGTAGCAGTAATGGTATCAGTTAAAAAGTGGTATTGTGCAATTCGACCATCATGCGTTGGCAACTGATTGTTAACCAGCAAAAATCAAGGACACGGCCCATTGAAAGTGTGACTGGTTGAGCTGCATTTAAGGGCATTGTAAAATACTACATACATACACACGTATGAGTGCACACATTCTATGTACAGCATAATAAAAGTGTTCCTCATATGGACTGTGGAACGCAGTAATGTTAAGTGCTGTCAAGATAAAGCATTATTGAAAAAGAGTTATCGGTCCAAAACTGCCGAACATACATAAGAACCCAATGAGCTGACAACCGTTGGAGATTCTATGAACATCGTGATGAAATGACTGGAAGAACTGGTGTACCATTGATTTTTAAGCATTACACATAGAAATGAATGTAAAACCCAGCTTTATTACACCATGTTAGATGAGAAGAATAACAGATTGCCTCAGATGAGCTAAAACTACAGCACTAGAAGCTGATAGAGACTCCCAATAGGTGTTTTATCCTCCTCAGCAGGCAATGTGCGACATGCTAGCTCATCTGAGAAATATATTTGACCTGTTTCTAGACCTGCCTGGCATCACTGTAAGCTATGTGTCATTGAAACGTATACTGTCTCTGTCTTTAAAAATGAAGGAGTATAAAATGCACCCATCCACATTTTACAGTTCTGTTAAAACCTAAAACCTGCTCTTCCCTGAATTGTAGTTGTTTTTCCCCCCAAAATAAACACACCAAGTACCCAAATAGAGCTCACTCATTCAAACACTGGCACCTCAAACAGTTAGCGGAGTACCTGAGTACCCGTGCCCATCCCTTAAATGTCAATATCCAGAATGCAGCAGTTGACTCAGCTGTTCATTATTGCCCGCAGTATCCGTTCGTTCACAGTGTGTTGCACCTGGGAGGGATCCATCTGGACCGTGCCACTCACCTCCTGGCAGAAGGATAGCTAATCCTCTTATAGGTAGAGTACTTTCCTGTATTGTATGTGTGCTGCCTGTCTCCGTTAGCTGGCAGGCATATTGGCTGTCTGGTGCAGATGTTATCTGCAGCCATTGTGGTGGGTGTGTGTGTGTGTGTTCAGTGCTATTGATCGAACTCCACCAGCTGCTCCTGATCAGCACTTATCTAATTTGCCCCCCCCCCTCACTTCTACAGGGTCTCTCTCAGTGCAAGTAGAGGATAATGGTAATGGTCTTGCGCTCTTCAGGTTACAAATGACACTAGAGATTTCCTCTGCTCCCCCGCCCTCCTCCATTGACGGGACAGGGGGGGATAACTGGTGTCAGCCCACACATGTTCCACTAATGCACTGGTGAGTGTCCCCAAATATGAAGTCACCCATGTACTTTCTCGCTGCAATCAATTTCACCCACTCCCGTCCACAAGACTGCCTTTGTGACTGCTGTCTCCGGACCTCATCAAAAGCGTGTTTGTTGTGGACTCTCTTGTCGTGATGACTGGTGTTGGATGGGTTGTGGAATTTATTTGTTTCCAAATGTACACTAGGCCTCTTTCTCTCTCTCTCTCTCTCTCTCTCTCTCTCTCTCTCTCTCTCTCGCTCTCTCCATGGCCTGGAGGACGGTCAGGCCGATCGTGCGGGATTAGCATCAGGCTTTGTCCAGGGTTAACGAGCCCTGTCGTGTGTTAATCTCTCTGCCCCCCAGGGGACCAAGCCTCCTGAGGCCAGCGGCCATAATGATTCATGCCAGCGCTCACAGCATGGGGGAGTGATGGGACCAGCGCCTTTGCAGGAGCTAGTGGAATAGGCCGGTGGGGTGCCCACTGCCCACATACTAAGGGAAAAAGTTGCACGCTCGCAGGGAAAGAGAAATGTTCTGGTAAATTTTGCTCACTTTTTCCAGAGAAGGCAGGCAGTATCTATCTTATTCCATTGGGTTTTGGAGAGCTCCTCTTTTGATCCATTTTTTAAATATTGTAACCAACGCTGGAGTTTTTAAACGCCATGCAACATCCCTACTCGGGTTCTGGAGTATGTTCCAGAAAAGTCGTGCAAATCTTCCTTACAGTACAGGGATTACCTCGTCGTCGGTTGGACGCAGCCCAGGTGACCGCCACACAAGCTGTTGGCCTTCCAGCCAAGTAAACAACAAAAAGTACATCCTCATTCGCCGCTTAGGCCTACTTCACTCTGAATGCCCTTGGCTTGGCCCCAGCGATTAAGTTTTGTTTCCCTACTTCCCCCAGAGGGCAGTGGCCTCAAAAGGGGTTTGTTGTGGCCTGACGTCACCACCTGTACAAGCATCGCATCTCCTTCCTCTCGACCTCCTCCACATGTATTCTGGGAAGACTCTGGCAGAGTCGAGTGAGCTTTGTTCACAGCAGTTTGTTTGTATGCAGAGCCAAGGCGGCTTCCTGACCTTCTGGCTGAGGGTGTAGTGGGAATGTGCAAGCTACGGCAGCGATTTTAGAACTGGGGGTAGCCACTCGGCTTTTGTGAACTCGTACATGATCAAGTGTCATGTGGTTCTGTGCGTCATTTAAACACTTTGACCAGAAATCAAATTTATTCAGTTTTCCCAAATATAATCGATATCGAAGTTTGCTTTAATGGTGAAGCTTCTAAGACAAAAAGTGGATGTTCTATAATTATGGGCCCTCTCAGCCTGGTCAACAAATAAACTTCTATACAAAACAGTTTTTTGGAAAGGCAAACCATAGCCATTGTTGGCTAGCATGTCGTGCTGTTAGCGTAGCATGTCACACTAATATTTACCAGCATCAGTTGTTTTGATTCACAATGAGCCTTATTCATCGAGCTCAGATTGGACCACATGTAATGATATACCAACAAACTTTGTGCCTGATTCAGGAAACTGTATACTCATAGTATATATAAACTCTTATCAAAATAAGCAGAGATTTGATGACAATGAATCAGTTCAGTGTGTGAAATTGTGCACCATCTACAACCTAATTTACATAACATTTACATGTGGTATGCTCTAATTGATTTAAATGGTTACATAGGGAATCTGTACAATGACAGCATTCAGCAGCTCCAGAGCCAAAGTGTTTGCCTGTAGGTGGAGTTTAAGGTTGAGCATTGTTAGTTTTTTCAACAGTGGAGTGATGTTATTATGCAATGGCATTACTTTCTGGCTGTAACGTATATAAATACTGGATTAATGCAGCGTATAAAATGCTTCTGCACTAGCAGGATGTTTTTTTGATGGTAGTCAGTCGTATAAAGAACAAAAACAGAACAAGTTTTAAAGGGGGGTGTAATAATTGCAGTACTTCTTTCTACCAGTATGCATTTAAAGTACTGTTACTTTTGTAATGGTTTGTGAGGTAAACAGATTTCTAGTGTTACTATTTATGTTCTTACTATTAATGTTATTACTATTTATGTTTTTACTAACCATGTTATCACTATTATTGACATTATTGGTGCCAATTAAGCATTTTTCCTGGTTGATAAACTATTACACTCAAATTTACACCAACTCCAGCTATCTTGGATTAAAAAATATATGTTGGTATACACAAAAATGCATCTTTGAAAGTATACTGGAAACAGCTTGGTTAAACTAGGTATACTACTCCAGTCTATTCCACGCTACTGATTTGCTTCTTTGGTTCTTTAGTCACAGAAGCTATGAGACTGAAAGTGACTGCTAAACTGCAGACCTAAAGAATCGACAAAAGTGTGTTGTGATGGCAGTAATGGTGCCCTAACAGTCCCTCCCTCAGTCTTGTGTTTGCTTGGGATGGCCTAACAGGCTTTGTCTCTGAGCCATGCTTTGTATAAAGGTCCCAGTGAGAGCAGTGCTAAAGACAGCACGCCTAACGGGCAGTTGAGCCTGCTAATAGAGGGCGAGAACACAGCCCTCCAGTCTCTCCACACAGATGCCTTACAGAGACGGTAAAAGCACAGGAATAGCATTATGTAATCTCGGTGTTATGGACGTAAACAACCGTTGGGCAGTTCATGTGGCTGTGAGAGAGACCACTTGATTTCTCGAAAGACTGGTCTGTTTCATAGCCCTCCTTGCTTTAAGGGCTGAACCTTCATGTGCTTGCCGAATGCAAGCTTGTACCGGGGTGTATTTATGGCATGGTTAACAGGTCAAGCGTTGTTTGATATTTATGAGGATTTAATCAGCAGTCTAGTTTCATTTTTATTTCTTTTATTTTATTATTGGATCAGGGATGTTGATTAGACTGCCTACTGATTAGAATTGAATGACACCCTCTTTTGGATACTCTGTAGTACTGAAGTAATATATTTTAATTCCCAGCTCTAGTGTTACCCAAAAACAAATTCGGACTTCAGTGGACTCAGTTTGGAATCAGCGGTGCACCATTTAAGTTGTTTAACTTTGTTAACTCAATCGCCCATTGTTTTGGCCTTCCTTGATTATATTAGTACCATCCTGCTGAGCCTTGGTTTTAATTTGTTTTGGAGTTCAAATAGGTGCCTGTTGAGTTTGTCTTTGTATGTGTGTGTTTTTGTGGTCCAGTTTATTGCCCCCTGCCCCTTGTAGGCACCATGCCAACATGTGGCACCCTGGTCAGCGAACCAGTGTTTTTCTCAGCCTGCTGTGTCGGGAGGGGTCTTTCTTTCAGTATGGGTCCTGTGTCCCCTTGTGTTTGAAGTTGGGGATACGGGGGGAGGGTCCACTACAGCCACCACTACACTGAGTATGGGCTGAACGGGCTCCTGTGGACTGGGGTGATGGAGGATTGAGATACTGCTTTGTCTCAGTCAGCCAGTCAGAGATTGTCTACGGTTAGCGAGGCAGACTTGATCTCAGCAAAATGCCATGCAGTGATAAATGGCTGATGATTACTAGGTCAGAAGCCATTAGGAGCTTCTCTTCAATTGGCCAAACCAGAGCCTTTGGAGAAGCTGTCACCACCAACAGCTCCTCCTTAAAGGGTCCTATGCAAAAAAAAAAAAAAGATAAAAGGCAAGAGGTTGAAATTCATGATGTTTGGCATTAGCTAACTAACTAAGTCACTGTTTGCGAGCAGGTACAAGATGAAATATGTGACAGTCTTACTGCAGCTAGTTGAAGGAGAAATGGAGGGGTTTGGGGCGCAGCATGTCATCCACCTGATGTGTGTGCAGTAGCCTGGAACCATTTTTATGGGTGGGGATTTACAGGGGTAGCAGTGCCTTACCACTTTGACTGAAATGCCTATATATCCCTAGTAGGTATACAATGTGTAACACTTTTTATAATTGCACTTGAACAAAATAGATTTTGAACTTATGTTAACGTCCCATTAAGACCATGTACAGTTCGAAGCTCAAATCACTGAAGACGCAAATTTAGTACTCAGACATGTAGATAATAATACTGTTGTTTGACTTAAATTATAGTGCTCTCTAACTGATACGCCCCTTCTGTCTCCTCCGATAGTCTCTCATTTGCCATCTTTTACGGAAACCATAGTCAGTCAGGCTAAAGTGGGTGGGCAGGGGGCAGAGTTTATGCTTTACATGCATCCATGCTCATAAGACTAGGCTTATCATATTAGCAATTGTAGGGGTTGTGTTATGGAGCTGTTATCAAAATGTAAATTGAATTCTCAGCTCAGAATTGAAAACCGTGCATCATTGACTCCTAATTGTATCATGAGCGTATTTAAATATAATGGAAATTATAAGGGATGCTCCAATATAGGAATTGTGGATGCTGATATGCTGATTTTCATGCACATATTAGGCAATACAAATACATGAACCATTACTGAGACATACAGATACTAATAGTGTTGCATTTGAAAAGTGTATTTAAACATAATGTAAATAAAAATGATTTTTATTCAGTAATTCGCAACCTGTGCTACACTAGATCTATTTTAACAAGCCTTATTATAGAAGTTCAAAAAATTACTGTGAATAAGATTTTGGGCCATTTCTATTGGTCCATTCCTGCTGAAATTTAAACACAGTGCAAACGATAACTGGACTATATTAATGACATACAAAAATACAAAACAACAAGAATGTTTCCACATGACATTTTCATATTGTATAGAAAGAAGCTCTGTATTTTTTTCCAGCATCTTCTGCTCCATGTAAATCGCCACTTCCGTTCCCCCCCACTTCCCCTGTGATGGTTTTTTATTGACCCCCGCCCCCCCAGGGGACATGCAGCCAAAAATACTGTACACGCTGCGTGCTGAGATTCTGGCCTCTATAGCAAACCATTCATAAATGCTATTAGTGCTGGCTGATGCTTCATTTTCTAGCTGTTTGTTTCGCTCAGTTTTGGGTTGTTGCAGGCCACCAGCCCACTGCGCTCAGTGCTTCGATGGCATCAGCCGTCCCTCTCCTGCTGTGTCTCGTTTGTCTTAGCGGGGATGCGGAACATTTTCCTGCTAGTTTTTACACAGTGCGGTTCTGAGGCGACTGGGGAACGCGTTTATGCATGCATGCACTTCACGCCGCCGCGCATGCCCTCAGATAAAGAGGCCACAGTGCAAACTGCTTTTAAAATATGCTGATGACCTGATTAAGCCGAGGAGGAGGACCCAGAGAACTGCGTCTAGACAAGCAAAATGCCTCGGCTTTGTCGGAGGCCACCCAGAAACGTGATGCATGATGTCAGAACGTATACAGTACCACGGTCGGCGGTAAATTTAGCTTATTGTCAGACAGATGTTTAGATGTGGCTGATATTACAAACTGATGTTTGATGTTGTGTTTATGGTATACTGTTTGTGGGTGAATGAATACTATACCTTTTAGATGAAGGTCTATTGTGTAGATTTGAGATATAAGATTAAATACCTTTACTTAAGGGCTATAAGATAATGTCTTCATCTAGGTGCTCTTCAGTCAGACTTTAAATGCTTCATCCAGGGTTCTGTTTATACCAAACTGTTCAATGCATTTTGACAGTGGCTCAAGATGCTTCCTCCTCTCTGGAGAGGATGTACAGATTGCTGTTATTTTTAAAGCGATACTGAGAACTTTTGACCTGTTTTATCCTCATTGGGATTTATGCGAAAAGGAAGTTGTCCCTTTCTCACAGACTACCTTTGTTTGAGGTGTCATTAAGGACAGCAGGTCATCACTAGTTTGTTAATCACTGCTCAAAGTATTACGCCAAAAAAGACAAAGAGGAGTACTTACTCACTCTAACACTGACGTTAGATTTCACAGAACAGATAACCTAGTGTCTGGCATCAGATCACACTAACCCAAAGATAAACACAGCCTAATTAAAAAATCTGATGTGCTTTTATTTAAGATGATGGATAACATGATTACTGGCCCATAACCATCCAACGTTGCTTCTCTAGAACCTACTGAGCTGTAAAATGAGCCCATTTTAATTAGCTTCTTCACTTGAGATGTGAATCTAAAAGTAGTACAAGGATCATATTTTGGGATTACTAATTCCATTTTCCGCTGAAAACAGCCCAAGACTAACTCCTCCAGCTTTTATAGATGTGGCTTCTGGCCTACGTTTTGTTTGAGTTTTGAGCTTCTTCTGTTCAGATCCACCCGTTTTTTTTTTTTTTTTTGTCTTCTGAAATTGAAAAACATTGGATCTCATGCTAGCAGGTCACTGTTTACTTATCTGTTGTTTATGTTAACACAAGCAAAGTGAGAGCCAAGAAACCGACGTGTTAAGTGGGACCTTGTTTACAGAAAATAGAAAAACTCATGCAGTAATAAAACTAATAGAAGACACCAGTTGGAGACATAAATTACAGTATAAAAAACACATCCAGTACATTTGCTAGTGAGTCTGGAGGTTGGATTGGTAATGTCTCAGCTGTGGACTGGAGAAGCAGAGTCATGCTCCAGCCCCGTCGCCTCCTGTGAGTGCGTGATTTATCATTCTGGCACAGCGAGGGCTCGTCTACGCCAGCATCCCTCCACCAGAAAGAGGACTAGGACTGTGAGGAGGACGAGTGAGTGCGGGCGCCACTGCTGGAGGATTTTCTACGTATTAACTTTTTCCAAGTGTATAAATTTCATGTCAGAAGCAGAAGCGCTGTAAACTTTGAGTTGAACACAAAAACTTCCAAAGTTTAGAGTACTGAAAACAAGTTTCTTTGCATGTATGTCTTCGTATGTCAATGTAATAGTACATGTCTTCTCAGAAACTGCCTCTAGTATAACTAGAAAAGAGGTGCAGCACAACTGTGGAAATAGATGCATTATTATCCTGGAAATGTACCACAGCGATGCTCGTCTCCAGTCCTGAGGGGCCGGCGTAATGAAAATTGTTGAGGCATTAAGCTTAAACTGGCATGCACAGACGTGTGGTGTACATATGACTAAACTTGCATAAGAAGCTGACGCCCACCTATGTAGTGGTATTGGAAAATCACTGGTCCTGTAAAGAACATACATACATTATCCTATGGAACGTATTCAACTAGCTGACATGAAACAAAGAAAAGACTAAAGGATTAACTTGACTAAGGACTGTTTACCTTCTAAATGGCAACCTTTGAGAATGATTTTGGTCTGACAGTTGCTATAACGTTACGTTCTCAGTCATTTGCCCAAAAGACTGCACAACAAGTTTAGTAGTACACAATATGCAGAACATATTATTTATATATTATTACTTTACAAAGTAAAACTTTAGCAAAGTTACAGTAAGAACAGAAATATATTCTTCTCATAGCCTAGCAACACTCATTCAGGCATCTTAGTCATTCTGTGGGAGGTTAAGGCACTCATGTTGCATAGTAACGTTGCAGAGTAAAATAATATACAGACTTCTCTTTGGCAGTTTGACCTACTGAATGCACCACCTAAACAAAGGCTTAAACACCACGTCGCTATGTTAATTTCAGAGATGGAACTATGGTGCCTTGGAACAAATGCTTGTATTTTGTCCATTTTTTTAATGTCAACTTTTAACATTTACAACTTTATTTGTGAATCTTGTGTCTGCTTTTGATAGAATCAACTCTTTTCATTACACTGGTGTCCAGCGTAGGTGGTGAGTGTTTGTTTGATGAAGGAAATAACCAAACTGTGCTGCACACTGGAATCATGGAACATTGGAAATGGGTAAAGCCCAGTGGTCCACACAGTGCTGTAGTTCTACTTCACATGGATTTTTTTATTAGTCAAACCATATGGTCACTCATGAAAGCCCTATAGGAAGAGTAGACCTGTATGACTTACAGCTTTGCACCACAAACTTTAGCTAACTATGAATGGTAGGGGGATAATGGCTATGAAGGACTATGGCTATAGCTTTTCTGACTCAGCGGTCAGGTCTGCAAGGCAGCGTCAGAGCAGCTGGGGATCTAAGCTGATTTACTATTCAGGGGAGATGGTCTGGATTTCCAGAAGATCATGTCTGGTGCACCACAGCCTAACAGCAGCTAGTTTTTTTGCAGTAAGGCGCCTGTAACGTAGGGAACCAGTTAGGACTGCCAAAGAGAGACTCAGTTCTGATAGAAGGTTGGAATGGAATTGGGATTGGCTTTGAGTGTTAAGAAAAGCCTGAAGCTATAAAGAGACAAGACTGGACTGTCAG
Source organism: Megaleporinus macrocephalus (assembly GCA_021613375.1). Classification (NCBI taxonomy): domain Eukaryota; kingdom Metazoa; phylum Chordata; class Actinopteri; order Characiformes; family Anostomidae; genus Megaleporinus; species Megaleporinus macrocephalus. The sequence goes on from CM038703.1 coordinate 35,082,018, forward strand.
CATTCATAGACACCAGCTGACCGTCTTCTGGGTTCCGTCATGTGATGTGCCTTATTAAAGAGACACACCAGCAGTGTCACTTTTAAAGATGCTATCAAAAAAAACAGCATTTCACATACTGCGCAGCATTATGTCCAATTAAGAATGGCACAGTGCTGCTTTCTGGACTGATATTTTTGGGATTCCTGATAAGAGAGCGCAATGTCTGCTGTGCCAGTGGGGAGCTGTTTCCCAGGCTCTTTTTAAAGGAGCATACAGTTGGTCAGTCTTTTAAATGACTAACACTTCAAGAAAATCATATCGTGGGATAATTGGTCGTGCTAAAATTGTTGTTTCGCCCACCCCTGTATAAGAGCCCATCTGGAAGAGGAAGGTGCTACGCTGGCTTTTGATTCTTGGCCCTGCTGGACCCCACTTTCTAATTAGCTAATTAGTTGTTTAGAGCAGGGAAACACCAACATGTCCAGGACCAGAGTTGGGAACCACTGCTGGATCTTTGTTTGCTGACGCCTGTTTCTTTGTCATTTCTTGTGTTGGAGATGGGTTGCTTACATCATCTGACACCCCCCACTACCCCCTCGTTCGAGTCTGTGAGAGATCAAGGCTCTTTCTCTCTGTGGAACTGAGTAAGGAGTCTCTCACTTTTCGCTCTCGCTCACTTCTGCCGTTTCTGTCAGACTTTGCTAATGTTCCCTCAAATTGGAGTCAAATTCAGACGGAGCTGTCTGCCAATAGTAGGGATTCTCTCCCTGGGGCCTTTTCTCTATCCCATCCACTCTCTCCCACTCTTTTCTCTCCCTCTCTCCCTCTCCATCCCCCACCCTCTCTGGGTTTCCTCAGCTGCCGAGGCCATCTGTGCGAAGGCAACTGAGAACAGATCTTGTGCTGGACAGAAGGAGGGAGGAGGGGTAAGAGAGAAAGCAGGGGATGTGTTTGGATGGACCTTGCAATAAAGAGGTATATTCCACTATGGAGGATCAGCGAAAGAAGGATAAAGAAATGGTGAAGCTGAGGCCAGCTGCTGGGGAGACAGGCAGGTGACTGGTGCGACGTGGCATTAGTGTATTTATGTGTTGGATAAGGAGGAATTCTCAGTGTGTCTTCCTGGGACCCAAAGGGCTCCTTGTTTCTTTTCCCATGCTCCCTCAGGCCAAGCCATTTCCTCTATCTGGCTTCTGGTGCATTTGTGTTTCTGCGCTCTTAAATCATACATGCAACATCTGCATCCTCAAGGCATCATGGGTAATGCAGCTGCTGTTATTGCTCTTTGCAGCCAACATCCAGCTTTTCTGATATGACTGGAAACTTTAATTCACCGGCTTAGGGCTGCACAGTAATTTCTATTGCCGTACTGATGTTTCAGACGGCCTCAGTGTGGGTGTTTTGTTGACTAAAGATGGAAACATAATCTATCCAATATAATAATTTTGGCCAGCCTTTAATCATGTTACATCAAGGGTTTGTCAGGATTCACTGCTGTGCAAAAGTCACAGACCGACATTTATTTGTTTAGTTTCCAATACAGCCTATATACTCAGCTGTATTGTAAGTTATATATTTAACAGTAGCCTCAGAACTACACATCCTAGTTTTCAGTTTTTATTTCAGTGTTTATTACAGTGTTTATTCTGTTTGTTTAAAGAGCTTTTAGTTTTTCAAAGAATGTAACCCAAATACATTTGAGTACAGTGAGGTCTGGACATCTCAATCACAATATGTAGCAGCATATCATTGCCGTCGAATGAAAAACATGTACCTCTATTTTTGTCGATTTTGAGTTTTCTATCTTATTTGAACACGTCAGTAGTCGTTTACATTGTGTAAATATTTCCTGATGAATGGACCAATAGAAGTGCTACAAAATAGCTTGGAAAAAATTCTGGTTCCATTGACCTACATTAAAAGTAAAGTAGGTTTTTGTCTTCTCCTATAAAGTTGCAATTTTGGAGATACTTATTTTTCATTGGACAGCGACGATATTCACAATATAGTATTGATCCATATCTGGTAGACCTACTTTGAACTTCAGCACCCCTCAAAAATATGTAATATCTTGAAATAGAACAAAAACACTTTTGAGATGTGTGACTAGAATTGAGGTGGAGATTAGTATGTCCTCTAAAGTCAAAAACTGAATTGTGATCTGTTCACATTTTATTCCAGTTATAAAATACATTCACTTTCATTTTGCCTCTTCTCAGTTTCTCAGAGTTTCTAGGCTCCTTTAAGATACTTGATCCTCTGTCTGATTGTTCCCAAGGGTGTTTCTGATAATGAGAAGGTTCTGATTTGCTCTTGTTCAGACTTGTTAGACTTTTGTGTCGGTTCTCATGTTGTTTGTTTGTTTTTTGTTTGTATGTTTGTTTTTGTAGGTCATCCCTGTAGTTACCTCAGAGTGGGTGTCGCTGGATAGCCGCCTAAGTCTTCAGCTCCTGATTCCTGATTGTTGAGACGGAAGACGAGGTATTAAGCTATTCTTAAAGCTAGGAATAGCTGGTTCAGACGAGATGAAACCGGACGGGGTTGATGCAGCAGCTATGGAGCCAATGGTAGCACTAGATGCAGAGCCTGCGGTTGAGGTGGCGCCACTTCTGGAGGGGCAGGAACAGGCTCCGCCCACTTCACAGACAGAAGAGACTGGACAAGGGGAACCACAGTCAGCCGGGACACCTGATGCTGCTGCCACCAAGACCGGCAAGGACAAGCCTGCAGACCCTAAAGCAAAGACAAAGGGCCCTACCAAAACCAAGACGGCCACAACCAAGACGTCTACGACCACGTCTCGTCCCTCCACTACTCAAAGCCGCATAACAAATGGGGTACAGAAGCCACAAACCAACGGCGTTGCCAAGAAAACCCCTAGTGCCGCCCCGGAGAAGAAAACCGCACCCGCCAAAAAGCCTGTTGGTGCTGTGACCACCAAGACCGCCACCAAGACCACGGAAAAGAAGCCTGTTGGGACAACGCGGCCAGCCACTGCACCTGCTAATGGAACGAAGACAGCCAGCGCAACGCAGGCACCTAAGAAGACACCTGTTACATCTGCAAATGGGGATAAAGCCAAACCAAAAACTACAGGTAGGCTTAGAGTCAGAGCCCTGTCAGAATGCGCACACTGATTAGTTGATAGAATAAAACAAATCAATCAATTCGTCTATCAATAAGTCCAAATCTGTCTCAAATAATCTGGCCTATATTGTTTAGGAACCCTGTTTAATTCATGCTAGACCTTAGTGAGACCATGATGATCAAATGGGGCTGCTTACATAGCTTACTTAGACTAGCAATTTTAGACTAGTCTAGTGGTCTAGTCAGAAATGTTCTAAAAGTAGATGAAGAACATCAACTGACACAAACAAATGACACAAATATTATACTTAGTTATTTATTTATTGAGGATGATGATCCAGTATTGCTTTCAGTATCTGGTGTTCTGAACATCAGAGCAATTTTATCCCTTTCCTCCATACAGAACAGTTTAAACTCTGCAATGTTGGAGGGAGAACTGCTCGTTGGCCATTCGGAAACATTAACTTTATTCCTTGTGTGTTCAGAGATGTTGCCTCGAATTTCCTCCATTTTTCAAACCATGGATAGGTGGAGCCCAGACTCGTTAGAGGGGGTTTCATAACCATTTCCAGTCTGAGCATCCAGCCTAAATATCAAAGGTGCATTTTCAGAAGGCCTCAGAAATCTTCACTGTTCATGTTACCCTTTCACAAACATATGTTATGAAGATCTGACTTTGATAGATCACTGTTGTTTAAATTCAAGTATGTTCACTCATGCCTGATTGTTTTCTATTGACTAGAAATTGACTTCCACCTTCAAATTGTGACCTTATTTTCACTTAGAATATCAACAGAACATGTAACTCGACCAGGCTTGTGTATACAGCTTGGTGTACATGTAGTACAGGTACTGCTAGCCATGCTGAGATATGATAATCCTTGTATCTTTTGGACCTTGTTGACTCTAAAATGATTAAGGTTGTGGACAGCTTGATAAATCTACATCATTACTGTTACTGCGAGTAGAAGCAATTCCTGATTAAAGTGTCATTCAAACTCGCAAATTTCTCGCTTCAGCTCCTAGACCCGCCTCTGCAGTTACCACCAAGCCCAGCACCACCTCTTCTCCAAAAACCGATAAGCCGCCTGTCTCCAAGACAACCAGGTAGGCTACTCATTGGCTCCGACGTCTCCAAGTTGTCAGTCAGATGGAGCATGTTAATTAGGATTGCATGATATGGTGTTGAGTTGCTCATTAATGCCTCAGCCTCCTTTCGCTCTGTCTCTTTCTCTCCCTGTCGTTCTCCCTCTCTCACACACTTGGCATTTAGTTAACATAAGTAGTGGGTTCATCTGGGGTCGAAATTATTCTTAAGGTATAAATTTATATATGTTGTTCGTTTCAGTTTTATTAGTTTTTTAATATGTTGTTTAGTTTTATATGTATGCAACCCTTATAACCCCTACATTGTTTTCACTCAAAACATAAGGATTAGAAGTCTGAAATCTATCTATCTATCTATCTATCTATCTATCTATCTATCTATCTATCTATCTATCTATCTATCTATCTATCTATCTATCTATCTGTCTGTCTGTCTGTCTGTCTGTCTGTCTGTCTTTTTATATATATTTGTGTGTGTGTGTGTGTGTGTGTGTGTGTGTGTGTGTGTGTGTGTGTGTACTACATCACCCCATTGACCCGTGACTTACATGATTTGCATGATTTGCATGATGAATGGAGTGATATTATAAAATCTCTTCATTTTAACTTGCACTAAAAGGAAATAATGTTTTTGCCTTTTCCTCTAAAGTTGCCAGTTTGGATGTACGTACATCTTCAGACAGTGATGATATATTATCAGAAATTATACGGTAATATAAGTCTTGGCCATTCTGCCCACTACTGCTAAGTGTCAGATCGAGTGTTTAGCAGTAAGCAGCACTTCTTTTTCTAGCCAGAGCACTGCTGCTATTGCTGGGAAACATTTGGCTTTGCCTTCAGAGTCGTTCCTGATGAAGAATGTTAATGTCAGAAAAAAAGAGCACGACGTCCCCTTTTGGAAAGAACTCATAAGAAGTCTTCCTAAGTAGGCCGACGGTCTCGCCAAGGCCCGGCAGGGATGTAAATTTTGAGGGAACGTGTCATTTTAATATTCAACAGGCTTCAAGTGTTCATAAACATATATCTGGTAGAGATTTATAGGTAACTGGTTACACTGGATGCTGAGACTCAGCGGAGGACGTTAGTTAGAAAGTTTTAGTTTGCCAGAGAATCATATTTTCACTGTTTCACAACTATTTAGCAATAAAGCCTCGCTGTCTCTGCCTTACTGGCCTCTCAAACGGTTTACCCATGTATGTGGAGGCTAGAGATGAGCAACGTGGTGATATTTTATTGGTAATCTGCTCGTTTTTGTAACCTTGATCTTTTATGTTATCGCACTACACAATATGTATTTCTGAGCATGTTGTGATTTTTTGTATTACATTACAAAAGAGAGCATAAGTTAAATTAGTGAAATGTTTTGAATAATCATTGTGTTCATAATTTTGGTTGACAGTTTTTAAATGGCTACCACGTTTTATCTGTTCCTACATATCATGATGCACCAGTAGTGCAGGCTGAACAGTTCCTGGTCTCTGCAGTGGAGAGATGGTGTGTATTTTACATGAATATAACATGAAATGCAAAACACAGATCTTATTCTGCCTGAGGTTGCGCATGTTGCAGTGTGTGCGTGTTTGAGAGAGAATGTGTGTTGTTGGGGGTGGGGGGGCTGTCGTGTGTGTGTATGCGGTTCTTGGTATTTCTGTGTGTCGGAATGTGTGTGTCCACTTGTCTGTGGGTGTTGGCATCTCTGTGTGGACGAGAGTGGAAGAGAGATAGAAAGTGAGAGAATGACCTTTTCAGTAAGTCAGCCACAGTGAAAGAGGAAATAAGCACTTTGACTGATACTAACATAATCATAGTCGTGGCTACACACAGAGGTGAAAGTGGTGCACTCGGAACAAATCAGAAGCACAAAGAAAACGATAACGGAGGCGTACATTTGAAAACATTGTAGTATTCAATCTCCCTCAGGGGCTGCTCCTTCAGATGTGTTATAGTAATGCTAACACTAGAGCTGACTGGTACAGTGGTAGATGGTGATCTCATAGGCTTCTGCACAAGTTTTTCCTGAACGCAAGCTAGTTATAGGCACAGCCTCCGCGTATGCAATCATGTGGTTAACAACATGCCCTTGGCTGAGTGCTCACTGAGTGTTTTTGCAAACAAAACCTTTGTATCCGGTCCGACTCATCGGGGCTAATCATACTGTTTCTGCAGGTTTGATTGCACTTTTCGAAGAGTCGGATTCTGAGGAGGAGTCGCACCTGTTGTTTAAAATGGCTGCGTTTAGCTATACAATGGCAATTTGGTTGATTTTAAGAGTTTACTGTCATAGTTTCCGAGTCATAGTGGACAAAAAAAAACACTGACAACTGTTTAAGTAAGTTGAGAGGCATTTTGGGGATGTAGTAACAGAAAAGATTGGGGTATTTGATAGCGACAGTAACCTTGCAGCTCCACTAATAAAGTAAAAAAGCAAAACTTGAATGTGAAACAATGACAGATTTACTTCTCTGGGATGAGTGGGGGAAAAAAATAGTAACGTCGTTGAGCTGATCGCGTTCGACTGAATTATGGCCTGTATATTTCCGTATTAAAATACTGCCTCCTGAAATGATTACCCGAGTACTGAAGTATCAGTGCAGTTCCCCCATGAGAACATTAGTGTTACTATTTAAGTAAGCTCACTTCAGCCGCGCTCATCCCGCAGCCAACTCAGTAGATGAGGACATCGTCTGTGGTGCAGTGGGTGTGGCAGCGTATAAGGCCATATTGAGTCATTACACATTAGGTTGTAAATCTCTCTCTCTCTCTGTCTCTCTCTACCACTCTCTCTCTCTCTCTCTCTCTTTGATGCAGTTTCTTCCTGCGTCATGTTTTACATGAGCCTCTGCACTGCATCTAATCACCAAATGGATCTTGTGCAGGAGAAGGCTTGGGTGGGGTGGGGGTGGGGTGTGTATGTGTGTGTGCGAATGCGAACGTGTGAGTAACCGGCTGCACAAGCCTACTTGATTTTTCTGGATCGTGGTTTATGGTTTGTTTTCTTTAGCTTCCTGATTTCCTTTGTTCATTATTCTAGATTGAAATCAAGCACCTCATTATATCTTCACCCTTGCTTTGCTGTGCCGTGATGCAGTCATATGCAAAAGTTTGGATATTCCAGCCAAAATCTACACAGTTCTAAGTGAATTCCTGGGAAAATATACTTAATGTGGCCTTTGCTACTAAGCGTAGTGCACGTTTTCTATTTATTTGAAGGAAAAAAAAACAGGTTTGCAAGCACATCTGGTATGAGAACACACTATGCAAATCTTTGCATATGTCTGTGTATGTTACTGTACGTCTAGCGTGCGCTGGTGCGTCTTTTCTGTTGTTTCTGAAGAGGCCCCGGACTTGGCTGCACTGCCTTAGGTCACTGTGAGCTCTCTGAAGCAGCAGTTGAAGCACAAAGCATCTATACGTACATTAGGGGTGTGTTTTAAAAAATCGATTTTCAGATTCAAATCGATCTTCATTTGAAAAATCTGATATCGATTCGTATAAACCCGAGATCGATCTTTAAAATTTGCATTCCAGCCCCCCCATTAACCTTGGATGAGACAGTGTTGTCCCATTCGATCTTCTTACTGTCTCTCTGGTCTCCTCCCATGTAACTGTATTCATTTTGGTTATCTGTGCAGAAGTTCTAACACAAAGGTGGAAGAAACACACGCTTGAAAGTGGGCGTGGTGAAATACGGTGAACATAAACATATAAACACTAATGTTTTTAGTAATGGTAGGTTGAGTGTTCCTTGTACATTTACCACATTAGTTCTCTGAAAATCTCTTTTCATATTCAAACAAAACATATTATTGTAACTGAAATATCCCTAAATGAATCGATATTGAATTGAATCGAATCGAATCGGCAATTGAATTGGGACCTTGTGAATCGGGATCAAATCGATACCCAGCCCTAACGTACATCATTGGTCTCCTCACGCAGCCGCTTTTGCGTCATGACTCGTGGCTCAAAATTCTGCGTATGGACTCTGCTGCTTTGTGCACTGTTGTTTAAGTGGACGTTTAGATTAACACGGCTGAGTAATCTGCGCCTGCGTTCTCTTAACGTACTAGTCAGGTAAGGTTAAATGTTAAGCCAGCCATGTTACTCGCTCTTTTGAAATTAAAGCAAGTCATTTTGACTGTGTAATCAAGAGAAGTGTGCTGCTCACTTGATAGTGATGAAGGGATGCTGGCAGCTGTGCAACTCCTGAAAATGCAAATGTAAGCCAAGTAATTCAAATCAGGAGAAGCGAGGATGACGTGCTTCTTTTCTGCTGCCTTTTCTTAAGCGTTAGGATACGAAGTCTCTGAGGCGGATTTATTTTTCTCCACATTTCTGTATAAATTGATGCGAAACCTGCTGAGGCAGAATTGTGTACAGTGGTGGTGACGTCCAAAAAAAGCTAAAAGCTACATTACAGGAAGCTTTTATATGGAATGGTTATGAATAAGGTGCCTGAGACAGTTTTATGATGGTTTTGATATGAGTATGGATATGTTTTTTTTTAATCCATTAGTGGTGGAGCAGTACCTGCAGGGCATTTCAGTACATGTTTCCAGATTCACCACTATTTTGCTATGATTAACGTTACGCATACAAACTCAGAAGACACGTCTAGGTTCACTGGTCATTTTATATAGTAAGTGGCTAAATGTGCTTTGTATTTGTGACCCCTGGTTCCTGCCACCACTGTAAAGAAAATCAGAGTTATTTTCTCTGTAATTTTATTTCTAACTAAAAATGTATCATAAAATTGACTAGAAATGTTTACAATGTTGGCCTTTAAGTCTTCTTTGGCCTTTAAGTTATTTTGCTGATACAAAGCTCAAGGTTCACGTATCAGTGTGCACTGGGAAACGACCTGTGTCTGGTTTATCTGGACACACGATGAACCCATTTAAGTGACTAATGAGTGCCTTTAGGACTTCCGCCTAATTAAAACTCCCATCAGCTGGTCAGCTGCTTTAGGGCTGCGTCCTGCCTCTGCTCCAGGCGGGACGTTTCAGCATCCCATCAGTTTAACTGCAGCAGATCAAAGTGGTGGCATGTCCACTCCTTCACAGTTCTGTGTTGATTCCGACAAAAGTCCTGCGTCGGTGCGAATGGCTAATGACTCATCGTTGTTTACAGAAAAAGCCTAAGGCTACGTTCATGAACTTTAAAGCGTTCGAGTGCACATGTTCTCTCATGCGTTCCCTCCCTCATGGGTTTGTAGGCTATATTCTACATTTATTCCTTTGACCCCAACTGTGGCACAGATCTTATCCCGCTAGCCGATGGCGACATGAAAGTTGCAAAGACGCATGAAAAAATTAAAACCTCGGCCTAGTTTCTCTCGTTTCCCCTTCAGTGAGATCATGAACAATCAAGCTAGATACTATCAAGCACAGTGGCAAAAATAGAAGACCAACTCAGATTCTCCAGCTAATTTACAAGCTTGTATTCCTTTCGTACTAGAACAATCTATTTAATCGCCTGCACGCGTCCCATAGAGGGGAGTATTTGTGTAGCGGAAAGTGACACTAATATGAAGCTAATAGACTTTAATCGGATGAGTAATGCACATCTCATCTTTTTCTCCCCTCTCTCAGTGAACCAATGCCTCTCTCTCTCTCTCTCTCTCTCTCTCAAGTCATCCTACTGTCATAGTGGATTATACATATTGGTTTTATCCAGGGGATTTAGGTGAATGCTCTCACAATGTCCCTCTCTACCCTTCCTCCATACCAGCCTATTGTGCCTGCGCTGTGAATACCTATTCTGGAAGTTTCTCTTTGTTAGCTACATGGGATTTAGAGTCACTCTTTCATCCGCCATGCCAGTTCCCTTCCCTGTGCTTTCTGTTGTCTACAGTGCAGTCCATTAGGATATTTGTTTGCAACAAAAACAGTAATAATTCATTTTTACATGACCGTTTTTAACACTGCTGCTTTTCTCACTGTACTTTTAAAGTGCAAATTAAATGTTTTGTTGTTTTTTTCTAGCTGAAAAGAAGCACCACAAGGAGCAAACCTAAATATTCCCATGTTTCTGCATATTTTACTGCACACTGTTTAGGTTTTATCTTTTACTTGGAGTATGTCCAATTTAGCAAAAACACATTAACGTTGCATTTAGATTTAGATTTTAGAAGATACAATCAGGGCATATCATGTGTTGGTTTTCCAAAATGGTATTTTTACAGGAGGGTAAAAACTTTCTTAATGTTCAGTGAAAGTTAATGTACATTTTGCTGCTGAGCTCATATATATATATATATATATATATATATATATATATATATATATATATATTAATATTATAGTATATATATTATAGTTAAGAAAAAATGTACAAATTGGATGTGCATGTTTTTCTTTGAACAGCAAAGATACACTACCTGTCAAACGTTTTAGAACAGTTCTGAAATGTTTGTCTAGTAGTGATCTAAAATGTTTGGCTGGTAGTGATCTGAAGCGTTTGGCTGGTAGTGAACTGAAACGTTTGGCTGGTAGTGATCTGAAACGTTTGGCTGGTAGTGATCTAAAACGTTTGGCTGGTAGTGATCTGAAACGTTTGGCTGGTAGTGATCTAAAACGTTTGGCTGGTAGTGATCTAAAACGTTTGGCTGGTAGTGATCTGAAACGTTTGGCTGGTAGTGATCTAAAACGTTTGGCTGGTAGTGATCTAAAACGTTTGACTGGTAGTGATCTAAAACGTTTGGCTGGTAGTGATCTAAAACGTTTGGCTGGTAGTGATCTAAAACGTTTGGCTGGTAGTGATCTGAAGCGTTTGGCTGGTAGTGATCTAAAGCGTTTGACTGGTAGTGATCTGAAGCGTTTGGCTGGTAGTGATCTGAAGCGTTTGGCTGGTAGTGATCTGAAGCGTTTGGCTGGTAGTGATCTGAAGCGTTTGGCTGGTAGTGATCTAAAACGTTTGGCTGGTAGTGATCTGAAGCGTTTGGCTGGTAGTGATCTAAAACGTTTGGCTGGTAGTGATCTAAAACGTTTGGCTGGTAGTGATCTGAAGCGTTTGGCTGGTAGTGATCTAAAGCGTTTGACTGGTAGTGATCTGAAGCGTTTGGCTGGTAGTGATCTAAAGCGTTTGACTGGTAGTGATCTGAAGCGTTTGGCTGGTAGTGATCTAAAGCGTTTGGCTGGTAGTGATCTGAAGCGTTTGGCTGGTAGTGATCTGAAGCGTTTGGCTGGTAGTGATCTGAAGCGTTTGGCTGGTAGTGTATCTAAAGCGTTTGGCTGGTAGTGATCTGAAGCGTTTGGCTGGTAGTGATCTAAAGCGTTTGGCTGGTAGTGATCTGAAGCGTTTGGCTGGTAGTGATCTAAAACGTTTGGCTGGTAGTGATCTGAAGCGTTTGACTGGTAGTGATCTGAAGCGTTTGACTGGTAGTGATCTGAAGCGTTTGGCTGGTAGTGATCTGAAGCGTTTGGCTGGTAGTGATCTAAAACGTTTGACTGGTAGTGATCTGAAGCGTTTGACTGGTAGTGATCTGAAGCGTTTGGCTGGTAGTGATCTAAAACGTTCTAAAATCTTTTCAAATTGGCTGCGTTGTAATTCACACATGACAGATAGATTTGCCTGTGTTTCAATAGCTAAGCAAATACTGGCGACCAGAAGGTGACTCAAAAGCCCTTTTCATATGAAGTGCATCATTTAAAGTGGATCAGGTCATTTAAGGTTATCCTAGTAAAGTTTGATGAGGATGGCTCTGATTTACCTTTCTGAATCAAAGGTTGTTTACAGAACCAGGCACAAAAAACGGCAACTTTATTTTAATTTACAGCCTATCACAGGAAAGAATAAAACAAATCTGCACACTATTAAAGACGAGAGTTCTGTATAAAACAATAAACACCCAAGGAATCATTTGCAGTGTGAAGTGTTTTTTCAGATTTATAGAGAATGTGTTGTATATGGTTCTATATAGAACTTTTCTGAAACTGTTTCTATACAGCACCTAAACGATTCTTGTATAGATACATTGTAGGTTTGACATTGTAACAATGTTTTTCTACTAGAGGGAACCAAATGGATAAGATTAATGTGCCATGACAAAAATTAACTTTATTGAGTTTTTTATTCAATATTTCACGACCTGCATTGTAGTAAATCCAGTTGAACAGGACTAATTATGCTGTCTTTGTATTAAAGAATAATAATTCAGTGTTTGGAAGTAACAATTATATCCATGATTTGCTCAGAAAAGCACACTGTAGTATGCTAACCAGGATATAACCCTAGATTACCAGATTATACTGGTCCACTTTTAGTAATCATCCACTTCTGGACTCAGCTGCCAGTATTAGTAGTATTCAAAACACAGACAAATCTGATTCACAAAGACTGAAATACAGATTAAATGCATTTTAGTGCCAAAAGCTGCAATTTAATCCTTGGATGTGAGCACACGGCTTTGGAGCTCTTCTAACATTGAAACTTATCGTGTCTGAAACATTGTGTCTGCAAGGAAAGCCAGTTCCTCTGAATTAAAGAAACTCTTGATCCATCTACACAAGTGAACTGAAATGAATGTTAATTTATATAATCATGTATTAAAGCTTTAGAAACATACTGGTCTCCTTAAAGCCACATAGCCAGGCCGCCATTCACATCCTGAAGATTCCAGTGATAACTGCATGTATTTCACTCACTAAAGTTAATACTGAAGGTGACAGGAAATCAAAAGCACCGCAGCAACGGCCTGGTGGAGGAGTGTCACCAGCAAAGAAAAACAGCATCTGGTGATGCCTGTGGGTCCCAGATTTTAAAATCATATATAAAACTTTCATCACATATTTATTGTTAAATTTAAACTCCAATCTGCTGGGGTGGAGTCAAGTAATTAAGTAATGAAGCAAATGAAGCTTCATTCAGCTGTATTACCAGTTGTTAGTTCTCTTGAGCATGAGCTAATAACACGACCACACAGCTGGCCAGGAAAGAGTAGGAGGGCTATGTACAAAAAGGGGTGTAATTTCTAGACAGTTCACCTGATGGTTCACCCAAATTAAAGGGACACTCTGGCCTACATACCCGTTCACCTCCTACGGCGGTGCCACAGCAGACCTGACAAATTGAAATTTTCTGATTTTAAGGCTAGGACCACTCCCTGCAGATGGCAAAACTACAAGTACTTTGTACCGGATACGTAAGGGCAGACTGTTTGAAATGTTCTCTCCCTCTGCTAGCTGGCTAATGCAAAAGGAAAATGGAAGATTTATCTCTGTGGAGGAGGTTTTCAGTGGCTGTGTGCTGTATTTCTGCAATGCAGTGTGTAATGAAACCACAAAACAAGAAACACACAATCATGAACTTTGCCAAACCAACGAGGCTACAGAATATATCGGCATAGTGTTGTGCCGGTCACTGTAAGTGCCTTAAACCAGGCGCACGCGCACTACAATGTATATACTTGTATACAAGAGTGAGTGGAGATGCCAGCACGCATGTTGGTTAGCTCTAGGCTGTAGCCTGTACGTTCTGCCTACTGGTGTTATCCTGGATTGTGATGATGTGGAGTGTGGGGGCTCCCCAGCCCAATAAATGGTCTCCATTGCACGGCACCTGCTGTCTCCTGTGTGTTCCCTCTGGAGAACAGGGCAAGTACCTAACCACCCAGTAGCATCTCCTTCCCCAGGAGCTAAGCATCCATCACACAGTAACAAATAACATGTTAAAATTTAGATTTAGGTTGGATTTTCCCTTAAAGCTGCACCTTTTGTAGTCTGTTTCTTCCAGACTCCACTTCATTGTTTCTTTTTATTCCTTTGTTACTAATAATAGACCTGTGCCTATTAGATAGAATTTCTAAATAGTTTCAAGTTTTTATTGGAATCATATACTTGATTCAAAGCCAAACTGATCTGGAAAGCAACGTAAATGTACCTGCTGCAAGATCATTGTTCTTTCATCTGCACAAATAGGCCTACTTTTTTTTTTTAACCCTATTAAACTATATGTAGGACACAAGTTCCGGACTGATGACATGCTATTTTTCCCCTCTTCTCTTCGCAGAAAAGAAATGTGCTGCACCTCAGTGTGATGTGAACAGCATCAAATATGCATCGCCTATGCTTTTTTCCTCCATCCATGCACCCAAATGGGATTTGAATGGTTATTTTTGCTCCTGCTTCTTTAGAATCAAAGATTAATGTGACTCTCACGCTCTCGCCCTTCCTGTCATCCTCTATGGTGCTCCCTCAGTTAAGGTTCTTTATTTAGAGTGAGAGATAGGCCGCCAGCGGAGCGCAAGTTAAGGAGATGAGTTGCTCGTGCTGTGCTTGTAGGATCTAGGTTACTTTACTCAGCCCTGACGTGAAGCCCAGGCCCCAGGCACACGAGCGTTAGTCACGAGGTCGCCCAGGTCACTAGGACTTGGATGGCATCAGGGGTGACCGTGACTGTTTTGGAAAGTTAAGGCCCAAGTTGGGTTTGGCAGTGTTCTGTCCTTGAGGTGACTTGTGTGTCATCTGTTCTGCTTCAGGGTAGGTTAGAAATTGGGGATGTGTTTGAAATGAAGATGCCGTTTCTGGGAATGAGCAACTGATCAGCATCTGTCAGTGCACTGAAGACATTTAGGAGATGTAGAGAGTGTGAAACATTAAAGTAATGCCTTGTTCTAACTCTTTTATAAGGGCCACAGGGAGGCTAAGCTCTTTAGTGAACTCTCTGCAGTTTAGTGCTACATAACAGATAAGTAAGTAGGTTACTACTGCTGTTGCTTTATCGGAGGCAGTATACATAAAACATCTCACAGCAGCAGTTTATCTTATCGAAATATCACTAGTGGAACCTGTGAGAACATCATACTCGATCACAGGGTTGCACAAACAGTTTAGGATACTGGGTTTACATCTCAAACAGCTGACTTGATCCTATCTCACACTTAGCCACAAATAAATAAAGGCTCAGGCACCCTTGTTTATCCCCTCCCCCTCTGCCTTGTGCTTTTATGCTGGTTCCTGACTGGCCCTCAGGGCCAAACTTTGCAGTGTGACTAATAAGCTCTCGACCACTCTGAAGTATGTGTGAAAGAAAGGAGACATACTCACCAGCCTTATTTTTGTGTAATAAATAGTTTGTATATGTTTCCCAGAGACACTGACTACATGTCTTGTATTCTGTCATGTGTCCTTTTTGTCCAGGCCAGCCACAGGGACCACCGCTTCTCGCCCAGCCTCTGCTGCACCGAAGCCAAGTGCTGCTGCCGCATCCAAGACATCAACATCCATGTCAAAGCCCTCTCCTTCTACAGCTAAAACAACAACCTCCACTGCAAAACCGTCACCTGCTAAAACCACAGCACCCCCTGCTGGCCGCACTCCAACTACAAAGACCACTACACCCGTAAAGAAAGGTATATAGCCTTTATAGTCCAGTGAATGGTTTACTACAGTTTCTAGTTTTTATCTATGTTTATGGATCCTCTGAGACTACTCAATAGGTATGAGCAAGGATATTTCTGAAGCTGTGTTTGAAAATATTAGCTTGAGGGAAATAAATCACACCATGATCTATATTGTATTTATAGTTTTGCACTTGCCATGAAACTATGGAGGCATCTTTCAGTAATGAACTTGATAACTAATATAAAATATACAATTAATGTTAATATGGTTTTGTATAACTAATAACTGTGCTCAAAATATTGTCAAATAAATACATGTATTTATAAAATAGATACATTTATAAATAATATGTAGCATTTCCAAGTATATTTGATTGGATGTTTATATACTTGACTGAAACAGACACTGACAACACTGTTTTCTCTTTGGCCTTTGCTTCTCTTTTCAGATGTTAGCAAGCCAACCACCCCAGCAGCCAAGAAGCCAGCTGCCTCCCCCCTTACCCGCCCTGCTACCACCAAGACCACCAAGCCTGACACCCCAAAGGCAGGCACGGCGGCCAGACCAGAGTCTGCCCCCAAGAAGCCCTCCTCCCCCACAAAGCCAGCAGCAGATGCCAAGACGAGTAAGCCTAAGGATAGCAAGCCAACTCCCTCAAAGGAGGTCACTGCTAGTCCCAAACCCCCTAGTGCGAAGAGCAGCACAGCCAAGATGACCAGCCCTAAGAAAGCAGTGGGAAGCAGCACTCCCATGCCCGTGAAGCGTGGCCCCAAAGCTGCACCAGCAGCTGAGTCTGCACCCAAAGAGAGTGAGAAGGAGGATGTGCCTCCTGCCATGGAAACAATGGCTCCTACTGTTGGTGCCATGGCTACTGCTACCGCTGTGGCTGCTGCTGCTGCTACTGCTGCCACGGCTACCACGGCTACCACAGCTGCTGATACCATGCTCCCAGAAGTAGCTAGCAAGCCTGAAGTCTGTTCAGAGCCATTGTCTGAACTTTCATCTGAACCCAAGCCTGAGCTCCTGCCTGAAACCAAATCGGAACTTGTAACAGAAACCAAGTCTGAACTTGCACCTGAGACCGGTGAAGAAGCTATGTTGGAAACTGAGTCTGAACCTGCACCTGAAACCAAGGCTGAACTTCTGCCTGATACAGAACTCCATTGGGAATCGTCTGCGATTGAACCCAAGTCTGAAATCATATTGGACACTGTGATGGAGCCTGAACCCATGACTGCACTACAGTTGGAGCCAGAGCCTGACCTCCCACCTGAACCTGAAATTTCACCTGAACCCACAGTTGAAACCATTCCTGCTGAAATTGAAAATGTGATACAGGATACTGAGGATATTCATCATATTTCAGACACAGAGAAAGATACAACTGAAGACATGGTGCCCCAGCTAGCAGCTGAGTTGGACCTGGTCAGTCTCAAAGAGCCCACTGGTGCTACTTCTCCCTTGGGCACTACAGTGATGTCACCACCCTCCTCCCCTGCCAGAGCTTCACCTGTACCTGTGGAAGCCCAAATCTCTGCTCCTTTACAGGATGTGCATGCTCCTGTTAATCCCTGGGCAGAGAGCCAGTCCCTGTTCTCTGAGGATCTGCCTGCAGAGCATCTTCAACAAGAAGACATCAAGCCCCATGGGGACTTCCTGACAGCTACAGAGCCTACAGAAGAGGAACCAGAGAATGCAGAAAAGTCCTTCAATCTGGCAGTGGAGCCCAAGCTATTGAGTACCTCCCCTGTAGAGCGTTTCACCGGAGTGTCACCAACATCACCTAGCTTTGAGAAAGAGGATGCAGTTGAAAAAGCAGAGGAAGAGATCAACGAAGATGACCATGATGATGATGAGGAGGAGGAAGAGGAACAGGAAGACAGGGAGGTTGAGAAGCTAGACACATATCCTCAGAGGGCACAAATGGATGACTTCAATGTTGGATTGTCAGAATTTGGTGGCTCCAGTTGGGGCATGATGCCTTCTGAAGGTGTTGGCAACATTAGGCAGCAGGAGATAACAGAGACAACTTCTCCCTCCCTAGTTGAAAGTCATTATGGTGAAGATGTGGACGAGTCCTCTTTGAAAAAAGCAGAAATGGAGACAACGTCACCCACCCCAATAGGGAGCCATCATGCTGATGCTTTTGCTGATGAAGATGAAGATGACTTTTGTCTTAAGAAAGCTGAAATGGACACAGCTTCTCACACCCTAATGGAGAGCCATCATGCTCATGATGATGATGATGAAGATGACTTTTGTCTCAAGAAAGCTGATGTGGACACAGCTTCTCATACCCTAATGGAGAGCCATCATGCTCATGATGATGATGATGATGAAGACGACTTTTGTCTCAAGAAAGCTGATATGGACACAGCTTCTCATACCCTAATGGAGAGCCATCGTGCTCATGATGATGAAGACGAAGATGACGTTTGTCTCAAGAAAGCTGATATGGACACAGCTTCTCATACCCTAATGGAGAGCCATCATGCTCATGATGATGAAGATGACTATGGCCTCAAGACAGCTGAAATGGGCACAACTTCTCATACCCTAATGGAGAGCCACCACAGTGATGAAGATGTGGATGATGTCAATCTCAATAAACTGGAAATGGAGACAGCTTCACCAATCCTGATGGAAAGTCATCACACTGATGAAGATGTTGATGACTTCTGTCTCAAGAAAGTAGAAATGCAGACAGCTTCACCCATCCTGACGGAGAGTCATCATACTGATGAAGATGTGGATGACTTCTGTCCTAAGAAAGTGGAAATGCAGACAGCTTCACCCACCCTAATGGAGCGTCATCACACTGATGAAGATGTGAATGACTACTGTATGAAGAAAGTGGAAATAGAGCAGCCTTTTATGGGGCCTCCTGGAGTCAAATCTTTCTCAGATGAAGAGGAAGAGGAAGAAGAAGATGAACAGATGAGGGGGGGCATGGATATTGCCTCTAAGCTTTCTGATGAACACCACATGGACTTTGGCCTTGAACAAGCTGCCACTCCTCCCATGGATGTTCATCATCAACTCCAATCTCAAGAAAAAGAGGAGGAGCAAGAGGATGAAGATGTTGAGATGGTTAGTGAGGGCTTGATGGAAAGTGGCATGAAAAGTGCTGGGAATGTCGATGAGGATGACTTTGAGGAAGGTTATATGGACAATATGAACCGCACCGCTCCAGCCCCCTCTATGCCTATGACTGCAGCCTGGGGCCCGTCTAACCCCTTTGCAGAAACTTGGGCCCAACCGACTTCCATCCATATGACATCCAAGCCTTTAGACTTTGGGGCAGCTGATCCAGAAATGCCCAGAAAGTCCCCTGCTGAAGCCTGGCTGGAGCAGCCTCTAGGCCAGTTCTGTGAACCACACCTCGAGGTCCGTGAAGAGATAGAGAGTTCAGTCCCAGCTGATGGCTCGACCTTGGCTGCACCTGCAGTAGGTATGTCTCAGTCAAGCACTCTGAGCGGAGCAGCCTTGGCAGCCCACAGCAGCAGTGAGACGAGCACACCTGAGGAGCTTCGTGACTATGACAGCAGCTCAGGAGTGGAGTCACGCTCCGACAAGCAGCAGACTCCTGTACCTGCAGCCCAGCCCGACCTGGAACAGGATCTAGGAATACATCTGGAGCGTGGTGACGGTGAGGAGGAGGAGGCCGAGACACTCCCAGCCGATGAGATACTTGGGGATGCTCCAACAGCACCAGCATCTGCTCCATCCTCAGCTTCTACCTCCGGGGACGAGGCTAGTGATACTGAAGGAGAGATGCAGATCAATGACCCTGACGCTCCTGTTGATGAATCCGCACCTTTCGACAGCCCTTCTGCCTCCCGTAACCTCCCTGCCTTGGAGGAGGATGAGGAGGCTGGAGACATGCACGCTGGAGAAGAAGATGGAGGCGGTACACCCCAGTCTGCCAACTCCGTCGCCTCCTACGGCTTTGACTGCTCGGCATCCAACTCTAACGCCCATTCCACAGCGGAGAGCTGCGGGAAGAGTCCTGGCATCTTCTCCCTGGAGAATGAGGATCAGCTTCCTGAAGAGGCCAAAGATCCCTCGCTCATCAAGGAGCTGACCCTGCCAGCTGCAGCCGCTCACCCTGAGGAGCTGCTGGGCTACCCCGTGGACCTGCTTCCTCTGGGCCAGCAGGGGGAGTCGCATATTGGTCTAGATGACGACTACCTGCTGTGCGGAAAGACGGGAGCCAGTGCATTGGAGGAGGCTGACCCCGAGTCACCCATGCACCTTTCGCCCCAGCACGGGGGCAGCACCGACAGCCAGCCACCTTACTACTCTGCCATATGCGATAAGACTGATAGCTTTCTGGCAGGTAACGTATAAAATCCCTCCTTTCGGAATGCACCTTTTTCTTCCCCCCATCCCCTAAGAAAACCCCACCCCTTCTCCCTTTTTGTCATTTTGTTTTTTTACAAGATGAGGTAATTGCGTAAAAAACAGGGAGATGAAAAGATAATGGGGTAAAAAAAGAATAGGGACGTTGGGGGAGGGACTGTAGGTTTGTCAGTGCTGCTTTCCCTTTCTTACTACTATTCTAGTCATGGTTATGATTGTATGGTTTAAACTTCTCTATGTACAATAGCTATTCTCATTTTCTATTAGAATGTACTTCAGTAACACTGCATACTCCGGCACCCCCTGAACTTGGATTGATAGACTGAGATGTTGTGAAGTCCTTTAATGAAAAAGGAAAAAAAGAAACAAACAAAAAAGATTAAAAAAGAAAAGAAAAGAAACACTTTGGATGGACTCTACCTGTGTTTGTATTTATCCTAATGTTTTTACCGAGCGAAATGTCAAATGATTTTTTTATACTTTTTTTTATTGTTTTCATTTGTTTTGTTAATCCCTGTCTTGCCTACTGTTTGTACATGTCCGTTCTCCTGCACTGTAGACGTAGCCTTAAACCCTTTTTTTTTTAAACTTACTCCTGTGTCAAGAACTAACTGTTTTAGCACTAACTAAGGTTAGATATTCTTCCAGAGGCTTTGCACTTTGGGTGTTTTCAATGTAGGGAGTTATTGGAATGTTAGATGGCAAGCCATGTTTCATTTTCTTTTCCTACTATAAAAAAAAAAAAAAAAAAAAAAAAGGCACATTTCTTTGTGAAGGATAACTTATCATGGCGCGTAATGTCACATACCACAAGTGTTTCTAAAGTACTTGAGTGGTCTGGATGAGTTGATTTGCAGTAGTTTGGACATTTTGACCTTGGATCAAACTAACTATTTCTGTTTGTTTGAAAACAAAAATTTGCCAACTCTTGTGCTCACCTGAACGTTGTCGGTGAGTATCGGACATTTCGATTGGGAATTGCATGTGGAATTAACGAGACTGTAATATGATTCAAGATCTGTTCATCAGGTTGATCGTAAATTAATGGTTCACTAATTCAGAAGACGTTTTTGTTTTTCAAAATTCCATTAAACAGCATTGCAAGGCCATCTGTTCCCGTTCCTTATTTCTCTGTAGCTTGGTGCGTTTGGGATTTAGACTTTTCTAGATTCTAAGTCATCCTAGTGGAACGTTTCAATGATTTCCGACTGGGAACAGGAATGGTGTTACTTCCTAATGGAATTTTGATGAAATGACAAACCCTGCCGTCCCCACCCGTAATCTCCGGCATGTACTGTTGTGTAACTGGCTACCACAAAATGTCAACAAAGACCAGAAATCCCTCCCCGCAAGAAGAACACACACAGGCAGATGTGTACTGGTCATCCTGTTTTGTCCACTGGTCAACAGCTCTGGGAATGTCCTGGTATTCTGCACGCTTAAGCATCCTCTCTGATCCTTAAGGAATGTACCTTTCCTAAAAAAAAAAAAACACACACATACACATCCATGCACATGATCCAGCACCTGCCTGAATGTCTCCGTGCCTTTGAGAGGTAGTATGAGGATCATTTCTGCAGAAGAAATCTTCTTCCTCTCTCTCTGTCTGTCTCCCTATGCCCTCTGTGTCCAGTTATCTGCTCGCCCCTTTCTCGCACCGCCCCTCCTCTCTCACCACAAACCTAGTCATTTCATACGTACTCAGCTGCAAGATCATAATATTAAACTTTGTGATGATGATGATGATGATGATTGTTCCCACAGAACACTGTCTTGCTGAGTTTAAGACTTTTAAACTGTGTATTTTACCCAGAATATCTTTTAATCTAATTTCCAGGGAGCAAGATGGTTGCCTATTGGGCTGGTGGTGGGGGGTCATGCAGTGAATACAATACTATCTTTGATTAATCTGGAAAGGATTTAAGAGTGGCGAATTCTCATCCATATGTATGTTTCTTTTTTTAGTGTCTGTATAAATTATATATAGCATGCATCTTTGAGGAAGAGTTCAGCGCACTGCATTTATCTACGTTGATACAATACCATCTCTGATCCATCCGGAAAAGACTGTAGAGCTGTTATTATTCAGATATATTTTCCACAGTGGATCTATTCTGATTTAAGTAGCTGTATAAATGGTGAAACAAGCAAGTGGGCAGAACTGAACCCTTTAGAAAGAAATGTCATGAAGGTCGTTCTAACTGGTCTGCCTGTAGATCCTGTCATGTGTCTGTGCAGTGCCAGATTCAGGTTTTATTTCTCTGATATAGGGCTGCAGGTACAATACTTTCATTTACAAAAAATACTTCTCCAAAGTACAGTTGACGAGCAGGTGGTTTTTTTCTATTACATCATACAATGAACCTTACACACGTACATTTTTTAAGAATGTGAATGTAGTGACAGTCTGAAGGCAAACTAATCCAAATTAGAACAACAGAAGAACAATGCTGAAAAGCCATGAATGTAAAGCAAGAACTAGGTTGACTGCTTGCACTCCTAACTCCAACAGAACTAATGTTTGGCTGTCTTCAGTTTTGATGTCTTAGTCTCCGGCTGAAAGGCAGTGGCTGGGGGCCAAAATTATCATTTGTAGCAAAGCAAGCGCCAGTGAGTCTGCACAGAAGTGGAAGACTGAAAAGGCCTTTTTGAAAATGTGTATTTCTCTGGTAGTGTTTTCACAGCATAGTAAGAAAGAAACTGACCCCCTTATTTTTCTAATACTTAAACTTGCGTCGCTATACCGATTGCAGTGCTAGTGTCCCTGTTTCAGCAGAACAGGTTGTAAGGCCTTGTTCAGATTGCCAGCCCAAATTCAATTTTTGGTATATCAAGATTGTGTCCAAAAACCAAATTACATTTAGTCTGATGGCTTGCAAATAACAGACATCCTGAAAGATCTGATTTGCCGGCTGCAAATCCAAGACAAACTCGACTGCAGTCCGAACAGGCCAGATGTAATTCAGTTTGCAAAGTAAATTTTCAGCAGCCAGGTTTTGGAAACTTTCTGAGCTCGTCTTTGTCTCCGTTTTACACAAAGTCCCTGAAATGGGTGGGTGGGAAATCATGTGAAGGACTTGATAATAACTGATAACTAATAACTCAATAATAATTGATACGTTTCTTAGATTCTGTTCAAGTGGAGAGATTGGTTCACTGAAAGAACCTTCATAGTCCACTGACGGTTAGGCTACAGACAGGCTTAACAGTCCAGCTTTGTAGAATTCTTTGTTTTGAAGTTTTGTCCTGTGTTTCGAAAGTTTTTCTTTCTGTTTTTATGAATTTGTCAAGTGCTGCTTGACGTTGTTTCTCTTGCTGTGGTCTGCATGCTCCCTTCAGTCTGGTTCCTTTTTCTTTCTCCTTCTCTTCCCTTTTGGTCGACCCTTCTTTGTGGAATGTGCCTCTGTCAGTAATGCATATTGCAAGTGCTCTTGACTGTTTCGCAGGGCACGATAACCTGCCACTAGAGGCAAAGAGTGGCAGCCTGCCATCGCTTACTCGAGAGGTCAACGACAATCACTACTTACCCCTAATGCAGAACAGCCACCGGCAGCTAAAACCCCCTTTGCCCCAACAGCAGCAGCCCACCAGTCAGGGACTGGAGCTGGTTAAGCTGCCTACTGACCTTCCTAATGGGCAGCTGAAGCGCTTGGAGCAGCACCAGCTGCAGCTGCATCACATTCAGCAGCGGCAGGAGCAGGAGAGACAGCAGCGCTTGTGGCTGGAGGGCGCGAGGCAGCGCCTGGAGCTGCAGAAGCACTTGCAGCGGCAGCAGAGACTGCGGCACGAGCAGGAAATCCGGGTGAGGCAGGAGGACGAGATAAAGCGGCTGGAGCTGCACAGGCATAGGCAGCGGCAGGACGAAGAGAGGGAGCGGACTGAGCTGCAGAAGCAGCAGGAGAGGCAGCGACAGGAGGAAGAGAGGCACCGGCTGGAGCTGCAGAGGCAGCGGCAGGAGGAGGAGAGGGAGCGGCTTGAGCTGCAGAGGCAGCAAGAGAGGCAGCAGCTGGAGCTGCAGAGGCAGCGCCAGGAGGAAGAGAGGCAGCGACTGGACATGCAGAGGCAGCAGGAAAAGCAGCGGCTGGAGCTGCAGAGGTGGCGTCAAGAGCAAGAGAGGAAGCAGCTGGAGGTGCAGAGGCAACGAGAGAGGCAGCAGAGACAGCGGCAGGAGGAGGACAGGCAGCAGCTGGAGCTACAGAGGAAGCGGCAGGAAGAAGAGAGGCGGCAGCTTGAGCTGCAAAGACAGCACGAGAGGCAGCAGCTGGAATTGCAGAGGCAGCGGCAGGAGGAAGAGAGGAAGCGACTTGAGCTGCAGAGGCAGCAAGAAAGGCAGCAACTGGAGCTGCAGAGTCAGCAGAAGGAGAAGGAGAAGCTTCAGCTAGAGCTGCGCAGGCAGCAGTGGCAGGCGGAAGAGAGGCAGCGGATGGAGCTGCAGCGGAAAGAGGAAGAGAGGCAGCGGCTCGAGCGGCAGAAGCAGCTGGAGAGGCAGCGCCGCGAGCTCCTGCAGCTGCAGCTCCATCAGCAGCAACAGGAGCACAGGCAGCGGCGGCAGCTCCTGCAGTGGCAACTGGAGCTGGAGCAGCAGTTCCGGATTAAAATGCAGCAGCAGACAAAGACGCCGTCGCCCTCGTCCGGCCTCTGCACCATCTATGAGGCGATGGAGACCAGCGAGGACGAAGATGAGGGCAGGGTTCCTCGCCAGGACTTCTCGGCAGAACTTCCCTTGCGGGCTGCCAATGGGAACCTCCGACGTCCGCCCCCCCGAGAGCTGGACTGGAACACCAAGGTAGACATGGTGCAGCAACTGATCAACCAGGCCCTGCTGCTGGAGGGGGAAGACGGCTGCCCACCTCTGCTTTACCTACCAGGCCAGGGAGGGGGCATCCTCAGCCCGCTGGAGAGCAGCCTCTGGCCCCATATCCTGCCTCAGCTCAGTCCCACATCTGCCACAGTCACCTCCGTCAGCAGTTACTCTCCAACTAGTCAGGGCAGCTCGCCGCAGGGTGACTGGACCATAGTTGAGCTTGAGACTCACCACTGAAAATAACCTACGCAGCTTTAAAATGCTTTACTACAAAGCAGGGCCAGACGGATGTCATAAAAGTTTGTTGCCAAATTAGATTTCGTATTTTATATGATAGATACATATTACAAATATTGCTACAATGATCTGGTAAATAACATGAACTCTCACCAACACCAGTGATTTCCATTATTCAAAATAACATTGTTCATGAATGAGGTTTTCTTATAACAACTGAAGAAAACACATTTACCTTTTTTTTTTTTTGCTGAGCATTTGTTGCTGCTCATAAATCCATAGAATTCATACTGACTGATAATTTATAAGATATATCGGTTCTATATGTATATGTATATATACACTACCGCTCAAAAGTTTGGGATCACAGTGAAATGTTCTTGTTTTCAGTGGAGTATCTTCTTCCTTAACACAACAATGGACTGACGGGTCTCTAAAAAAAGTTGTTTCTTTCTGGTTATTTTGAGTCGGTCAGCAAGCCATCAACTGCTGATACTTCAGATACTAAACTAACCTAGAATGTCGTTCTCTTTTATACTCACTTATTAGTAGAAGGTTTTTCAGCTGTGCATCACAGTTGAGCAAGAGTGTCCTAACAACCAATTAGCCCAATAACATCCTTAACTTGGATTGGTGGCTGTTACCAGGAGATTTAGACTGAGAATTACTGATAATAGGACTATATGCTAAATAAGCCTCTATACAAACATCTGATACACTTAAATTAATTGTGAAATGGACAATATTGTTTGTGAATTGCATGAAAATTGCATGAAATGAAATTCTAAAGTGATCCTAAACTTTTGAGCGGTAGTGTGTGTATATATATATATATATATATATATATATATATATATATATATATATATATATATATATATATATATATATATATATATATATGCCATTTGATGCTTTTTTTCAAAAGACTTCAGTCTCGAAAAAGTTCCTGAGCACATACTGGCTGCTGATTTTTTTTTAAATACATTAATTAATAGACAGCAGCTGCACAATTCATACTTCTTTGATCCACTAATGTCGAGCACTGAAGAATAAGTATTTACATCAAAATCTGTTTAAGTTAATGAAAAACATACATTCAAGTTTGGGTCCAAACTCTTGAATTGTGCTTCAGTTGATCGTATTCTTTGCATTGGCTTTGCCCCGTCGGCCCACACCCTTCTGCAGACAGCTGCCAGGATGACACTAGTGTTACAGGCTTGATGTTACTATAGCCCAGTTGTTGCCAGTCCTAATCTGCACCAGACAACTGCCTCTGCTGATGGACAAGGTCAAAAATAAAGCTGAGGATCCCATATCCTGCAGCTGTAAGCTAATGTTGCCCTATATTTGCACTTATGTAGGTTATTAGATAAATCCATGCTTTCTACATAGAATCATAGGGGTATTCCTCGTGCCTACAACACGCTCAGCTTAGTGTGCACCACAGTCATCCCCTCATCCAGATTTAGCACAAAATACGTGATTGTAAGTAAGACCATAAAACATGGTGGTGTACATACTTAAGCAATGCACCAACGTGATGCAGCTTGTACGGTATTAACCAACACGTAGAATCCTTTTCATTAGCGGCACCTAATCTAAGATCAGTAGTGCCTTTCGGTATCTCTATTAAGACAATGATATGGTTAAGGTTTGGCTGATCCCAGATCAGGGCTGTATTGCTCATTAGGTTAATCTTCACATATATTGCACTACAAGATTGCCATTCAAGGAATTCTAGGAGTTCACAGTGTTACAAGCATGGGTTCGGAGGAAAGGGCAATCACTGCAATCTCACCAACGTGCCCTTACCTGAGTACACTCCCGCTGGGTGGGGACTCTCATCTTCCCTGCAATGCGCTGTCAGCGTTCAGATGTTGTAAGCATTTTAGTTTTTACTAACAGAGACGAACTCCATATTCCATTATAAACACACTACAAATACTGGGGAATTCAAATTTTAACCATTCTGAAATAGTTCAGTTATTAAGATGGAAACAAAGTCATTCAGAGAGGTGGGATGCAAAATGGGTCCATTATAGTGAAACTCAAAGACTTTGCTGAAGTGTTGATAGGTTCTAATGTCTACAACACACATATAGCCATTTTATTAACTATCACTATTTGGGGGGAGTTATTATATGCAATGCTTATAGTGTTAAAATTATTTTCTTCTGTCTAACAATGTCTTGCATGTATATCTCCAACATGAATAGGTATATGTTTCAGGCCAAAACTTTATTATATAGATATTGTACAGGCGTCAGGCAGCACAGTGAAAGATTTATTGTTTTAAGTTAGAAACAACAATTTATTTATTGTTTTAAGTTAATTTAAGTTAGACTATTTTGTATCTGTAGAAAGAAGCACTTCACATCAAACCATGACTGAATGACTGTTTACATCTTGACATTTTAATTCTAATTTAATTCTATTTGGTACAACAGTGGAACTCCAGCATTTAGAGTGCTTTATCATTCAGACAGAGCAACAGATGACCAGTAGTGGCTGTCATGGGAGCATGAAAACACAGCAACATTTACGACTTTATATTTTTTAGCTTAAGTGCTAATCACACAGTAACATAGCTTAGCATTTCATTTATTATAAGTAGCTTGTGGTTTAAGTAGGTAAAGCTACGTGTTCTAAGCTGCATGACTCCCATCCCTCTTTCTTTAGGCCTGTAATTGCTATTATATAACTTTGGCCGTAGAATTAATCTATAAAAGCAGATCATTATTGTTTTGTTGTTTAAAGAAAACCTAATAATTACAATATTTTTTCAGATAGTGATGAACTATTTTTTAAGAAGTTAGTGTTTTGTTATCATTAAGATGAGAAACTTTCAGGTCACAAAAAACAGAATGTTGGTGCCATTTACTCAACAGGGTTTCAGTTTCAATCAAAGCGTTAGGTTCCAGAGCACAAGCTGCACATTGTGTTTTCCTTTTCTGAGCCCTGTATACCATATGCCATGTAGATATGCCATATATAAAATAAGCTCAGTAAGCCTCTATGTGTAATAAAGCTGCATATCGATATTTCAACCTGTAGACGTACTGCAGTAACTGTAGTGTCGGCTTGTGATCGTTAAAAAGTCAGGCACGTCTCAGTGTCTGGTAGAACCTCATCTTTAATTGTTGCACTTTAGGCTGCACAGCATAGCAGGCTGTGTATAAGCAAACTGTAGCAGTGTATCAGATCTCTGTGAGTCTATTGAGTCTGTTCTGGGAGAAACAAGAGAAGACTCACTTTAGACAGAACTGCTCTAATGACTAACTGCTGCAGGAGAAGAAGGATGCTGTGAGTTCTTATTCTCGTGCTCTCTCTCTCTCTCCTCACTGAAAGGGGGAATTCTGCTCTATGTTCTTTCTCAACATTCCTCAGCCCTTACCTCATTTCCTGGGTCCCTTAGCCTCAATGGGTTTCCTGGGTTACCCGATGATGTCATGGCAACAGATAAAGGAGGGGGGAGGTGGTGGTGGTAGTGGTGGTGGTGGTGTGGGGGGTGGTCTGAAAGACAGAAAGCGATGGAACAAAACCTCCAGAGAGAGAACAAGACAGGCCTGATCTCATACTGGGCCTCTACACCCTCGGCCAGTGGTCAGTAAGTTTGGGCCATTTTACTGCCCGCTCATCATCCCTGGACTAAAAATGATGAATCTGGCTCGAGGTTGAAGCGTATTCGGATATAAACAGCCTAACAGCCAGCCTAACAATAAACAAGTTACAAACATCAGCAATGTAGACCTAAAAAATGGTTCAACAACTGTGTCTGATAGCATCTGGAAAATAGGCCTATGCATGATGCCCACTATAAACAGAGCCCCCCAACAAAATGTGAAGTTAGATCAAAGTAAAAGATTTAGACTTTGACATCAGAGCCAAGCCCTCTTCCAACCACAGTAGGACAAAAGCTGTGCGGACCGTCTACCTCGTCACAATCTGATCAGTCTGGTTAGGTGGCACTGTTAGAGCAGGAGGTTCTGGTTCTGCAGGCTGATGGGCTTGGCTCAAACCTGTCATTCAATGCTTCAGCTGAATCCTGTATAGCTCTTTGAAGACTGTGTCATTCTGTAGTCAGTCAATAAGTGTTTTTTTTCTAAACACAGTTAAATTTCTTCTTCTAGTCACTAGTCAAATTCAGAGGATGCAGTCACAAAACAATACCTGCAGTTCCTGAAGAAACACCTTTAATTATTTTTCCTATAAAGAAAACCGGCTCAGACGTGGAGATCCTAATACGGGCATGAGAGAGACTGCAGAACTCCAGAGGAATAATGACTGAGTTCATATTTTTATTGGGATCACTGTTAGTAATAAATGTAAATGTTTTTGAATGCTAGTAAAACACTACTCAGCCCTTTGTAGCTTTTCACTGTGAGAAGCTTCCCTGGCTTTTAAAATGAGTATCCGGATGGTGCGAAGGCCGCAGGAGGGTCTTGGCTCTGGAGGGTAGGGTGTGGTTTTTGGATCGGACTGAAGAGAGCCCATCTGTGGGCTCGGCAGGTGGTCGCGCACGGCTCTTCCTGCACTTCACAAGAGAAGAGTTTTATTTAGGCGGTGCCATACATCACAGCTGAATCTCAAACAGCTTCTCGAATTGAACAGGCTCCAAACAGTAGGGCACATTGTTTGGGAGTGACTCCTCCACCCTGCACAGCATACTAAGCACACTGGGAGTAACGAGCCGGATGAAATTCAGGTTCTGCGCGCTGATGTTTTCTGATATTTTCTTCATTTGTGTTTTAAAGCAGATACTCATACAGGATTTTGAGTTGTCTACCAGACAAAGACAAAAGAACATTTGTGATTTTCATGTGTTGTAGTACTGCCACCTTCTGGCGCAGCAGTGTATGACAGTACAGCACTGAGCTCTAGCTCTAAAAATACTGCACTTCTATTTAACAGTGTATGTGTGTGACAGGGTAGTGGACTGTTTAAGCTTTAATATTTAATCATATAAATATACGCATACTTTACTCAGTGTATTTGTCTATGCAATGATGTATCTCATTACAGCTATGATAGCAGTTTGCATACAGGAACTGTGATCAGTGCTTATACTGTAGTGCATTATACCTACAGGTTTATGTGATTTTGTGCAGCATGATGTAATAACAATAGAAAAAAGGGGTTGGCTGGCACAAGTGTTGGTTGTCACATTGATAACCTCTGTGTAAAAATGATTTTTCATAGTAAAACCACTGTAAACATATTTTAAGAATTTAAATGTGAGATATATTGATTTGATTTAGTAGTTAAAATAACTAGCTATGTTTTTGTATATGACTTGAAAGTCAAAGGTAAGTAAGACTAGGTGGTAAATATGTCACACTGTGATGTAATGTATTATTCTAACTTTGATTTTGGGGCTGGTTTGGCCAAGCATACAAACATATATTCTTTTATACCATATGCTGCAGACATATTCCAGTAACTTCCAGAAAGGCCGACAGGCATGACATACAAATACCTCTGAAAGAACATGAAGGGTCTGGTGGTCTTAAGATAACAAAAGTTGTTTTCTCAATCATGTCATTAACTTTCGTTATCTGACCATCACAGGACAATTACGTCATGATCTCAAGAAAACTACTTTTGTTATCTTGAGATCACAAGACATTTAATTTGCAATCTTGAGAACAAAACAACTACCGTTATCCTGAAAGCAGTAAACAATTAAGTTGTGATCTCAAGAAAACAACTACCGTTATCCTGAAAGCAGTAAACAATTAAGTTGTGATCTCAAGAAAACAACTACCGTTATCCTGAAAACAGTAAACAATTAAGTTGTGATCTCAAGAAAACAACTACCGTTATCCTGAAAACAGTAAACAATTAAGTGGGGATCTCAAGAAAACAACTACCGTTATCCTGAAAACAGTAAACAATTAAGTTGTGATCTCAAAAAACAACTACCGTTATCCTGAAAACAGTAAACAATTAAGTGGTGATCTCAAGAAAACAACTACCGTTATCCTGAAAACAGTAAACAATTAAGTTGTGATCTCAAAAAACAACTACCGTTATCCTGAAAACAGTAAACAATTAAGTGGTGATCTCAAGAAAACAACTACCGTTATCCTGAAAGCAGTAAACAATTAAGTTGTGATCTCAAGAAAACAACTACCGTTATCCTGAAAACAGTAAACAATTAAGTGGTGATCTCAAGAAAACAACTACCGTTATCCTGAAAACAGTAAACAATTAAGTTGTGATCTCAAGAAAACAACTACCGTTATCCGGAAAGCAGTAAACAATTAAGTGGGGATCTCAAGAAAACAACTACCGTTATCCTGAAAACAGTAAACAATTAAGTTGTGATCTCAAGAAAACAACTACCGTTATCCTGAAAACAGTAAACAATTAAGTTGTGATCTCAAGAAAACAACTACCGTTATCCTGAAAGCAGTAAACAATTAAGTGGGGATGTCAAGAAAACAACTACCGTTATCCAGAAAGCAGTAAACAATTAAGTGGGGATCTCAAGAAAACAACTACCGTTATCCTGAAAGCAGTAAACAATTAAGTGGGGATCTCAAAAAACAACTACCGTTATCCTGAAAACAGTAAACAATTAAGTGGTGATCTCAAGAAAACAACTACCGTTATCCGGAAAGCAGTAAACAATTAAGTGGGGATCTCAAGAAAACAACTACCGTTATCCTGAAAACAGTAAACAATTAAGTGGTGATCTCAAGAAAACAACTACCGTTATCCTGAAAACAGTAAACAATTAAGTGGTGATCTCAAGAAAACAACTACCGTTATCCTGAAAGCAGTAAACAATTAAGTGGTGATCTCAAGAAAACAACTACCGTTATCCTGAAAACAGTAAACAATTAAGTGGTGATCTCAAGAAAACAACTACCGTTATCCTGAAAACAGTAAACAATTAAGTGGTGATCTCAAAAAACAACTACCGTTATCCTGAAAACAGTAAACAATTAAGTGGTGATCTCAAGAAAACAACTACCGTTATCCTGAAAACAGTAAACAATTAAGTGGGGATGTCAAGAAAACAACTACCGTTATCCGGAAAGCAGTAAGCAATTAAGTGGTGATCTCAAGAAAACAACTACCGTTATCCTGAAAACAGTAAACAATTAAGTGGTGATCTCAAGAAAACAACTACCGTTATCCTGAAAGCAGTAAGCAATTAAGTTGTGATCTCAAAAAACAACTACCGTTATCCTGAAAACAGTAAACAATTAAGTGGTGATCTCAAGAAAACAACTACCGTTATCCTGAAAGCAGTAAGCAATTAAGTTGTGATCTCAAAAAACAACTACCGTTATCCTGAAAGCAGTAAGCAATTAAGTTGTGATCTCAAAAAACAACTACCGTTATCCTGAAAACAGTAAACAATTAAGTGGTGATCTCAAGAAAACAACTACCGTTATCCTGAAAACAGTAAACAATTAAGTGGTGATCTCAAAAAACAACTACCGTTATCCTGAAAACAGTAAACAATTAAGTGGTGATCTCCAGAAAACAACTACCGTTATCCTGAAAGCAGTAAACAATTAAGTGGTGATCTCAAGAAAACAACTACCGTTATCCTGAAAGCAGTAAACAATTAAGTGGTGATCTCAAGAAAACAACTACCGTTATCCTGAAAACAGTAAACAATTAAGTGGTGATCTCAAGAAAACAACTACCGTTATCCGGAAAGCAGTAAGCAATTAAGTGGTGATCTCAAGAAAACAACTACCGTTATCCTGAAAACAGTAAACAATTAAGTGGTGATCTCAAGAAAACAACTACCGTTATCCTGAAAGCAGTAAGCAATTAAGTTGTGATCTCAAAAAACAACTACCGTTATCCTGAAAGCAGTAAACAATTAAGTGGTGATCTCAAGAAAACAACTACCGTTATCCTGAAAGCAGTAAGCAATTAAGTTGTGATCTCAAAAAACAACTACCGTTATCCTGAAAACAGTAAACAATTAAGTGGTGATCTCAAAAAACAACTACCGTTATCCTGAAAACAGTAAACAATTAAGTTGTGATCTCAAAAAACAACTACCGTTATCCGGAAAGCAGTAAGCAATTAAGTGGTGATCTCAAGAAAACAACTACCGTTATCCTGAAAACAGTAAACAATTAAGTGGTGATCTCAAGAAAACAACTACCGTTATCCTGAAAGCAGTAAGCAATTAAGTTGTGATCTCAAAAAACAACTACCGTTATCCTGAAAACAGTAAACAATTAAGTGGTGATCTCAAGAAAACAACTACCGTTATCCTGAAAGCAGTAAGCAATTAAGTTGTGATCTCAAAAAACAACTACCATTATCCTGAAAACAGTAAACAATTAAGTGGTGATCTCCAGAAAACAACTACTGTTATCCTGAAAGCAGTAAACAATTAAGTGGTGATCTCAAGAAAACAACTACCGTTATCCTGAAAGCAGTAAACAATTAAGTGGTGATCTCAAGAAAACAACTACCGTTATCCTGAAAACAGTAAACAATTAAGTGGTGATCTCAAGAAAACAACTACCGTTATCCGGAAAGCAGTAAGCAATTAAGTGGTGATCTCAAGAAAACAACTACCGTTATCCTGAAAACAGTAAACAATTAAGTGGTGATCTCAAGAAAACAACTACCGTTATCCTGAAAGCAGTAAGCAATTAAGTTGTGATCTCAAAAAACAACTACCGTTATCCTGAAAGCAGTAAACAATTAAGTGGTGATCTCAAGAAAACAACTACCGTTATCCTGAAAGCAGTAAGCAATTAAGTTGTGATCTCAAAAAACAACTACCGTTATCCTGAAAACAGTAAACAATTAAGTGGTGATCTCAAAAAACAACTACCGTTATCCTGAAAACAGTAAACAATTAAGTTGTGATCTCAAAAAACAACTACCGTTATCCGGAAAGCAGTAAGCAATTAAGTGGTGATCTCAAGAAAACAACTACCGTTATCCTGAAAACAGTAAGCAATTAAGTGGTGATCTCAAGAAAACAACTACCGTTATCCGGAAAGCAGTAAGCAATTAAGTGGTGATCTCAAGAAAACAACTACCGTTATCCTGAAAACAGTAAACAATTAAGTGGTGATCTCAAGAAAACAACTACCGTTATCCTGAAAGCAGTAAGCAATTAAGTTGTGATCTCAAAAAACAACTACCGTTATCCTGAAAGCAGTAAACAATTAAGTGGTGATCTCAAGAAAACAACTACCGTTATCCTGAAAGCAGTAAGCAATTAAGTTGTGATCTCAAAAAACAACTACCGTTATCCTGAAAACAGTAAACAATTAAGTGGTGATCTCAAAAAACAACTACCGTTATCCTGAAAACAGTAAACAATTAAGTTGTGATCTCAAAAAACAACTACCGTTATCCGGAAAGCAGTAAGCAATTAAGTGGTGATCTCAAGAAAACAACTACCGTTATCCTGAAAACAGTAAACAATTAAACCATTATTTGTTATAAAAACATGTTTATAATAAATTGTGTTAGTAAAGTCTAATGAAAGGAGATTCTATTGGTTAAGTATCTCAGTTTTTCTCTGTTGCCTTGTTTATTGCTCTTCTTTATTTGATGGAATTCATGGGCGGTCCACTAATTTCTATTTGTCTAAACCATTAACAATGTGCCAACCATCCCCAGAACATACACTCAGCTAACTCCATGTTGGATCTGGGTTCTCAACATAAATCCAGAGTCTTGAATGCACTACTTTCAGGAAACGTTTGCAGCCATTGTGTGTGGTTTTGATTGTAGACGTTTGGCTTTCATTTGGTCTGTGGTGGGTTCTCCTGATGTTGAGTATGCGTGGGTCGTACGGCTGGGAACGAAATCTGTGCCAACCAACCCTGCTCTCCTGCAAGACTTCAATCCCAGTTTTTCTACAACACAGTACTTTTCAATTTCGTACAAAAGATTATATACATTTGTATGTGAATATGCGTTGACTTATATTAATACATTTATACAAAGATAATATCCCTTTATAGCGCATGCTGCAGCATATATTGGTTGCTTCAACAACAAGGAATATACATTGAAAGAGATTTTGTATTGAATTATGTGTTTATGTTTACACAATGTGCCAAGTACCATGTGAGTCTTATTTATTTATTTTTCTGCACTGTTTGATTATCACTGTGTTTCGGTCCAGTGTGTCTGCAAAGTTTCTCTTTTTGGTTAAACTGCCTGTTTCTGTGGTTCAATTTGCACTTTAGTCCTATAACTATTGATCATTTGCTCGCCAAGTAGACTATATTAATAAGGAGGATAGCTGTAATATTGTACCAATGATGGTTTTCTTCGATGTTGTGTGATTATTTTGTGTTTGGATTATGTGCCATTGCCGAGTACCTGTGTACATCTTGCTCTATTTATTATAATAAATCACTGTGGGCTACACAGGCTTTTCAACTGATAAGCGATGGGTTCCTGTGGTTGCCACTAGATGTCGCTGTCTACCAATCCACGTACACACTGTGCTGTAAGTCTAGCAGGTGGGCGCACAATGCACTGTGGGGGTCTTGTTAAAACGACGCTGTATGCCTGCGTTGGCGTAATTCGTTTACTATTTGGGTGTCACGTGCTCAGGCATCACTTCTTCAGGACTTTATAAAGCTCCTCACTGCAGGCTCTAGAGCTCGTGCAGCATGTTACTAATTTTTGGAGGTTTTTTTTAACGCATTACGTCATCTTACACTGACGTAAACAGTTACACACTGCCTTCACATCAATAGAGTTTATATTCTATAATCGACTTGCAGCAGTTATCAGTAGTGATGCCATCAGAAATATAAACGACCTCAAATAATATGAATAATAATAAAATGAAACAACAAAAGTACTAATATTACTACTAACAAACTACAGTCCTTACAATCTTATACCTGAAAGGGGAACTCCACCGATTTCCAAAACATAAAAATAATACAAATAACAGAATAATAAAATAATACATAATTAAGAGATTGAGATGTTCACAAAGTGATTGAGAGTGGTTTGTTGTGAAATGCTCTGTTCCAGAGAAACTTGCTGAGACTGAATTGCTCACAGTGCTGCTAATAGGAACCAGATGTCTGAAGAGGCCTTCTGAAAGCCACAAAACATAGAGTTACTCAATAACATAGTTACGCGTCTGTTATCTGTCACATTTTATGTTGTGGTGCAGTTTTGGCTTGATTTATGAGATTTAAGATTTGATCTGTTTATTTTACTCAATTTATGGCAAACTAGTCCCCAAAGAGTACATTTTTGATTTATGGCTATTTTACCAATATTAACATTACATTACATTATAAAACTTGCATTCCTCTAGGTATATGTGCTGTATCATCACCACTGTAAATGAATCTTAGTCACTAAACCAATTTACACCAAACCACTCTGAGTGAACTGTTCACAAGGTTTCATATTTAAATGTTAATTTGGTGGAATGCTCCTTCAATGATTCTGCTATTAATAACAAAAATAGTAAGAGAGAGACGAGACAATAATAATGACAACGTCATCATTATGACAGCGTAACAACTAATAGACGCTATTAGCACAGGAGGTACTAATGTGCAACTTTACTATTATTACTGATAACAATAACACCTTGCTAATAATACACTGATGGTAATAATATGTTGCTTATAATGTAATAACAATAATTACATCCCCATAATAAATTGCTGTGTTTTTAATTGAGTCAGAAGACCAAATAAACAAAGTAACAAAGCCAAATAAATAATTAAATAAATAAATAAATAAAATCTTTAAAAAATCACCTGACTCCGCATCAACAGTTGGTTCAGCCTGTTGTCAATAAAAGCGCGTCACGTGACCCCATTCTTGCACCTGTTTTCTGACAAGCCCCGCCCCTCCGCACTCGGATTGGCTAATAGTTCATTCTCAGCTTCTAGCCTCAAGTTAAAGAATTTACGGTCAGGATACGTTCCAGAACAGTGCGTATGCAGGAGGGCGTGGCTTCAGCGTTCTAGAACGGCAGAGTATTATTAAGTATCAACTACCAGCCAATCCTAACGCAGGAGGACGATGCTCTTGCGTTCTAGAACAGTAGATTATTATTAAGTATGAAGTACCAGCCAATCCAAACGCAGGAGGGCGGGGCTGTAAGCGTTGTGGAACGGCAGATTATTAATAAGTATGAAGAACCAGCCAATCCTAAAGCAGGAGGGCGTGGCTGTAACATTCCCGATCTGCAGGTTATTATTAAGTATGAATTACCAGCCAATCTGAACGCAGGAGGGCGGGGCTGTAGCGTTCTAGAACGGTAGACTGCTTGTGAGTATAAGCTACCAGCCAATCTTAACGCAGGAGGGCGGGGCTTGTCGAAATACGGGTGTGGTGACAAACCCGGCGAATCACTTGCACTGTACGGGCTCCGGAGCCTGTGCTCGCCGCGGTCAGTTAACGAGCAAACGCCAAAGGTGCAACAGCCCAGCAACACAGCTGCAGCCTGGCTTTTTACTCCAGTCCTGCCTTTTTAAACGGAGCATTTTCACCCACAGACCACGGTGCGCTGTAGCGTCCACGAGAGGGGTTAGATAGCTGCCCCTGACTGTTTGTGGACTTAAGCAGAAGATGCCCCGGTGGGGTATCAGAACAAGTTCGCCGTGTAGGCTAACTATATTAGCGTAGTCTCTGCGTTTATTGATCTTCAGACTTATAGCTGGAGGAAAGAGCAGCGCGGTGTGACAGGATGCCAGTCTTGCTTCAAGCTTCCCATCCTTTTGTTCATTTTAGAATTTAGACCTCCACTGCTCTGCAATGCTCTCTGTCAGCTTAGTCAGACTCTAGTAGTGACAAAGCAAACCGGGAACTGAGGCTCAGCCCGCTTTGAAGCGCCAGCGCTGTCATCGGAGCAGCCACCATCACGACACCTGAGATGGCCAACAGCAACGACTCCGTTCAGGTAAGAAAGCCTCATGGAAAAAAACTCCTCCTTTCAGCCTCCAGCCTCCAGCCTGAACATGAATTGGCACATTCGGATTCTTGGTTGCCTAAATAAGCCTGACTCCAACAAAACCATCTAAAACCCCAGCAGCCGTGGATGCACAGTCAAATGTCTGTCAGAGTAAAATTCACTGCCATGTCCTTATTTGTGTGGTTGGGTTTGATGTTTTCCATCTCTCACTCTCCTTGACTCATTGTCCTGTTTTGGTGTAGTTATGCTGGTTTACGAACTCTAAATAAAGGTAAGCGGTCAGATGCAGGTGAGCTTCAGGTGAACCGGCTTCTGGCTTACACTGTACTGAAGATGTTTAGCTTTAGAGTGACATAAACCTGATTGCCAAGTTCACTTAAAGATAGTATAAAGGTAATGGTAACTGAAATAACTGAGAATAAAAAATAACTTTTACCATCTACATGGTCATACATGCCTAAATGTTTGTGGACAGCTTCTAAATTTAAGGATATTAACTAGGAGTCTGAGAAGACTTTGCAATGTTGGAACGTTGCTTTGAGTATTTGATTGCATTTAGTCTCAAAAGCATTAGTGAGATGAGGTAATGATGCTGAATGATCAGTCCTGGATCACAAACGCTGTTCCAACCTCGTCCTACAGCTTCTGGATGAAGCTCTGTCTCTCCAGATAATGCAATCCTCCTGCTCTACATCCCACTTGGCTTTGGGCAAGGTACCTTAGGCTCCTCCATTGTCCCCCATTATCTGTACACCTTAAAGTAGCTCATTTCATTCATTCGAGTGGAGATTCTGGATTCCTTTGGAGTCTTAGTGCATTTTGTACTTGCAGCATTTTGAAAACTGTGGTATTTGAATGAAATGTTTCCCTCATTTCACTTCTGTGACACTTTACCTTTTTCATCCTCACTTTTATTCATACCAGTGATCCTATTGCAGCTTAGTCCCCAAATGTTTAACATAAAAACAGCAGAAAAATCTTAGGCACCTAAGCTCATAGTTTAAAATCCTTAAAATGTAGCAATAAATGTGTATTAAATAAGCACAATACAATACAAAATAGAATGAATATCTTATTTTTTTTTAAAAAGCAGATAATTTTGTGTAAGTCAGTTTGAAGAACAACGTTAAGCTCCTGGATGTCCCAGACATTGCAAGAATTTATTAAATTCCTTCATCAGGAACCTTGATTTGGATTAATGAAGTACAGAATAGTTTAAGCAGGTATTAGATGATAACTATAAATAATAATGGGCTGCTACAAGGAAAAGCTTGGAAAGGGTTAAATAAACACACTGACATGTGTTAAACTACCACTTACTGTATTCATACTATTTAATATTTTAAAAAATAAAGTGTTTGCTGAGCAAATAAAAGCTTCCTGTCTGAAAAATAACAACTTTTAAAAAATTGGGACCTAAAACATTATTATTTCTATTATTTATAGCAGCAAAATCATCCAGAGTGGTTTGATGTAAAGTTGTCGCCTGTAGAGAAACTTAACTCACAGTAAGCAGTGATACTGTGTCTGTAACTCACACATTTTCTTTTGTCTGCTTTCCAGAATGAACCTTTTAAGTTTTCTTGTGTTTTTGCCAGGAATAAATAAGAAAAAAACATTTTTGGGCAAAAAAAAAAAAAGTAATCTCAGACTATTGTAAATCAATGTCTCAGCCATCAGGCAGCATATTAATAACCATTTCTTGTAATAACCTTAAGTGAGGTAGCTTTAAACTTTAAAAGGCATTAAACTCTACAGACGTTCGGTGCTCATCACGACCTCTGTGAACAATCCTGAGTCAGCAGGTTTCTCTAGAACAGAGCATTTCACATCCAAGCACTCTAAATGACTTTATTTATCCATGCAATTCCCTTGTATAGTCAGTGCTCTTGCTGTCGAGTGATGAGTAAAAACAAATTTTATCTAATTTTCTGTTTTCTATCTGCTTCCTATTAACACGTTTTTAACTGTGTCATTGTCGTATGTTTTCTTGCCATGTTGTGTCTGTTTAAGCTCCAAAAAGAATTACAGCCTTATGCTTTAGAAGCTGGCTGCCCTCCTCCCCCCGACTCCTGCCCTCTGGCTTCTCTGCTATGACTGTGGAGCCTCGGTGAGGTCACTTTAGCCCTCTGTCCCACAGATGGCACGCTCTCTCAGGGAACGCCTCCGTTCTGCTACACCGGTGGGAATGATTAAATATTCAACGCGCTGGCTTTCTGAGCCTGAGCCAGAAGCCTACACCTGACTCCATGCAGGTCAGGCTCTGGAGGGTTTGACCTAAGCTGTGCAAAAGTGATGGAACGTAGCGGTTGCCATATGTTGTCTGGACATTTTACTTCAGTGATTTGGGATAAAATGAATTGAGGCATCCATTCACTGGTTTACTCACACGCCACATACATTCATACCCTGATTTGTTAAGTAACAGCCACAATGACATAATAGTTCATCAAGAAGTTAAATGCACACCTTAAATGTAGTAGATCAGCCCAAACATGTTTGCCATCTGATGTTTAGGTCTTTTAGACTACTGTAGTAGTGTGGCATCAGCCTGGGCATAGACCCAGCCACACTGTCTGTAGAGCTACGAGAATCCCAAGGAACACACTGAGAGGTCAAAT
Organism: Megaleporinus macrocephalus; assembly: GCA_021613375.1. NCBI lineage: Eukaryota > Metazoa > Chordata > Actinopteri > Characiformes > Anostomidae > Megaleporinus > Megaleporinus macrocephalus. The sequence continues at coordinate 35,122,470 of CM038703.1, forward strand.
GCAGGTGCAAAGCAGAGCCTTTATTTAAACATTTAAACCAAAAACTATTCAGATATTATTATTTAAACCAAGAACTAAAGTTGAAAAACAGCTGAGGCTGCTTACAGCTGTAGTTTAACAGAGTGCTCTTCAGCCAGCCTCTTCTCTCCAACGTCTACTCTCTACACTGACTTGTAGAGCCTCAAGCTGCTTCACCCACTTACGTACTAGATCGGACCTTGTGCATGTTCCACAACCGGTAAAGCAGTCAATGTTTTTTAATATGCGAGTGTTTAGTATTAACACAACCTTGGACGCACTTACACTACCGCTCAAAAGTTTAGAATCACTTTAGAATTTCATTTCATGCAATTTTCATGCAATTCCCAAACAATATTGTCAATTTCACAATTAATGTAAGTGTATCAGATGATTTTTAAAGAATAAAAATGTTTGTATTAAAGTCTATTTTTGTATAGAGGCTTATTTTGCATATAGTCCTATTATCAGCAATTCTCAGTCCTCTGTCTAAATCTCCTGGTACGGCCGCCAATCCAAGTTAAGGATGTTATTGGGCTAATTGGTTGTTAGGACACTCTTGCTCAGTTGTGATGCACAGCTGAAAAACCTTCTACTAATAAGTGAGTATAAAAGGGAACAACATTCTAGGTTAGTTTAGTATCTGAAGATCAGCAGTTGATGGCTTGCTGACCGACTCACAATAACCAGAAAGAAACAACTTTCTTTAGAGACCCGTCAGTCCATTGTTGTGTTAAGGAAGAAGATACTCCATTGAAAACAAGAACATTTCACTGTGATCCCAAACTTTTGACCGGTATTGTACGTCTTACCAACGTCTTGTGATGCACAACATCATGCCACCTCTGTAAATGCCCCGCTAATCATTAAAAGCCCCTTTTACAGACATTATGTTAGACACTTCAGTAGCTCGGTCAGTTGCTACTTCAGTAGCTCAGAGAAGTGAAACCAGGAGGAAATGTAAGTACTGCTAACCTCTGCAGCAGCAGTGCACTAGCAGTAGCTACGTTCACTCATCCGACCTCCCGCTGTTTTTTCCCTCAGCTTTAAAACACCTCCACAACTCCAGTTGAATCATGGGATAGCACAGTGTGCTGCGGTCGCATGCTTCAAAGTGTCTCCTTTGCGTACTGTGTAGTTTGGAAGTGGGCGATTTCAGACGCAGCTTCAGTTTTTGAAGTGTCCAGGTCCTTCTTCAGATCACTCTCAGCTGTCTGCAATCAGGAGAGGAGCCTTACACACATCACCTGGTGCTCTATCAGCAGCTCTGTGTCCAGCTGCTACAGTAGCTAACAAGTAAAGAAAGTTTATATTCTGTAGGGTAGCATCGTGCAACCTGCAGTCTACCTGTCAACTTAAGTTTGCCAATTCTTTTTATTAGAGAAACTATTTTCATTCCAAAGAAACTAGCCACCGAGTTTTTGGGTGAAGACATTTCATATGGATTTTGTCCAACTTTGGTGAACTTTGACTCACAAGTTCATGATTTTTATATTTCTGTATCGTTTAAATACAACGGCTGCTCTTTGTATTGTGTGAATATTGATGATGAATGGACCAATAGAAATGCTCCAAAATGGCATGAAAAATCTCTGCTTCCATAGACTTACAATAAAGACAACACTGAAGACAACACGGCGCTATAGGTGTAAAACTCCTAACTAAAAAAAAACATGCAAATCAAGCAAAGAAGCTTCTGTTGTTCTCAGAACGTTGAACTGAGGCCTCTTTATTTAAAGGTGTGTAAACACATTCCTGCTGACGTCTTGTTTTATTTACAAAGCCCAGCGCTAGTTAACAGTAAGAGTTAATAGTTTCCATGTTATTGTAGAGACCGGAGTTCCTAGTCAAGTCCACTATGATCTGCTGCCTAAGCAGAAGCTTGTGCTGTAGAACAGGAGTTATGGTCTGCCAAGGGGTCCCTGAGTACTGCCATTGAGAACCTCACTGTGTTTTTCAGCTGCAAACTGACCGACATCAAATTATTTGTAAATTCCGAGAACTTGAGGTGCATTTTATCAGAATATAAATTTCTGAAGAGTTCTTTGTGGAGCTGAGAGCAAATCTTGTGACATGAACGGAAGCTGTTATAAAGGCAAACAGTAGACACACTAGATACTGTAACTGAGAATTTGTCCTTTGGTGGTTTCATGGTTTGTTTTGGGCGAGTCAGCCCGGTCGCCACAGTTTTTGTGCCATTTCCTTTATTTCTTTGCTGCAGATCAGTGTGCAGCACTACGCTGTGGTGAGTATATAGTTATCTGCTAGAATTATGTTCATGGTGTATTTTCTGCTGTGTATGGTGGTCCAGTAGGCCAGCTTGCTATTGGCTATGTTTCAGACATATAGTATGCTTCAAAGAGCTGAACGAAATTGACTCGCTGCCAAGTACACTGTTACAAATTCTTAAAAAGCACTCAGTGTATGTCTGAGCACTGCTGGAGACCCGCTTGGTGCAGAAGACTAGTTGCAGTCCGGGGGAGGTCTCAGAACAAATGACACAGTGATTAGGAGACAAACAGCGTATCAGACAGTGTCAGAAACCATATTAGCAGGTCTGTTTGTGATATCAGGTTGAGTTTGCACTAAGCTAACTCACAGGTATCCATTACTTGCTACAGTTTCGTTCCAGTGCTAAACTAAAGAAGATCTCAGACACCAACCCTGAGTTGGCCGATCGACTGCATTTGGGGTAAGAAGGAGAATTACTGTGAATTTATGTATTTACCTAAAACAGATTTTACACAGATCTCCATTTTAGACCCCAACCCCCCCACCCCCCGGGTGCAGTTCAGTGCCTTCTCTTCCTGGCTTACATCAGATGCATTAGGCTCAGTGAACAAAATCAATTACCCTGCTCTGGCTGAAATAATCGCCTCAGTGTTTGCCATTAGTACAGGCAAAACAAACCGCAGTGTCTCATTAAAGAGGGAGGCCAAAGACCTCTCCCAGGCACTGATGCCTCATATTAAAGAAACAGTTCAGCAAAAAAGCACAAATGTGCAAACCTTGAACCTTACCCCAAGTGTAGCTGACCAGCCAAGACATACTTGGTGCCTGAAGTTTTCTTCAGTTTTCCTCTGGAGCTGCGAGGCTGAAGTTGCTAATGTAGTTCCGGCATTGTGCAAAAGTCAGAGCAACCCAAGTTTTTTTCCAGTAAATATTGAGAGATCAAAAATAACAATATTTACTTGGAAAGTTATAGAAAAAATAGGCAAAAGCAAGACTTTCCAAAAAAAATGTAAAGCTACAGAGAAAATAACATTCCTAACAACAGAGCAAGACATGGTAGACCACCAAAACTATCCCCATCAGTACTTTCTCTGTAAGTAAATCAAGCTCCTCTCTCGCTTTAGATCTGAAAAAATCCACAGCTGGTTCTGTCCATCCTCCAGCTGTGAGAAGACAACACGGTGCTATGGGTGTGAAACTCTGTAGCTGTCAAAAAAAGTTATCTGAAAGAAAAAACTAATCAAGCAAAGAAGCTTCTGTTGTTCTCAGAACGTTGAACTGAGGCCTCTTTATTTAAAGGTGTGTAAACACATTCCTGCTGACGTCTTGTTTTATTTACAAAGCCCAGCGCTAGTTAACAGTAAGAGTTAACAGTGTCCATGTTATTGTAGAGACAGGAGTTCCTAGTCAAGTCCATTATGATCTGCTGCCTAGCTTGTGCTGTAGAACAGGAGTTATGGTCCGCCGGGGGGTGAGAGCAAATCTCCTGACATGAATGGAAGCTGTTATAAAAGCAAACAGTAGACACACTAACTACTGAAAAATTTGAAATTCTATTTAGTTTTTGGTGTAATTTTCTCCTGTTTTTTCTCCTGATGTCAACAAATAACAACCTTACATAAGAGCGCTTTGACTGAATAATAAAAAACCAGGTGGTTTTTGACTGCACTGTAGGTGGTGACAGCTTATGGACACAGCATTGCGCAAACTATCACTGTGCTGAGTTGTTACATAATCACAAATACTTGCTTATATGGTTTCTGACGTGTATGACATACTTTTATATATGTAGTGTATGATTTGTTATCTATAAACAGTTACAAATATGGACATATCATCGCTGTTCATTTCTAGTTTTAGTGATTTTTATTTTTTATACATTACTTGAAAGCCACTTTGGTCATTTACATTGTGTGAGAATTTCACAGTTAGTGGACCAATAGAAAAAAGCTTGGAAACTAATTCTGGTTTCATTCACTTACATTAAAGTAAAGACAGTTTTTGTCCTCTCATGTTTTTCTTTGGATAGCAGCAATATAATTATTGCTTCATTAGATCTGAGGTAATATTCTTTTTTTTTTTTGGCCACACTATTCCTTTAACACTGTAGGCATTGTGTTAGAGAACCTGCCCCACTACTGTTTCCTAGCATGAGTGCAGCGATTCCAGTAAGACTCCCCAGCCCTTATTGTGACAGTCAACACAGGCTGTTTATACCTCCACTTTCATTCTGGTAATGGGGGGAGAACAGGTGAAGGTTATGAGAGCAGAGTGGAGACAGTTTGATCATAATGAGAGCGCGTCTGGACAGCTGGCGTGTCTTTCTGGAGCTCTGGTGTGGAAAAAGGGAAGACAATAAAATGAAGCACGTCAGTGCTTTACTAGTTATCAGCAGATGGCAGTGTTAATGCTGTATGTGTCAAACACATTAAAGTTTTGCTGCAGTTATGTCTGTATAATGAAGGATAGAATAAAGTTAGATTACAGTCAGTATTCAGAACGGCTCATGTTTCAGAAGTGCTGAGCTCAATAACAAGACAAGAAATGACTAAAAAATGGGCGTGTACAAACAAACACTGCATGAAATATACATATTCATTTGCCATAATCAGAGAATAACAAGCATATACAGTCGTATTCAGGAGTTTTTAGAATTGATATCACACGTACTTTACAAACTATTCTTTAAATTGTAGTGCACAATTTTTATTGTAATTTTTTTTTTAATTGTAAAATTTTTTTAAACAATTTTTAAATTGTAGTGCACAATTTTTTTGTTTAAAAAAAAAAAATAAATATATATATATATATATATATATATATATATATATATATATATATATATATATATATATATATATATACATAACCATACCAGATAAAAACCTAAAAACTTAGCCTTTGCATAAGCTACATTTTATGTTTTCTTTTCCTCCATTGTGTTCTCCGTAGAGGATGTTTTAACTTTTTATATATAGAAAATGTAACAAAACATGTTCTATGATCAGGGGCAACCATTTTTTTGCATATGGCTTTAGTTGCACATCAGTGCAGGCCATCTGTGGTTTCATAACTTCCCCATACATCATCAGTCTGTGGAAAGGGACCTCCACGAGACCACCACCACCAGATGCCTTTTTCGTGGTGGACTGACACTGACATGGACGTGTGTGTGGCTCTGGGACAAGCGCTTCAGTCACCACAGCATTGCTTTTAATGGTCCACCACGCAAATAATATCAGTCAGTGGTGGTCCAGTGGGAGTGCCTTTATGGATGAGGTCTGAACTGTGCAGCAGTAGATGGGCTCTATTCAGTATGTGTAAACCTACGAAGTGCACCTGTGGATTTAGAATGAATAATAATATGTTTCCAGATTTTCAGCAGTGGCTTATATCTCTCTATATTCTGAATTAGTGTTCCTGAATATCGGTTAAGAGACTAATCTGTTTAAAGAATCCACTTCTCGTGTCATTTGCTTTGAGAGAAACAAAACATCATTAATTTGCTTTCATCGAGCAGGGAGCTCACAGAGAGTGGATTTTCCTCTGACAGAGTGCAGTTAATTCAGTTAATCTCTCCTGGCACCAGGGCCCAGCCAAATCAGTGCACACACACACACACACACACTAAAGTGAAAGCCTCAAAAAGTCCAGCGAGCTGAACCCATGAAAATGCTCTGACTTTGCTTTCTTTGACATCTTTTCTATGTTTTTGGTATACATTTGAAATGCATCATGATAATATAAATGGTTGTAATAATTAGGATGCTGTTCTCTTCTGTTTCCAGAGATCAGCCTTCATTTATTTTGATAGTCTGTCAAAATCCACGGCACAGGACAAGTGTTGTTGTTTTTTAAAAAAATATCAGTAAATTACATAGAAACCTAAACCACTAAATGTAATGTTGAATTATTTAGTGTGTTACTCTCATTACAACTTCCATTCTTTTCTGGTGACTTGCTTCCTTTTTTTTAAAGAAATCCACAGGGGTATTTTTTCACACCTCCAAAGATCATGAGTAGACTTTGGTTGCATTTTCTGCTTCTCACAACCCAAACACACTTAACCTCACTCAGTGATGTTGAGATCTGGACTCTGGGTGGGGTGGTCACTGTTCTGAGAACACCAGCAGCTTCTCTGTTTGTCTTTTCGTCTATTTCCTATTACTGTTTCTCAGTGAGGGCGGCATGGTGGTGTAGTGGTTGGTACGGTGGTGTAGTGGTTGGTACGGTGGTGTAGTGGTTGGTATGGTGGTGTAGTGGTTGGTACGGTGGTGTAGTGGTTGGTACGGTGGTGTAGTGGTTGGTATGATGGTGTAGTGGTTGGTACGGTGGTGTAGTGGTTGGTAGGGTGGTGTAGTGGTTGGTACGGTGGTGTAGTGGTTGGTATGGTGGTGTAGTGGTTGGTACGGTGGTGTAGTGGTTGGTATGGTGGTGTAGTGGTTGGTACGGTGGTGTAGTGGTTGGTACGGTGGTGTAGTGGTTGGTATGATGGTGTAGTGGTTGGTACGGTGGTGTAGTGGTTGGTAGGGTGGTGTAGTGGTTGGTACGGTGGTGTAGTGGTTGGTATGGTGGTGTAGTGGTTGGTATGATGGTGTAGTGGTTGGTATGGTGGTGTAGTGGTTGGTAGGGTGGTGTAGTGGTTGGTACGGTGGTGTAGTGGTTGGTACGGTGGTGTAGTGGTTGGTATGGTGGTGTAGTGGTTGGTACGGTGGTGTAGTGGTTGGTACGGTGGTGTAGTGGTTGGTACGGTGGTGTAGTGGTTGGTACGGTGGTGTAGTGGTTGGTATGGTGGTGTAGTGGTTGGTACGATGGTGTAGTGGTTGGTATGATGGTGTAGTGGTTGGTACGGTGGTGTAGTGGTTTGTACGGTGGTGTAGTGGTTAGTATGGTGGTGTAGTGGTTGGTACGGTGGTGTAGTGGTTGGTATGATGGTGTAGTGGTTGGTACGGTGGTGTAGTGGTTTGTACGGTGGTGTAGTGGTTAGTACGGTGGTGTAGTGGTTGGTACGGTGGTGTAGTGGTTGGTACGGTGGTGTAGTGGTTGGTATGGTGGTGTAGTGGTTGGTACGGTGGTGTAGTGGTTGGTACGGTGGTGTAGTGGTTGGTACGGTGGTGTAGTGGTTGGTATGGTGGTGTAGTGGTTGGTATGGTGGTGTAGTGGTTGGTACGGTGGTGTAGTGGTTGGTATGGTGGTGTAGTGGTTGGTACGATGGTGTAGTGGTTGGTATGATGGTGTAGTGGTTGGTACGGTGGTGTAGTGGTTGGTACGATGGTGTAGTGGTTTGTACGGTGGTGTAGTGGTTGGTACGGTGGTGTAGTGGTTGGTACGGTGGTGTAGTGGTTGGTACGGTGGTGTAGTGGTTGGTACGGTGGTGTAGTGGTTGGTACGGTGGTGTTGTGGTTGGTACGGTGGTGTAGTGGTTGGTACGGTGGTGTAGTGGTTGGTACGGTGGTGTAGTGGTTGGTACGGTGGTGTAGTGGTTTGTACGGTGGTGTAGTGGTTTGTACGGTGGTGTAGTGGTTGGTACGGTGGTGTAGTGGTTGGTACGGTGGTGTAGTGGTTGGTACGGTGGTATAGTGGTTTGTACGGTGGTGTAGTGGTTGGTACGGTGGTGTAGTGGTTGGTATGATGGTGTAGTGGTTTGTACGGTGGTGTAGTGGTTGGTACGGTGGTGTAGTGGTTGGTATGATGGTGTAGTGGTTGGTACGGTGGTGTAGTGGTTGGTACGATGGTGTAGTGGTTGGTACGGTGGTGTAGTGGTTGGTACGGTGGTGTAGTGGTTGGTACGATGGGGTAGTGGTTGGTACGATGGTGTAGTGGTTGGTACGGTGGTGTAGTGGTTGGTACGGTGGTGTAGTGGTTGGTACGGTGGTGTTGTGGTTGGTACGGTGGTGTAGTGGTTGGTACGGTGGTGTAGTGGTTGGTACGGTGGTGTTGTGGTTGGTACGGTGGTGTAGTGGTTGGTACGGTGGTGTTGTGGTTGGTACGGTGGTGTAGTGGTTGGTACGGTGGTGTAGTGGTTGGTATGATGGTGTAGTGGTTTGTACGGTGGTGTAGTGGTTGGTACGGTGGTGTAGTGGTTGGTATGATGGTGTAGTGGTTTGTACGGTGGTGTAGTGGTTGGTACGGTGGTGTAGTGGTTTGTACGGTGGTGTAGTGGTTGGTACGGTGGTGTAGTGGTTGGTATGATGGTGTAGTGGTTGGTACGGTGGTGTAGTGGTTGGTACGGTGGTGTAGTGGTTGGTACGGTGGTGTAGTGGTTTGTACGGTGGTGTAGTGGTTTGTACGGTGGTGTAGTGGTTGGTACGGTGGTGTAGTGGTTTGTACGGTGGTGTAGTGGTTGGTACGGTGGTGTAGTGGTTGGTACGGTGGTGTAGTGGTTGGTACGGTGGTGTAGTGGTTGGTACGGTGGTGTAGTGGTTGGTACGGTGGTGTAGTGGTTAGTACGGTGGTGTAGTGGTCAGTACGGTGGTGTAGTGGTTGGTACGGTGGTGTAGTGGTTGGTACGGTGGTGTAGTGGTTGGTACGGTGGTGTAGTGGTTGGTACGGTGGTGTAGTGGTTAGTATGATGGTGTAGTGGTTAGTATGGTGGTGTAGTGGTCAGTACGGTGGTGTAGTGGTTAGTATGGTGGTGTAGTGGTTAGTATGGTGGTGTAGTGGTTAGTACGATGGTGTAGTGGTTAGTATGGTGGTGTAGTGGTTAGTATGGTGGTGTAGTGGTTAGTACGGTGGTGTAGTGGTTGGTACGGTGGTGTAGTGGTTGGTACGGTGGTGTAGTGGTTGGTACGGTGGTGTAGTGGTCAGCACGGTCGCCTCACAGCAAGACGATCTGGGTTGGATTCCTGGTCCAGGCCGTTCTGTGTGGAGTGGGCATGTTCTCCCCGTGCTTGAGTGGGTTTCCTCCGGGTACTCCGGTTTCCAAACACATGCATGATACATTGATTGGTCACTCTAAATTGTCCGTAGGTGTGAGTGTGTGTTTGAGTGCATGCTGGCCATGCGGAGGACTGGCGAACTGTCCATGGTGTACCCTGCCTTCGCCTGATGACGCTAAGATTGGCTCCAGCCCCCCTCGTGATCCAGACTAGCGTGATAAAGCGGCAGATAATGTATGGATGGATGTTTCTCAGTGAGGGTTTCTTGACAGCTACACATCCTTTCAGAGTCATAGTGTTGAGCTGTCTTCTCACTGAGGAAGGATGGACAGAAACAGCTGTGGATGTTGTCAGATCTGAAGTAAGAGAGAAGCTTGTTTTTCTGCTGCCTATCAGATAGGGACAGTTTTGGTGGTCTGCCCGACTGTAGGAGGCTTATTGTCTGTGTAGGTTTTAATACTATCTTTTGAAAACCAGTTTTGGAAACTTTGTTGTATATAAACTTTCCTCTACCGTATGCTGGTAAATTATCTTCTGTCTAATCTACTCAGAAATATCTTCTGAAAAATAAGGACTTAATGGCTGTAAATCAAATAAACGAAGGCTTTATGTTCCTCGCGTACTGTGTATAGGTCTACATTTGCTCATATATATTATGACAATAACAGTTGTTTAATATCACATAGTTGATTGAATTGTAATTACATGATAACAATATGAATGACATGTTGTCATACTGAGGTCCAGCCCACTTTCCAGGTGGGTTTAGTGTAAAACAGAAATAAGGCTGGATGTTTTAATCATCACACCATACTGCATCTTGTTTGCAAGGAAGACTTTAAAAAACCACTTAAGACTGATTGAATATGCTGGTTATAGATGAGAAAATGTCGGCCCCCGCAGAGACCAGAGCCCTCTCGTTGTGCTGGAGTGAAGATGTGCAGAGAGATTTATTCATAGCCTGTGCCACTCATCCAGAGCTGATCCTCAGAGTGCTCTGTTTTCCCCTCGGTGCTGTCGTGCTGATGAAGCCTTAATGCTGCAGGGGGAAGAGCTGATTGGGTTCAAATAGCCACAGCAGCCATGCTGATGGGCTAAACCTGTACACTCAGTGCCTGATGGGCAAACTGTTTATATTCAAAGCCTGATGGTCAGGCCCTGCATTTGTGCTGCTTTCCTCTTTGATCTTTCTCTCTTCTTTTGGTTTTTGTTTCTGACTGAAACAGTTGGTATTCCTCCATAGTTTCCTGAGAGACTTTTTAATGTCAGCCTGCTTTATAAACTACTGTATTAACATCAATAACCTAATTTTATTATTGTTTAACCTTTTTCCATATTTCTTTTTTACAAACCGGCAGTAAGTGTGGCATAGAACCTACATTTAATTTCCTAATAATGTAAAAACATTTTGCACCTGATTGGAATTTATAATATTTACAAGTTGCCTTTATTATTTATTTATTTATTTATTTATTTATTTCGGTTTTTGGAAAGAATAAGATATTTTTACGGTTGACAAAATCTCCTCCAATGTTTTTGAGCATGTGCATTCTGAAAGAATGATAGATAGAATATGATCTATAAATGAAAATGACATATTTAATAATGGATCCAGTTCTAAATGCGATTAATAATGTAACCAGCTATGAAATGTGAAATTATCTGCATTTATACATTGTGTAATATTATTGGCAAAGTTATTGCATTATATTATTATTATATTATTATTATTGCATGTTAAGGGCAAAACATGATTTTCTAAAATACTAAAATCTGCAAACCATAAATGAGTGTGATGCTGGATGTATATATATGTCCAGCCCACCCCATTCTTTAGTAAGAGGTTTTGCACATTCTGCTGGGCTGGAACGTGAACTGGTATATGTATATATTGGGGGTGGGACTTGTTTTTTTTGGAAATGCCTGGTTTTGTGCCTCATTTCTAAACACAGGATTTGTATTTAAAGTAGGAGACAGCAGTGTTGGTGGTGATGCTGGATGTATATATATATATATATATATATATATATATATATATATATATATATATATATACATCCAGCATCACACTCATTTATGGCTTGCAGATTTTTGTATTTTAGAAACTCATGTTTTGCCCTTAACATGGCTATAAATGTATTAAAACTTATAATGCAATAACGTTGTCAATAATATTACACAATGTATAAATGCAGATAACTTCACAGCCCCAGCAGAAACCTGTAAGTAGCAGCCAGGCCGTGTGGTTTTATCCACTTTTTGATAGTTGAAACCAAAATATCTTAAACTGATAATTAGTAACAACTTAAATGTTTATTTGAGATTCATTTTATATTCCTGTCTGTCTGTGTAGTTGCTTCTGAACCAACCAATCAGAGCAGAGCTTATCAAAATATTTAAAGGCAAATCGTAGAGTCTAAATGGACAGGTAAAATCTGATCTGGGCAGTTTTACACCCAATAAATACTTTCTATGTAGACGTCAGAGAACTATTAAAAATACTGAATACATATATTCTACAGCACCTTTAATGTTCAGGTTCAGTTAGAGTGACTGAAGGTAATACAGTACATACGTTCAGTACCATATAACTAAATACACTGCTTTACTTCAGGACTAAATTAAAGCAAAAAAAAAAAAATCATGACTGGTGTCATAAACGAATGCCATTATGTGAGATTAATTATTTGAACAGGAGAGGACTGTCCACCACTGTCTTTAGTTTCAGTGTAAGTGAATGGAACTGTGAAGCTGTTTTGGAGCATTTCTATTCTATTTCTATTCACACAGTGTAAATGATAGTGTTTGCTTTGGACAGTGGTGATATAGTGGGCTGTGAAAATGTCTTGTGATACGTTTTTGCCGTATCACTCATTCTTATCATCAGTCCTGTCACGTCCGTTGGAGCGGAGTGCTGCATTTGTCTTGCTGAGGAAGATCCACTCTAACCAAACCACAGATATCCGCCCATTATGGCCCCTCACTCTCTGCGCTCTCGCTTTCATCTTTCATATTGATCTCTACTCCCAAATGTGCTTGCTCTGTCTCTCTCTCTCATCCGTTTGTTTTTCTCTGGCGTTCTTTTTTACACAGGAAAAATGCAAACACATGGTATAGTGGAGAGTCTGTGTTTGACAACTCTCTCTCCCTCTCTCTCTCTCCATCACTCTCTTCTTCCCTCCGTCTTTTCTTTCTGTGCCCTTCCCAGTGCTCATTCATTTTTTATTGCTCCATTGCCTCTCTCTCCCTCTCTCAGGGATGTGTAAGAAGCCAAAGCAGCCTCTCATTACGCACAATGCACGTCCTTAATCCCCCCATCTCGCCCCTTTTGCTTTTTACCAAATGACTTCTCATTGATCTGTCGCTGTGTGGAACATGTGGAAATATCTGCTGTGTCAGTCCTCGGCGTGGCCTGTGTTCTCCGGATTCACTCCGAATGCAGATCCGGACAGACGCACACACCTGTTGTCCGGGGCATTACACTCAGACGTGTTCACTACTTCAATAACACTTGCAGCTGTCATCACTGGGAGAGACTAATCGGATTAGAAGGACACGCGATGCTGCCGTGCCACCCCCCACCAGTTATTGCTACGGCACCGGCCCTGCACTGATAGCCCATCCCCCCCGTGGGGCAGGATTAGACTGGGCCATCTGAACCCCTTGTTTAGTCCGACATGACATCCCACTGACATCTTATTGTCTTTTTTTAACCATTACATTTAAATACAATAAAGAAATACATGATGATCAAGTTTACTAATATAACATTTCAATGTGTAGCATACTTCATATAAGTGGTGTAAGAAAATACCAAAATATTGTGATACTGTATCGATTCTTAAAAACACAGTATCAATACACAGATTCCTGGCAGACAGTGAATCATTGTGTGCTGTGTTTAAACCTCTGACCACTAGATGGCAGTATTGTAATCCATTTTCAGCTCCACTCCAACATTAACAAGCAGCACAAGGGTGCAATGCCATTGTCAGCATTGATAAACCTGTTCATATAGTGGTGTGTTTTAATAGTAGGATTTGCAATACATCACTGTTCTTGCAATATCGTAGTATATCACGATATATTTAATCGTGACCGCTGTATCACGATACGTATTGTAACAACAGGTTCTTGCCAATACACAGCCCTACTTCATATATTTCATTGTCAAGATATGTATCAATACTTCTCCATTAATTAACCTTTTAAAATGTCTTAACAAACACTGACATATAAGATCATACATAGCATATTGTTCCTGCTGAAGTAAAACCAAAATGGTAGCTGTTTTTTGCTGGTAGCTGGATTTTATTTCAGGCTGTTTTGGGGCATATCTGGTTTGTGTATCTTGAAACTTTAACACATTGTAAGTCTGGTAGTAACTGTAATGCCCCTCTAGTGATGGTCCTGGTCCAAAGGAAACCCAGGGCTCTCTTCCTGTTCACATCCTGTTTCTTAAACTTGTATGTCTGCACTGAACTTCTTATGAAGCCACTATATTTAAGAGTTATTTTCATGTAATCCTTTGTGTGCTCCTTTCTTTGCCTTCCTACTACTGAGTTATTTATCTGTTAGCACTGGTGCTACTGATGCTGTCGGGTGCCCTAAACTGAGCTTCTGACTGACATAGCAACGGCACCTCAGGGGGGATGTGACTTGTCGGATTTTTGCAGACGGCCAGTAATATGGGCTTTCTGTCACTACACTATCATCAACCATTTACCGGACGAGTGGATAAATCGACATTCCATGGATTTGTTGATCAATTATTTCATAATTTGGATATTTCATTTTGGAGGCAGCTGCTTTCAAAGGTGCCATTGTTGGGCAGCGTTTTATCTGTGAAGTTAAAACTCTCTTCAGAAACAACATTCATCATAACTTTTACTGCACTGTACATGTGATATCTACTTGTTCTCAGTCACTCGCAGCTTATGCTTACCTCTGACTGTAAGGGTGGATTACCTCAGTGTATTGGGATAGATCCGGAATTTGCAGCAGCTGTTGTCCTTGCACACTTAGCACTGTTGTGGAAATGTGTTAAGTATGAAGAACAGGTTTCTGTAAAGAAATATATTGTCGCTGTCCAATGAAATACATGCATCTCCATTTTTGTTTTTGTTTTGTTATGAATTATAGACCAATAGAAGTGCTCCAAAATAGCTTGGAAAAAAATGTGGTTCCATTGACTTACACTGAAAGTAAAGTGGTCTCTCTTGTAAAGTTGCAGTTTTTCATTGGACAGCGTCGATATGTGCCTTTATTAACTCGACTGCTAACACACAAAAATAAAACTGCTTATAAGAGGAAAAAGGTTTACACAATAAGGTCACAGGCCTAATATGCATTTTATAAAATATTTTCTGCATTTTCATGTATGAGTTCATGTATCAGCACTTAGTATGAAATTCAGTCCTGGAAATTCACCTGCACTGATGTGGCTGTGATAAGCATAACAATACAAGACAAACCAGCTTTTGTCCAGACGCTATTCTCAGCATGCCAGGATATCAGGGTGTAGCGTTGGTTCCCACCAAGTTTTCTCCTCGTACATGCTGGAAAAGGAGGCATTCAGGTTTTCTCCTTGGAACAATCTTTGTACTGCCAAAGTACAGAAAGAAATATAAACTAGCAGCAGTCTATCAGAGTACAGAATCAGTACGGACTGTTTACTGATTAAAAGTATTTTGTTATTGTCTACATCTAGAAGAATGCCTGCTGTGCTGCCTTCAACACTGCCTAATAGTGTAGAGCGCCACCTACTGTATGTCTCCGGCAACGCTTGCAAATGCTTGTTTTTAACAAAGTCACTCTTATGGTCGACAAGAGACGTTGACTATCATAAGCTGCCCTGCTTGGCGGTCCTGCAAAACTCAAGGAAAATTCAACTTTCCATGATATATCTAGTTAGCTGTTCCTCGTGAGTTAGGATGATGGGATATCTGTTTGTTTGGCTGCAGCTGTGCTCCTGCCCGTGTGTTTGATGAGGGAATTGCTTTGGCTTTTCTCGGCCTGTGCTGAAAGGACATTGAGTCTCCTGTTATCCACACTGAGCCACAGTGCCTGAGAGCTGTCTGGCACATCCTGAAAGAAAAGTGCCTGTCTAGTTTGCTGTAGTTATGTTTGTGTGCTGTGTGTATAGATATGTGTGTGGCGTGTTGGTAAACAGACAGCTCAACTTATCCTTAAATGATATTTCTTCAACAGTTCATATACAGTGTACTTCAGATCATCAGCTATGACTATGTTCTTATAGCACGTTATGCAAATTGGTCTGCAAACTGAAACAGTGGGCTTAAACTGGCGTTATACAAATGCATCAGACATCTTACATCTTACTGACAATAATCCATCCATCCATCCATCCATCCATCCATCCATCCATCCATTATCTTCCGCTTTATCCCACTAGTCGGGGTTACGCGGAGGCTGGAGCCAATCCCAGCGTCATCGGGTCAAGGCAGGGTACAGCATGGACAGGTCGCCAATCCATCGCACGGCCAACACACACTCACACACACACACTCACACCTACGGGCAACTTAGAGAGACCGATCACCAATCAACCTAACGTGCATGTGTTTGAACTGTGGGAGGACGCCGGAGTACCTGGTGGAAACCCACTCAAACGCGGGGGGAACATACACTGACATTAATGAAATAAGTTAAATGTATTCTGTTTTTATGGTCTTTTTAAATCACTTACAGTCTCATGCAAGAGTTTGGGTACTGCTAGTAAAATGATAAGTATTCTGATAAGTTTTCAGATTTAAATATAATTTTCTGATCATCTGAGTGCAGAATTTAATTTATGTCTGAAATTGAACATAGTTACATTTACAGCATTTAGCAGATGCTCTTATCCTTAGATGCTCTTAGCTTAGTCATAGAGTATCTCTATGTAGTACAAACAGGTTTAAGTCTAAACTACTCTTGCACTCAAACACTGCCACAAACACGTGTCAGTGCTGATCACTAGAAATAAAACAACAAAAGGTTAGACACAGTTTAAGTGCAACACCTAGCAAAACAGGAATACCTACAGATTATTATCTTTGTTAAACAATGAAACATGGCTTGTGAATAGGATATATATATATATATATATATATATATATATATATATATATATATATATATATTTTTTTTTTTTTTTTTTTTTTTTTTTTTTTTTATTTAATAAAAATATCAGCAATTTCATTTGATTATTCATTATTATTATTATTATTCTGTGCTATTTGGGGATGTCACCATAAAAGCGGTGTAAAATACAGCAGTTAAAAAGTAGCAGCAGAGACCCCACAGGTGAGGAAATGGGGTTATGAGTCTTTTAATGTCCAGAGGTGTGTATTTTAAGGCCATTAAAGATAAAAAATAAAAGCACCTTTTGAGCAGATGGCCAAACACATACACACACACACACGCTAGCTGATATAACCCCTGGATAATCATCATGTTTACCAGCGCTCCCCTTATCTCCCGCATTCATAATCATTTTTAATCTGCTTTCAATGTCCATTAAAATCAGTTGGCCATTTATTTTATATTTCCGTGACCTCAGTTATGTCAACCAGACACCGTCAGAATCTATGGCACGTCCCTTTTACAGCTGAGCTTTGATTTGGAATGGAACTAAACTGGACTTTAAACTGGACTAAACAGAGAACATGTTGCAGTCTCAGTAAAGACAGTACTAGTCCTGAGATTATATATTTTAAAAATATTTTGTAGTAGTACATGTTCTGTAGTATATAATAGAGGATTTTGTAGTGTAAGAACTTGTGGAACATTTGGAAGCAGAGTATTGTGAAGCATTATGTGGCCGAATATTCTATCATAGAATAATTTCTATTTAATATTTAATAAATATTTATTCATCTTTGCAGAGCTCAGATCCTCTTATGCTGTGCCTTCAGTGGACGTCTCTAGTGATTACGTAAACAAGCTGATCCATGGAGGGTGTACACATCAATAAAAGCTTTTGTGAAGGTGTAAGACTCGACTGCCAATTCAGATCTGGTACTTGTTGCCTCCTTATGTGTGCCGCTTTGTAGGGGAGACATGTAGAGTAATAAAGTTTTTCTTTAATTCTCTCAGTTAAAAGCCTCTGCAGAGAACAGCATCATTAAAACACAGCACGGTTCCCTATTGGAAAATCAGGAACGCTATACAGAGCACAGAACATGAGATTAACTATGTTATTTCCTCAACTAACATTCTTAACATGTGCTCTGTGGAGTGAGCAGGAGTGGTCAGGTTCTGACATGGTTAATCCATGTCCACTAGGCTGCGGACCAAGTTGCATACTGCCGTTGATTTAGACGTTGCCAAAGACCCTGTGAATCGGCTTGTCTCCATTAATATGAGCAGGCATATGTTGTGTTGCCCTCCTGACCTTGTAACCCAGCCAGATGAGAGGTTTAAGGGGTTTAGAGACCACATTTACTTTAATTGACCTATCCATGCCCAGCCTGCAAATACTCTCTTTCCCAGCAACTGGTGCACGGTCAGTCAAGGACAGCAGCAAAAATCCTATTTGATCTAAATTGTATGGCATGCCAAAATTAGCATTTAGGAAATGTATATGACTTTTGTTTTGTATACGTGTGACAGCTCATACTGTTACGATACATTACATGTTGAGGCTGTTAAACTAACAATTGGACAGTCACTACTATATCCTCTAACTCCTAGTTTGTTCCAGTACACTAAGGACAAAGGTTACTAAGATTACCACAAACTACAACTTCTAAACAGATAGAAGTACCTGCTATTGCCAACTTTCCTTAGAACTGTATGTGGCTTTAAATGCTTCAGGAATATTTGCAGTTTTACTGGCCGAGTTTGATCCACTGAAGACCAAACAGTGTTGTGTATAATACAAGTTTGACCGGAAGAACGTTCTGGATATGTAGAACTTCATGGATTTGTTTACCCCAAATAATGTGAGCCATAAAAATCCTTACTGATACCAATACCGATACCAGCTTTTCAGGTATCTGTAGATACAAAGTACAGATACCGATACCAACTCTGACTTAAATGCTCGATATATGGCTATAAATCCTGATATTTATTGTGTTCCACTTTTTATATGTTGTATTTTTTACGTGTTATCCTGAATAAGATATAATAACTTTGAAAGAACACCATTTACTGGTTGAGTAACTGCACATTAAAAAGTTTCAGAGCTATGAAAAAATTAAAATTGCCACAATGTAGAAACACGTGCAGCCGTTTAGTCAATAAACTTCATGGTATCGGCGCTCTCTATTGCAGATACCGATACTGTGTGTAAGTGCCAGTATCGGCGCCGATACCTATTCAGAGCATTACTAACTTTCACTACAACTGCCACTGCCACTTATTTAGCAAACACTGACAACAATATATATCACTGTCCTAAGACTTTCTGGGAATCGTCCCTCTAAGAAATCAAGATAGGTCTGTGTATTGTTTCGTTAACCGTAGCTACAGATATACAACAACATGGTGGTATATCATCTTAAACTAGACACTCTAGCAGTAAAGCGTGCTACGGTTTCTCTTTAGGATTTTTTTCAAGCTGCCGGAAGAACACATTTGTGGGTAGAGTATGAATAGGGCAGTTCCTCTGTGGCTGGGTAGGTCACAGGAATCTCTTGGCCTTTAATCAGCAGACTCACATTTGCTCTTGTGTGTTAGCAGTGTTTAGGTACAATATGTGTGGCTACACTCATATCGCAAGCCTTGACTATATATGGTTTGACGATTTACTTTTGTGTTCATATATCAGTAATGTATGCATCGTAGAACCATGCGTAAGAGTGGATTGAATTTTAATTGGAGAATTGTGTTTGTATAGCTTTGGAAAAATTGGGTACGGTGAAAAGCTGATTTTAAAGCAAAGATTAGTTTGGTTTGGATTATGAATAGATTTTCATTTATTTCTTTAAATACATTTTTAATAATTTAAATATATTTTTTATGTTCTTTTGTAAAAGAGGAGGTTAAAAAAAGGATATCATAATAATGTGACTGGAGTGTGTGTGTGTGTGTGTGTGTATATATATATATATATATATATATAGTCTTGTAACCGGAAGGTTGTTGGTTCGATCCCATGAACCAAAAGGACACGACTGAAGTGCCCTTGAGCAAGGCACCTAACCTCTGACTGCTCACCAGAGGCTGTGGGCTGTAGGGCTGCCCACCTCTCCGGGCAAATGTGCTCACTGCTCCCTAGTGAGTCTGTTCACTAGTGTGTTTGTATATGTGAGTGTTTTCCCTCTGGGATCAATTAAGTATCTAAAAATAAAAATGTAAAAAAATAAAATAATAATTAATTAATAATAATAATAAATGATATATAATGTATTTCAGAGATACTGTCTTTTAATATAGTTTCATTCTGTTCTCTTTTGTCTTACAAGTCCCTGCGTGTTGCTCTCTGCCATAAATGTGTTAGTCTTAATGTCAACAAATAAAAAACAATGTCTTGGACATCAGATTTCATACCAATAACCATTTCATGTAATCACCTTCTATGTGAAAGTTTTTAGAGGCACTAATGTCTTTGGGCTTCTGGTTTCTATCACCACCGCTGCTAAATGTCTTGGTAATTATTTCTAGAATGGCAGGTTGCACATTAAACCACGCTGAATGACTTTGTTTAGATCTTAATGTTTAAATTAGGCAGACGTTTAGAAAAAACCCTGTAATCGCCTTTTGAGTTGCATTCACATTAAACGTTCTGTGACGAATGCAATATAAAGGCAAATCTCAGTCTTGCTCACTTACTTTCTCTCCTTCTATCTCTCCCTGCCGTATCCATATCTCTTCCATTTCTCAGCCCCTTCTCTCTTCCTCCTCGATCTGATGTGGCAGCTCTCCAGAGTTCAGTAATAATCTGGTAGTGCAGAAAGCACTTCTGGCTCTCCACTAAAGCCTGAGCTTTCCTTTGCTCTGCGCTGCTGTCTGACATTTAACAGCCACTTTTATCCAGGTCCTTCTTTTCCTGCGCCCGGAGCTCCTGCACTGTCTCACTCCTCTTGGCCTTTGGCTCACGTCAGGTTTGGGGAAGTAATTCTAAATCTGGCAGCGACTGATTTTTGAGTCTGCTGTGCAGTTATAGTCTTTCTGAGCCCGGCATGGAGCCGCATAAGAGAGGACTGTCTGTGAAGATTCAGCTTTTCTGGAATGTAGCTTAGTTTTGTTCTCAGTGTGCTCTCCGTCTCTCTGGTTCAATAAGTGCTTGATGTCTGGCTCTAGGTGAATGTGTGTGTAGCGGCAGGTACGTGATCTGTGTTTCAAGTGATTCTGTCTGGGTGAATCCTTGAATGCTGTGGCTCTTGGTGAGAGCTCATGTATGTGAGGCTCAGAGTAAAATGTGACCTGATGTGACCTGTGCTCTCCCGGGCAAGAAAAAATTGGCAAAACATTAAGCTTTTAATAGTTTTAACAACAAATCATTAAACAGACACATAAAGCAACTTAGTGTGGGCTAGTTTTTCCCTTTCATTTCTCTGCATAATACATTTTTGGGTAAACCGAGTAGCAGTCTGTTACAGAAAGACGAGTTCATGTTGTTCCACTCAGCATTGATGATCTAGCTGATCACTCTGTGTCTCTACCTGTAGACGAGTGCTCTGTGTCTTTAGCTATTTGCTGTATATGTCTACCTGTAGACGAGTGCTCTGTGTCTTTAGCTATTTGCTGTATATGTCTACCTGTAGACGAGTGCTCTGTGTCTTTAGCTCTAGCTATTTGCTGTATATGTCTACCTGTAGACGAGTGCTCTGTGTCTTTAGCTCTAGCTATTTGCTGTATATGTCTACCTGTAGATGAGTGCTCTGTGTCTTTAGCTCTAGCTATTTGCTGTATATGTCTACCTGTAGACGAGTGCTCTGTGTCTCTAGCTATTTGCTGTATATGTCTACCTGTAGACGAGTGCTCTGTGTCTCAACTCTAGCTATTTGCTGTATATGTCTACCTGTAGATGAGTGCTCTGTGTCTTTAGCTCTAGCTATTTGCTGTATATGTCTACCTGTAGACGAGTGCTCTGTGTCTCTAGCTATTTGCTGTATATGTCTACCTGTAGACGAGTGCTCTGTGTCTCAACTCTAGCTATTTGCTGTATATGTCTACCTGTAGACGAGTGCTCTGTGTCTCAGCTCTAGCTATTTGCTGTATATGTCTACCTGTAGATGAGTGCTCTGTGTCTTTAGCTCTAGCTATTTGCTGTATATGTCTACCTGTAGACGAGTGCTCTGTGTCTTTAGCTCTAGCTATTTTCTGTATATGTCTACCTGTAGACGAGTGCTCTGTGTCTTTAGCTCTAGCTATTTGCTGTATATGTCTACCTGTAGACGAGTGCTCTGTGTCTATAGCTCTAGCTATTTGCTGTATATGTCTACCTGTAGACGAGTGCTCTGTGTCTCTAGCTCTAGCTATTTGCTGTATATGTCTACCTGTAGATGAGTGCTCTGTGTCTCAGCTCTAGCTATTTGCTGTATATGTCTACCCGTAGACGAGTGCTCTGTGTCTCAGCTCTAGCTATTTGCTGTATATGTCTACCTGTAGATGAGTGCTCTGTGTCTCAGCTCTAGCTATTTGCTGTATATGTGTACCTGTAGATGAGTGCTCTGTGTCTCAGCTCTAGCTGTTTGCTGTATATGTCTACCTGTAGACGAGTGCTCTGTGTCTCAGCTCTAGCTATTTGCTGTATATGTCTACCTGTAGACGAGTGCTCTGTGTCTCAGCTCTAGCTATTTGCTGTATATGTCTACCTGTAGACGAGTGCTCTGTGTCTCAGCTCTAGCTATTTGCTGTATATGTCTACCTGTAGACGAGTGCTCTGTGTCTCTAGCTATTTGCTGTATATGTCTACCTGTAGACGAGTGCTCTGTGTCTCAACTCTAGCTATTTGCTGTATATGTCTACCTGTAGACGAGTGCTCTGTGTCTCAGCTCTAGCTATTTGCTGTATATGTCTACCTGTAGATGAGTGCTCTGTGTCTTTAGCTCTAGCTATTTGCTGTATATGTCTACCTGTAGACGAGTGCTCTGTGTCTTTAGCTCTAGCTATTTTCTGTATATGTCTACCTGTAGACGAGTGCTCTGTGTCTTTAGCTCTAGCTATTTGCTGTATATGTCTACCTGTAGATGAGTGCTCTGTGTCTCAGCTCTAGCTATTTGCTGTATATGTGTACCTGTAGATGAGTGCTCTGTGTCTCAGCTCTAGCTGTTTGCTGTATATGTCTACCTGTAGACGAGTGCTCTGTCTCTAGCTCTAGCTATTTGCTGTATATGTCTACCTGTAGACGAGTGCTCTGTGTCTCTAGCTCTAGCTATTTGCTGTATATGTCTACCTGTAGACGAGTGCTCTGTGTCTCAGCTCTAGCTATTTGCTGTATATGTCTACCTGTAGACGAGTGCTCTGTGTCTCACTCTAGCTATTTGCTGTATATGTCTACCTGTAGACGAGTGCTCTGTGTCTCAGCTCTAGCTATTTGCTGTATATGTCTACCTGTAGACGAGTGCTCTGTGTCTCAACTCTAGCTATTTGCTGTATATGTCTACCTGTAGACGAGTGCTCTGTGTCTCTAGCTCTAGCTATTTGCTGTATATGTCTACCTGTAGACGAGTGCTCTGTGTCTCAGCTCTAGCTATTTGCTGTATATGTCTACCTGTAGACGAGTGCTCTGTCTCAACTCTAGCTATTTGCTGTATATGTCTACCTGTAGACGAGTGCTCTGTGTCTCAACTCTAGCTATTTGCTGTATATGTCTACCTGTAGACGAGTGCTCTGTGTCTCTAGCTCTAGCTATTTGCTGTATATGTCTACCTGTAGACGAGTGCTCTGTGTCTCAGCTCTAGCTATTTGCTGTATATGTCTACCTGTAGACGAGTGCTCTGTGTCTCAGCTCTAGCTGTTTGCTGTATATGTCTACCTGTAGACGAGTGCTCTGTGTCTCAGCTCTAGCTATTTGCTGTATATGTCTACCTGTAGACGAGTGCTCTGTGTCTCAGCTCTAGCTATTTGCTGTATATGTCTACCTGTAGACGAGTGCTCTGTGTCTCTAGCTCTAGCTATTTGCTGTATATGTCTACCTGTAGATGAGTGCTCTGTGTCTCAACTCTAGCTATTTGCTGTATATGTCTACCTGTAGACGAGCACTCTGTCTCAGCTCTAGCTATTTGCTGTATATGTCTACCTGTAGATGAGTGCTCTGTGTCTCAGCTCTAGCTATTTGCTGTATATGTCTACCTGTAGACGAGTGCTCTGTGTCTCAGCTCTAGCTATTTGCTGTATATGTCTACCTGTAGACGAGTGCTCTGTGTCTCACTCTAGCTATTTGCTGTATATGTCTACCTGTAGATGAGTGCTCTGTGTCTCAGCTCTAGCTATTTGCTGTATATGTGTACCTGTAGACGAGTGCTCTGTGTCTCAACTCTAGCTATTTGCTGTATATGTCTACCTGTAGACGAGTGCTCTGTGTCTCAACTCTAGCTATTTGCTGTATATGTCTACCTGTAGACGAGTGCTCTGTGTCTCAACTCTAGCTATTTGCTGTATATGTCTACCTGTAGACGAGTGCTCTGTGTCTCAACTCTAGCTATTTGCTGTATATGTCTACCTGTAGACGAGTGCTCTGTGTCTCAACTCTAGCTATTTGCTGTATATGTCTACCTGTAGACGAGTGCTCTGTGTCTCAGCTCTAGCTATTTGCTGTATATGTCTACCTGTAGACGAGTGCTCTGTGTCTCTAGCTCTAGCTATTTGCTGTATATGTCTACCTGTAGACGAGTGCTCCGTGTCTCTAGCTCTAGCTATTTGCTGTATATGTCTACCTGTAGACGAGTGCTCTTTGTCTCAACTCTAGCTATTTGCTGTATATGTCTACCTGTAGACGAGTGCTCTGTGTCTCAACTCTAGCTATTTGCTGTATATGTCTACCTGTAGACGAGTGCTCTGTGTCTCAACTCTAGCTATTTGCTGTATATGTCTACCTGTAGACGAGTGCTCTGTGTCTCAACTCTAGCTATTTGCTGTATATGTCTACCTGTAGACGAGTGCTCTGTGTCTCTAGCTCTAGCTATTTGCTGTATATGTCTACCTGTAGACGAGTGCTCTGTGTCTCTAGCTCTAACTATTTGCTGTATATGTCTACCTGTAGATGAGTGCTCTGTGTCTCAGCTCTAGCTATTTGCTGTATATGTCTACCTGTAGACGAGTGCTCTGTGTCTCAGCTCTAGCTATTTTCTGTATATGTCTACCTGTAGACGAGTGCTCTGTGTCTCAGCTCTAGCTATTTGCTGTATATGTCTACCTGTAGATGAGTGCTCTGTGTCTCAGCTCTAGCTATTTGCTGTATATGTGTACCTGTAGACGAGTGCTCTGTGTCTCAGCTCTAGCTATTTGCTGTATATGTCTACCTGTAGACGAGTGCTCTGTGTCTCTAGCTCTAGCTATTTGCTGTATATGTCTACCTGTAGATGAGTGCTCTGTGTCTCAGCTCTAGCTATTTGCTGTATATGTCTACCTGTAGATGAGTGCTCTGTGTCTCACTCTAGCTATTTGCTGTATATGTCTACCTGTAGATGAGTGCTCTGTGTCTCTAGCTCTAGCTATTTGCTGTATATGTCTACCCGTAGACGAGTGCTCTGTGTCTCAGCTCTAGCTATTTGCTGTATATGTCTACCTGTAGACGAGTGCTCTGTGTCTCAGCTCTAGCTATTTGCTGTATATGTGTACCTGTAGACGAGTGCTCTGTGTCTCAACTCTAGCTATTTGCTGTATATGTCTACCTGTAGACGAGCACTCTGTCTCAGCTCTAGCTATTTGCTGTATATGTCTACCTGTAGATGAGTACTCTGTGTCTCAGCTCTAGCTATTTGCTGTATATGTCTACCTGTAGATGAGTGCTCTGTGTCTCTAGCTCTAGCTATTTGCTGTATATGTCTACCTGTAGACGAGTGCTCTTTGTCTCAGCTCTAGCTATTTGCTGTATATGTCTACCTGTAGACGAGTGCTCTGTCTCAACTCTAGCTATTTGCTGTATATGTCTACCTGTAGACGAGTGCTCTGTGTCTCAACTCTAGCTATTTGCTGTATATGTCTACCTGTAGACGAGTGCTCTGTGTCTCTAGCTCTAGCTATTTGCTGTATATGTCTACCTGTAGATGAGTGCTCTGTGTCTCAGCTCTAGCTATTTGCTGTATATGTCTACCTGTAGATGAGTGCTCTGTGTCTCAGCTCTAGCTATTTGCTGTATATGTCTACCTGTAGACGAGTGCTCTGTGTCTATAGCTCTAGCTATTTGCTGTATATGTCTACCTGTAGACGAGTGCTCTGTGTCTCAGCTCTAGCTATTTGCTGTATATGTCTACCTGTAGATGAGTGCTCTGTGTCTCCAGCTCTAGCTATTTGCTGTATATGTCTACCTGTAGACGAGTGCTCTGTCTCAACTCTAGCTATTTGCTGTATATGTCTACCTGTAGACGAGTGCTCTGTGTCTCTAGCTCTAGCTATTTGCTGTATATGTCTACCTCTAGACGAGTGCTCTGTGTCTCTAGCTCTAGCTATTTGCTGTATATGTCTACCTGTAGACGAGTGCTCTGTGTCTCTAGCTATTTGCTGTATATGTCTACCTGTAGATGAGTGCTCTGTGTCTCAGCTCTAGCTATTTGCTGTATATGTCTACCTGTAGACGAGTGCTCTGTGTCTCTAGCTCTAGCTATTTGCTGTATATGTCTACCTGTAGATGAGTGCTCTGTGTCTCTAGCTCTAGCTATTTGCTGTATATGTCTACCTGTGGGCGGGTGCTCTGTGTCTCTAGCTCTAGCTATTTGCTGTATATGTCTACCTGTGGGCGGGTGCTCTGTGTCCTTTGCTCTTCGCTGTATGTCTAGCCATAATTGAGCACTTTATGTCTTGAGCTGTAGGTGGCAAGTCTACATTTCTATCTGTAGGTGGACACTCTATATTCTTTGTCTCTAGCTGTAGTCGAGTGTTCAGTGGCTCTAGCTCTAGATAAATGTTCTATGTATCTAGCTCTAGGTGAATATTCTTTGTCTCTATCTCTAGGTAAGTGTTCTGTGTATCTAGCTCTAGGTGAGTGTTCTGTGTCTCTATCTATGTAAGTGTTGTGTGTATCTAGCTCTAGATGAGTGTTCTGTTTCTCTATCTATGTAAGTGTTCTGTGTATCTAGCTCTAGATGAGTATTCTGTTTCTCTATCTATGTAAGTGTTCTGTGTATCTAGCTCTAGATGAGTGTTCTGTTTCTCTATTTATGTAAGTGTTGTGTGTAACTAGCTGTAGGTGAGTGTTGTGTGTATCTAACTCTAGGTGAGTGTTCTGTTTCTCTATCTATATAAGTGTTCTGTGTATCTAGCTCTAGATGAGTGTTCTGTTTCTCTATCTATGTAAGTGTTCTGTGTATCTAGCTCTAGATGAGTGTTCTGTTTCTCTATCTATGTAAGTGTTGTGTGTATCTAGCTCTAAGTGAGTGTTGTGTGTATCTAGCTCTAGATGAGTGCTCTGTTTCTCTATCTATGTAAGTGTTCTGTGTATCTAGCTCTAGATGAGTGTTCTGTTTCTCTATCTATGTAAGTGTTGTGTGTATCTAGCTCTAGATGAGTGTTCTGTTTCTCTATCTATGTAAGTGTTGTGTGTATCTAGCTCTAGGTGAGTGTTGTGTGTATCTAGCTCTAGATAAGTGATCTATGTATCTAGCTCTAAGTGAGTGTTGTGTGTATCTAGCTCTAGATGAGTGTTCTGTTTCTCTATCTATGTAAGTGTTGTGTGTATCTAGCTCTAGGTGAGTGTTGTGTGTATCTAGCTCTAGATAAGTGATCTATGTATCTAGCTCTAAGTGAGTGTTGTGTGTATCTAGCTCTAGATGAGTGCTCTGTTTCTCTATCTATGTAAGTGTTGTGTGTATCTAACTCTAGGTGAGTGTTGTGTGTATCTAGCTCTAGGTGAGTGTTGTGTGTATCTAGCTCTAGGTGAGTGTTTTGTGTATCTAGCTCTAGGTGAGTGTTTTGTGTATCTAGCTCTAGATGAGTGTTCTGTTTCTCTATCTATGTAAGTGTTGTGTGTATCTAGCTCTAAGTGAGTGTTGTGTGTATCTAGCTCTAGATGAGTGCTCTGTTTCTCTATCTATGTAAGTGTTCTGTGTATCTAGCTCTAGGTGAGTGTTGTGTGTATCTAACTCTAGGTGAGTGTTCTGTGTATCTAGCTCTAGGTGAGTGTTCTGTGTATCTAGCTCTAGATGAGTGTTCTGTTTCTCTATCTATGTAAGTGTTGTGTGTATCTAACTCTAGGTGAGTGTTGTGTGTAACTAGCTCTAGGTGAGTGTTCTGTGTATTTAGCTCTAGATGAGTGCTCTGTTTCTCTATCTATGTAAGTGTTGTGTGTATCTAGCTCTAGGTGAGTGTTGTGTGTATCTAGCTCTAGATAAGTGATCTATGTATCTAGCTCTAGGTGAGTGTTCTGTGTCTCTAGCTCTAGATAAGTGATCTGTTTCTCTATCTATGTAAGTGTTCTGTGTATTTAGCTCTAGATGAGTGTTCTGTTTCTCTATCTATGTAAGTGTTGTGTGTATCTAGCTCTAGGTGAGTGTTGTGTGTATCTAGCTCTAGATAAGTGATCTATGTATCTAGCTCTAGGTGAGTATTCTGTGTATCTAGCTCTAGATGAGTGTTCTGTTTCTCTATCTATGTAAGTGTTCTGTGTATCTAGCTCTAGGTGAGTGTTGTGTGTATCTAACTCTAGGTGAGTGTTCTGTGTATCTAGCTCTAGGTGAGTGTTCTGTGTATCTAGCTCTAGATGAGTGTTCTGTTTCTCTATCTATGTAAGTGTTCTGTGTATCTAGCTCTAGATGAGTGTTCTGTTTCTCTATCTATGTAAGTGTTGTGTGTATCTAGCTCTAAGTGAGTGTTGTGTGTATCTAGCTCTAGATAAGTGATCTATGTATCTAGCTCTAAGTGAGTGTTGTGTGTATCTAGCTCTAGATGAGTGCTCTGTTTCTCTATCTATGTAAGTGTTCTGTGTATCTAGCTCTAGATGAGTGTTCTGTTTCTCTATCTATGTAAGTGTTGTGTGTATCTAGCTCTAAGTGAGTGTTGTGTGTATCTAGCTCTAGATGAGTGCTCTGTTTCTCTATGTAAGTGTTCTGTGTATCTAGGTCTAGATGAGTGTTCTGTTTATCTATGTAAGTGTTGTGTGTATCTAGCTCTCGATGAGTGCTCTGTTTCTCTATCTATGTGAGTGTTCTGTGTATCTAGCTCTAGGTGAGTGTTGTGTGTATCTAACTCTAGGTGAGTGTTCTGTGTATCTAGCTCTAGGTGAGTGTTCTGTGTATCTAGCTCTAGATGAGTGTTCTGTTTCTCTATCTATGTAAGTGTTGTGTGTATCTAACTCTAGGTGAGTGTTGTGTGTAACTAGCTCTAGGTGAGTGTTCTGTGTATCTAGCTCTAGGTGAGTGTTCTGTTTCTCTATCTATGTAAGTGTTGTGTGTATCTAGCTCTAGGTGAGTGTTGTGTGTATCTAGCTCTAGATAAGTGATCTATGTATCTAGCTCTAGGTGAGTGTTCTGTGTCTCTAGCTCTAGATAAGTGATCTGTGTATCTAGCCCTAGGTGAGCATTCTGTGTATCTAGCTCTAGGTGAGTGTTCTGTGAATCTAGCTCTAGGTGAGTGTTTTGTGTCTCTAGCTCTAGATTCTCTGTGATTAAGGCTGAGAGCTTCACATTATAATACGTATCACAACATAAGTGTTACAACACGGACCAGATGTGGAACAGACATTGTTGGTCAATGTTTTTGTTAATAAGTTATAAAAAATACGATTGGTGAGAATGCTAATGACATTTTTGTATAAGTGCTGAACTAAAGAGCAGTAACAAAAACATTGATAGTGGGGCGTACCTGGTGAGCAACTCTGTGAAGTTTTAGTGTTTTCATTGTCAGATAGCAGAGCTCTGTCAGTGGAATTCTCTGTAATTACATAATCTGTTGACTAGTAATAATTTAAAAGCAGCATAGAACAATTATGTTTTCTGCCCTTTCCTCTCACTTTGCCCTGTTATGGCACTGCTATCATTAAAAGTTCTGTGTGTGCAAAGTAATGCAAAAATGATGTAGTGAAACAGCAGAAACCATATCACCCCCTACACTTCCAGGAGTGTACTGCAGTCTGTCAAAAGTTTGGAGTCGCTTGTCAAAATAATAATAATCATTCAGTAATAACTCTTGAAGTGTGAGCTAAAATGCTATGAACTAGATGCCAAAAATTAAACAAAAAATTTATTCACAGTTTATATTTTTTGGGAATGGCTTAAGCTTAGGACGTGGTAAAGTATCTAGACCTGTTATTACATAATAAGCTATGCACATAAGCTATACATTTTTGGGTGTTTTTGGAATTTGTCAGAAACAGTATGAATAGCTGATTACTTAGCAATATCTGTTTATTGGCTTTCAAATGTGAGGTATTCTGAATGTCATTTTCACTCCAGTTCATTCTCAAGGCTGTACTGATTTCTTAATTAACATGCAATCACTTACAGCTCAGTTTATCATCAGACATGTCTCCATTTTTACAGATTCCCACAAACTATATTAAACTTATAGGAACTTGAATGAAATCAGTGACCCCAAACTGTTGAGCAATAGTGTATAATTTGATAGCAAATTACACAGAAGCCTTAACAATTAAATCATCATATCATTTTAAAGTACATAGTGTTTCCATCCTTTACCTCTATCACAGTTTCTGTTTATGAATGTTTGACCTTGTCCTTCTTTATACCAGTAAATTATCTTATACCTAATACACACGAGAAAGAAATTATTTAGTTTGTTTAAAATTTGACATAATGTCTGGGAGTGTGTATATATATATATATATATATATATATATATATATATATATATATATATATATATATATATATATATATATATATATTCCTCACAGACAGCAGCTAGACGGGCTAAGAGACTCTATACAGCTACTGGAAGGCGCATGGTGGAGGATCCACAGAACAAACACGATGATCGAGGTGGTCTGACAGATGCTCATTTGGGTTCAAGTCTGGCGAATAAGGGGGTCAAGTGTTGAACTTGGAATTGGACATTTTTAGCCATGTGCTGTGTCACACGCTCAGGGAAGACAATCAGAATGTATGGTGTACGTGATCTGCAAGGATGGATTCGTACATAGGTCAGCTCAGAGTGCCTTCCACATGGATGAGTGGGTCCAGACAATGCTACGAAAACATTCCCCAAGACCATAACACTGCCACCTACGCGCTGCCACTGTCTAAAGTTGAAAGTGGTAAAAATAATGGGACTCAACTGTGTATTTATACTCCAGGCTCATTGTTTAAACCCTTCATCATATGTAGAACCACGAACTGTATTTTGCTGAGCAAAAAAACCTCCTCTGTGGAGAACTCACTTTTTAAATGCAGTATTATTTGCAATTATCATCTAATACCTGGTTTGACTTTACAGGAGAAGAAAAAAACATACTTTACAACATACTTTGCTTTTATTGTTAGTTAGTGGAACCAGATTTTTGGCTCATTTCTTTTAGTTAATTTATCACAAAAAATGTAATCACGATGTAAAGGGCAACAGGCATCTTCAAGTTCTGTAATTATGATAAAACTAAAAAACGAAACACAAGGTTTTATTGTGACGGTGGCAGCATATATGTGTATATTTGAGTGTTCTTTGTATTTATCTGCTGACTCTATATCTGTATAATGGAATGTCCCACTCATTGCGAAGCTCATATTTGTCTATTCCTGCTGAGACAGACTAGGTGTGTGTGTGTGTGTGTGTGTGTGTGTGTGCTTCGTTGGTAATTAGAATGCACTGTCACTCCTGTAGACTCTTGTAACCCAAATCTGCTGCAGTTGAATCTGTGCAGTGGATGAGATGTGAGGGCAATTCAAAATAACCTCGCACACACACACACAAACACACACACACACACAGGCAGACACATCATCATCTCTCTCGCTCTGATTTAATCTGAAGTATGAAAACAGAGCGATTGGTCCACACTGCAGGGCCTTCTTAATGGGCCATGCTGCTCACACGCGTCACTAATAGCATTTCTGTGGGCTATTTCCCAAAGAAAACATGACCATTTTGCTTTAATCCTTTGCTGCTATATTTGATGAAACTTTTCTTGGAAGCTAGCCGAGACGCTCTTATCGGATTTCAGGAGATTAAACACACAGAAGCTGCAATATGAAATGATAATTGTTACTCACAATTAATGCTTAGGATTAATTTAACATAGGGAGCCTTGCGATCCGCGGCTGCTGTTACGGTTAGATTACAGTGGCTTTAAGGCCCAGTCAGGAGCTGCTAGCACAGCGTAGCGGCTGCACTAACAGAGCTTGGGGCAATGTGCTCTGCTGTAATTGCAGATTTGATCTGCAAATTATGTCACAAGGCAGGATTCCTCAGTTGCTGAGACAAAGCCTAATCTTACTAATGCTCTTGAGGCTGAATGCAGTCAAATCCTTACAGCAGTGTCTGGTAAGTTTTTCCAGATGATTATAGGCTGTTAACGCAGTGAAATAGGAACAAGCCCCCCATTAATAGCTTTCATTTTAGGGAAAAAGGTGGTTGTCTGCAAACAGGAAGTGTATGTAGAATCTGAAAAACCTTCTTTTATATCTGTACAGTAGTTGCTGACTATGACTTTAATTCAGTACTTTCTAAGAAGCACAGCAGTGAACAAGTGTGGTGCCGGCTGATACTGAAACTGGAGTCTTAAGAATTATGCTATTAATTTAAACCAGAAAAGTTAGAGAGAGATAGAGAGAGAGAGAGAGAGCAAGTGAAAGTGAAAGAGGTGATACAAGAAAGAGGCAGAGAGGGAGAAGGACCAAGATTCTGTGAAAGAAAGAAGTGTGGATGTACACAGATGTTATTGTTGGTATTAATAGATTAAAAAATGTAATTCAATTTAATTATTAGAACCATATTTTTAAAGCCCATCATGTTTAACATAGCATTTTAAATATGAAAGATATTGAAGACTGAGGACTGAGTATAAATGCAACACTATATAATATTTCACATATTAGATCGGGGGGGTCGCTTTCAGGACTGTGACCTCTTTTGCTGGGATACTGCCCTCAGGCAGAGCTTATCTCAATGCAAAGTGTACCGAAGTCTGTGTGTCCCGTTTCATATCACAGTGTGTCTGGGAGAGAAATTCAGTCTATAAAATCAGTATCCTAGAACTGCCTTGCACTGCAGCCTTGCACTGGACCCAACGTTAAGCTCTCAGAAATAAACCAACACTCTGAATCCAGTGTGGACTCGTTATCATCAATCGAAGAACTTACAAGAGAGAGACACAGAGAGAGATTTCTTGCTCCGCCCCTCATCTGAATAAGAGTCAGTCTGAAGCTATTTTTAACTGCAGCTCCACCTGAAGCCATTAAAACTTCATTACACACATCAGCTTTCACTCAACGCATGGATAGACACACTCGCTTACTGACACACATTCTCTCTCTCTCTCTCTCTCTTTCTCTCTCTCTCTCTCTCTTTTTCTCTCTCTCTCGTTTTCTTTCTCTGTGTCAAACACACAGAAGCACATATTCTTACTAGCAGCCACCTGACCCGAGACCCGCAGAGCAGACGAAGTGTCAAGTTTCAGGATTAGTTCAGTTGTTTTTTTACATACAACGTCAAACTCGTATCAGGTTCTGAATGTTTTCTAATTTTAGAAGTAATTCTTGGTATATGCTTTTTGACCCATACGTTAGTGATCAAGAATTTAAACCTAAATATCAAGGGCACAAGCCATGAAAGCATGAAACGTTCTATAAAAAACACAGCATGACCTGATGGCTATTAAAGTAATATAATAAAGTTTGATCACATTTTCCACATATTATCATCCAAAGTAAATGTACATACATGCTTGACCAGAGCTAGCTTAAAGTTCATATGCATTATTTAAACAATAGCTTAAACATGGGGGCTCACAGCTCTTAAGCACTGGTTTTGCAGATTTGTAGAATGTAGGCTGCACTCAACTTGAGCAATGTGATGTTTAAATACAGAGTCATGTGGCTTAATAATTTTAGATACATATAAATACTGGGGACAGATCCAATTGCCCACCCTCCCATTCCTAAAATGTAATGTGTGTAATTGTATATATACTCTTGCTAAAATGCAGGGACAAGAATATTCTGTAAAACACTATAATCTTCTACTTAAGTGTCATGCCATTTATCCACATGACGAGCCAGTGAGAGGCAAGAAATAGAGGCATGCCTCTATGTGTGCACAATCCATTATCCAGCTCATGAGTAGTTACTCATGCAGGCTGAATTGAACTCCATAACACGTCTACATACACCAGCAATCGGAACGAGTGAAGCAACAAAAGCCCCAGCTGTGGTCAAAACATTAACTTGTGTTAAAAAGTTGCTGTATGCTCTTTAACTACAAAAGCTAAAATGACTGTGTCTAAAAGACGAGGCAAATGTTTACTACTGTTCAGTAAGTTACCAAAGGTGAGATATAAATGGTCCATAAACGTGCGTGCTGTGGCGGTATGCTTTAGCCTAAAATACCTGATGGTTTAGGTTTTTTAAAAAATGTATCCTTGACAGTCTCAGTTGTCATTTGAACTGTTATGTTGTCTTGACTGATTAGTTGTACCTGTGGTGAATGGACATCAGTGTATGCAAATGTAGCATTCTTGCTGATGTGAACAGTATAGTCAGTTCCTAACAAAACAGCTGTAAACGATATTGATTCTGTAAGATTCTCCAAAACAGAGCATTTCACATCAAACCCAACTAAAAGACCAACACCCTGACTGTTTCATGTGACTGTTTTATTACAGAATTTTTAAAAAATCGGTGGATTTGCTCTTTAACATTGTAACTGTTCATTAATCTATAATGGCCAGCTTGGATTAATAATAGATTCCATTCATTTTTGGAATTGGCTCACACTTTTGACTTTTGACCTCCATGCAGCCAAAAGGTGAAGACATGGAGCAGCAGGCCGAACAAACGCTAGAAACAAAGGCTTTTATATACATACACTTGTGCGCATACCGGTCGTCTTAAGTTGGTCGTCTCTCGCCCTGTGAACAGGAAGCGATGTGGTTGAGTGTGTGTGTGTGTGTTTGTGTGTATGTGTGTGTGTAGGCAGGCATTAAAACTCAGCAAAAGTGCAAAAAGGCGATGATCTTCCTCTAGTTTGTATATGAACAGGAAACCGGGGTGGTAGCTAGTCTCTCTCTCTCAGAGGCTGTGGAGGAAGTGAGTGTAGACTCGAACTGAGCAAAGTAATTACTAATTGAACTGCACTCTGTTGTATTAGCTGCTAGACACAGTTGAGCAGCAGAAACAGAGCGAGACAGGAGAAAAGCTTGAGTGCAGGAGGTTAGAGAAGAGTAATGGCGAGTGAGGGGGGAGTGAGCGAAGGTTTGGAAGAGCATGGAGGAGAAACATCTCTTCTTTCGGACGCAAGCGAGACAGACGCTCCGGTAAGAAATCTCCTAAAAGTACACTTACTGAAGATTTCATGTTTCCATTGGCTGAGGTACACTGAAATAGGATTGAATTCACTTCCTACGGATGTGTACATGAATAAAATATAGAGGAAGAGTGGGGGAGTGGGGTGTTGTCTCAGCCTCTACAACCCAGTGAATGCCTGTATTATACTTTTCATACTTTAAGATATACATATGTACATTTTTCTGTAACAAATAGCAACAGTGTACAGATCTAGTGTCACTCACCATGTGAGCTAATACAAAGATGTCCATACTTACAATCTGCCAAACTATTGGGTTCAGTTGAAATGGGTAGAGTATAAATTTTGTAAAGCCTGATTTAAATTTTCTGTTAGAACAGCAATACCTCTGAAATTGAAGCTATTAGTCTATACCAACATTTAGGGGTATGTGTATTTGTTTAGGAGAAAAGGAAACTGGTGGGAGGCTAAGTGGGCACACTAGTGATATCACCCCAGTAGCTTATTTTTAATTGGTGAATGGTTGGGTGTTACAACATAGCTCATGTTACAGGCCTCTCAGATCTCTACAGGTTTAGGTTTAAGTTTACTTTCTTCAGTAAAAGTAATGTACTATTTTATTTCTTCATTGTTGGCTTAAAGTTGTACTACTGAGAGGTTTTTATTTCCTAAATAATTACCATGTATTATTAGAGTTATGTGCTTCATGCGATCACAACCTAAAAAACTCAGCGACCCTTCATTTAATTTCTCATCAAATCAGCCATCAGGTTATCCATTTTTTTAGGAAAGACTTCAGAGGAGATAGAATATAAGTTCATCCACTGGCATAAGGAAGGTGATAGTTAAAGCAAAATAAGTGTAACAGTGTAGGAGGGAGTTTCCAAAGCTGGAGTTTTAAACCATACAGAGAAATGAGACTACTAGGACAGCTGTCCAAGGCCTGCTGGATGACCAAAACTGTATCCATCAGATAAACAGCACTAAAAGCTTTCATCTTTAAGAGAGAGGAGAAAATCAAGCTCCACCTCAGATCTGAAAACAGTCACAGGTATTTCTGTCCATCCTCCCACTGATGAAAACCAAAGACTATGAAAGGATGTGTGCTTGTCAGGGAGTTGTTACTGTGAGAGGTTAATAGACAAAACAACAATAAAACATGCCTGGAACTCCAAAACTGAGCATCTCAGATATGAAGATATAACATTTTCTGGAGTGATGAGTCTAATATGGTCATTGCTTGGAGCATGAGAGTAAAAAAATAAACACAAGTAACTTCTGAGACTGAGAGGAAGAGTATCACTGCTGACTTCTTATAAAACTGAAGGCGTCTGTGTCATGTTCTTTTAAGTAATGTTGACTTCTGTTCTTGATTCTGAAAAAATGAGTACTTTATGCTTAAGGGCAGATTTGAGTGGAAATGAAAGAAATGAAGGATGGTCTCTGACTTTGGTACAGTACTCCATGTGCTTGTTTTGTTTTTCTTGTATCTTGTCCAACAAATATCTGTACAAAATTTCTCAATTAAACAGTGTGTTAGCTGTAATGGACAATTGACACACATATGCTGGGCAGTGTGTATGTGTGTGTGTGTGTGTGTGTGCATGTGATTGTGTCCCTCAGTTTCAGCGGTCAGTTACTAAGTTTAGAACTCACATTTTTCTTCCTCTATGCTTTGTCATCTGCTGTCACGCTCTGTGAAGGGGAAGTTTCATTTAAAGGGATAGTTTATGTATATTGGTCATAGGTAATGACTTGAGCCTGTATATAACTTGAATATTACCTCTATATATCCTCAGCTGTGACCTAACCTCAGTCTAACCTCTAAACAAAGCTTAACCCGAGAATTAGCTGTATGGCTAACAAGTGCTGCTGTCACAAAGTCGTTATGAAGGTTTCCGATAAAGGCAGCCATTTTCTTCCCCACTTCCTCAGATGATGTTCTGATGAACTGTAGCTACACTCTCTCTCACACACAGACAGACTCAGTGTTCACTTTAGAAGTGTTAAGCAGAACATTTTTAACTCTCATGTTCACATGTTTCTAGCTAAAAAATGAAACCTGAATATATACTGTGGGAAGAGACAGACCCAGCAGTGAGGTGGACAGGTGCTCACCCCAGGACCCTGCAGGGGACATTTACTTACAATAATAATGTTTTCATCTTAGCAGTGAATGTTTTTTACCTGCTGTTTATGAATTAGGCAGATTGTTAGTAGTTTATGTCTGCAAGATGTGTGTGTTGTGCTGGTGGGGACCACTACCTCAGATTGCTCCCCCTTGAGAGGATGTTAACAAATCATTCAGAGTGGTTTGATGTGTATTGGTTCATCATAGTGAACCTTAGAGACTTAGTGATAGGAACCAGGGGTCGGTTATATATATATATATACACATTGATTATGGTAAAATAGGGATAATAATTGAAATAATACATTTTATTTGGGTATTATTTTGTGCTACACTGCTCAACAACGTTCTGTGGGTTATAAGCCTAATACACTTATGACATAATCAGCTGATTTAAGCTGAGCACACTTTTTTATTTATTTATCATTTATAAGCTTTCATAATCTAATAATATGTTTTAAGCTTCAAACAGAATGTTTGAGCTCCAGCTGCAATTCAATTAATTGCAATATTTCTATAGTCGTTAATCATGATCATGACAGGTCTTGCTAGGTAGCTTCTAGATTCTCTTTGGATGTCTGGTTCCTATCACCTTCACTGTGAACAATTCTAACTAAGGCTCTTTACACTTTGTATTACTGTGTGGTTTTGGTGATCAGATCAGGTGTGTATTTCTCTTGACCACAAGAAAAGTCAGGTGTAAACACCTCCATTATGCATTGTGAACAGCATTGTTGTACATATACAGTTACATTAACTTCAGAGACAATAAACAAGGAAACAGAGGATGGAGGATATGCAAGGCTGAAGTTCTCCAGATTTAGAACCTTCTTGTGCTCTGGACAGATATACATATCAAAACCCATCTTGGCTGGAATTGTATCGGAATCAATTCATGTGTTGGCATTCATTTATGCCGGTTACTCTAAAACAGAGAAAGACCACTGTCAGACCACAGCAAAAGGGTTTACTGAGTTTCATTGTTCATTGCTGCATGAACTTAGTGAAAAACAGCTCACTGCTGGTCCACTGCATTCATAAATAAACAAGCAGTGTGTATATGTGTGTACATGGGTGGTACATAATGAGAGAGTATCGGGGTGGGCGACATTTTTAAGACATCTTTAAAACAGTACATAATATTCATCATGATAATTAATTGTTCAGATGTTTGATAAGTTAAAACATTAACAAGTACTATGAAAAAAGCAGTATTGCAGTCTTTAAAAAGTAGTGATGTAATATTTTTACTCAGTGTTTCACTCTGCACTGCACTAAATGTATTATTTATTTCCAATGTTTACATTTTTTTATATACCAAAAATATGCCGCTGAAAAAGAATTTTCCTATTGTATTCTAAAAAATATATGTAAATTATTATAATTTAAAAGTAGATAAATGTACCAAACAATCAGACCTATCGCATGCTCAGAACTTTGGGGGCGTAATGACTGACAAAGGCACCTCGCAGGTAGCGTAAACAACCTGACTTCAGTAGCAATAGTGAGTAAAACCAATCAGTATAGTTCAAAACAAACCACTTGTCTTTTTTAACCACTCAGAGTAAAACATGTACAAAGTATTTTTGATATCTAATTCTATTTTTCAGGTAATTTTTTTAGTTTGTGATGGGCCGATCACAAACATATCACTCAGCCTGGTGTGTTATATTTGTAACCCTGTAGCTAGCTAGCTGATGGACCGAGCTTCTGAAGCTGAGGTTCTCATAAATGCAGTTGATTGCTTATATTAAGATCCTGCAGCAGGTGGCTAACCCAAGGAGGAAGCAGCGTGTAGCTAAACTACAAACAATGAAGTTATTAACTATTTAACAAGCACTGTTTACAAGTTTAGAAAAGCTTCAATAACATTTTTGCTTGGATTTTGTTCTGGGACTCCTAGCAGCGGAGGACCAGTTACTTTTATATGAGAGGAAGCGCTGTGAGTAGCTCATGTATACATATTGCTAACTCTGATTGGTACAAATGTGTTGTTCAAATTTAGTTTGGCTCAACGTAAACCGAACAGAAGAAAACTGCATTTTCAACATCTCTCAACAGAAAAATAGTGTTCTTGTTTCTACCGATCCTTTCTATAGTAGAAGAATATCATGAAAAAGACAGTGGTTTTAAATCTGTTGCTAGAGGAGTCACAGGGAACGCATATCCACCTTGGCCATAGTGAAAGCATCAGCATGTAGAATCAGAGCTTTCTGTTATCTGCTGTGTTTCATATCTCTGTATAAAAGGTGTACAAGTCTTGCTTTACTGTTGGCAAACTTCCATGTTTTTGGAGCAACAACACAAACTCATTATTATTGCTGTCTAAAACTGGCAGAACTATTGCAGTCTTGCTGTGAAAAAGTAGTAATATAATGATTTTTATTCACTGTTTCAGTCTCTGCATTGCACTAAATCTATTTATCAAACTGAGCGCCTCACTGGCGAGCCTTTCTAGGAATCTGGCGATGGCCCCACAGTTTGACTGGGGAATGAGTAAAACTGTATATTGTTATTCCTGTTAGTCTGTGAGACAAACTAAATAAAATTCTATTTTTGGCAGTCATTTACTACTAAATCCAGCAATGGTACTGAGAAACCACAGTGTTTTCACATTGACCTTAAAGTGTTAAACAGGCTTATTGTGCTTTCTTTGGAATAAAACATGCAGTTGCATCCAGGACATAATCAGAAAAGCACATAAAGCATATTGGGATGTACAGTGTTGAAAATTGTCATGTCAATGATAAATATCGTTATATTGCCCACCCCTACGAGGGTGCATATTTATATGGATAAGCATGTATGTGATTATAGAATTACAGTGTGTGTTTGTTTTGCGTGTGTCAGATTAGATTATTTTATTGGTGGCTGTTAACTGCTGCTGTAATGATGTTATAATTGATCATTGGCAGCGACTTTATCCGTGATAGAGTTGTTGATGTCTGTAATTTCTCCATTTTCAGCAATAACCCACTGGTTAGGCTAATGATAGTATGTGCAGTCATTGTGTATTCCAGAAGGCCTAGATATTTTTCTTCTCATGAAATTGGCTCCACCCATAGTAAAGTAAACCTGATGGTTGATTCCAAACTTTTTTTATGTTAATGGTTAGTCTGATGTGTTATGACTTAACTCTTGGGAGAGTTTGATAGGTTGTTTAGATACCACAGACAAACTAAACCTTAACAATAAATGAAGAATGTAGAATATCTATAATATTTGCAAGGTTTGAAAGCATGAGGATTCTGTTAAATAAAATGAACAAAACCAGGTCTTTTTGGTTCCCAAAAATCATGAAGTCTCTAAGGCCCTGAGCAGTCCTCTCTGAGTATATAAGCTTCCAGTACTTGTGAGCACAATGTGTGCATGTGCAAACATAAAGAAGCAAACTTCAGACACCAGGCCGGTTTAGCAGACTGACTGCAGTTTGTGATAAGAGGCAAATTGTGTGAATGTGATTTTTCACCAAACTGTCTTTTGTAGTACCTCAGAGAGAACAATCAAAGCCTTCAGCTGGATTCAAACCTTTACATGCTTGACACAGATTTGTCATCTGCTAAGACACCATTAGATCAAGCACACTTCCTCTGTTCCCTGTGACTTTTATTCCTTCTGACTTTTATCCCTGTGAAATGCTAGTTCAGTTTGCGCATTACTTTAAGCCCGGAGCTATTTGGTTTCCTCCGTGTTGTGTAACTTAAACCGATTTGTTCAGAAGACCCATTTATAAGTGAAGTTAAAAAAGTCAAATGCCTCCAGGCGAAGGCTTTCTTCAGGTTACCTTTAAGTGAACTGAACAATTGGTTCTAAAGAAGAGGCTGTACAAAACAACACTTTAGTAGGTGCTAGGAGAAATGTATATAATATATAATAATATAGAAATACTATAAACTTCCTTAACGCATGAAAGTACAGCGGGTTTATTCCAAGTGATTTTGGAGCATTTTTATTTTATCGTCGTGAAACTTGCACAGG
The DNA here is from genome assembly GCA_021613375.1 of Megaleporinus macrocephalus. Lineage (NCBI taxonomy): Eukaryota > Metazoa > Chordata > Actinopteri > Characiformes > Anostomidae > Megaleporinus > Megaleporinus macrocephalus. Next base: position 35,163,231 of record CM038703.1, read on the forward strand.
ATATAAAGGATAGTTGCTGTGATACAAGTACACTGGCTTAGGCATTGTCATAAAACTCTCGAGTTTTATTCTTTATTGAAGTTCACTAGAGCTTCACAGGTTGCCATTGGAATCCTCTTCTACTCCTCCATGACGACATCACAGAGCTGGTGGATAGAGACCTTGCGCTCCTCCACCTTCCGTTTGAGGATGCCCCACAGATGCTCAATAGGGTTTAGGTCTGGGTTTAGCCTTTACCCTCAGTGTCTTTATAAAGGCAGCGGTCGTCTTGGAGGTGTGTTTGGGGTCGTTATCATGTTGGAATACGGCCCTGCGGCCCAGTTTCCGAAGGGAGGGGATCATGCTCTGCTTCAGTATGTCCCAGTACATGTTGGCATTTATGGTTCCCTCAATGAACTGTAGCTCCTTACAAACAGCAGCACTCATGCAGCCCCAAACTATGACACTCCCACCACCATGCTTCACTGTAGGCAAATCACACTTGTCTTTGTATTCCTCACCTGGTTGCCGTCTGTCTGGTTCTGCCTGTTTATGTTGTTGTTTACGTAGTCCTGTCATTGCCATTTTTGTTCATTAAGGAGTCGAATAAAAGAAAATTGCATGCATATCCGCCTACCTCTTCTCTCGCAGCGTTACACCAGCACACACACTTCACACCATCTGAACCAAATAAGTTTATCTTGGTCTCATCAGACCACAGGACATGATACCAGTAGTCCATGTCCTTAGTCTGCTTTTCTGTTTGCGGACTTTCTTGTGCATCATCTTTAAAAGAAGCCTCCTTCTGGGACGACAGCATGCAGACCAATTTGATACAGTGTGTGGCCTATGGCCTGAGCTCTGACAGACTGACCCCCTCCCCCTTTAACATCTGCAGCAATGCTGGCAGCACTCATACACCTATTTTCAAAAGCTAACCTCTGGATATGATGCTGAGCACATGCACTCAACGTCTTTGGTTGACCTGTTCTAAGTGGAACCTGTCCTGTAAAACTGCTGTATGGTCTTGGCCACCATGCTGCTGCTCAGTTTAAGGGTGTAGGCCATCTTCATGTAGAGCAACAATTCTTGTTTTCAGATCCTCAGAGAGTTCTTCGCCATGAGGAGCCATGTTGAACTTCCAGTGACCAGTATGAGAGAGTGTGAGAGCGATAACACCAAATAGAACACACCTGATCCCCCTTCACACCTTAGAGACCTAGTAACACTAACAAGCCACATGACACCGGAGAGGAAAAATGGCTAATTAGACACAGTTTGGCTATTTTCACTTAGGGGTGTACTCACTTATGTTGCCAGCAGTTTAGATATGAATGGCTGTGTGTTGAGTTATTTTGAAGGCACAACAACTTTACACTGTTATACAAGCTGTACACTGACTACTTTACATGGGGTCAAAGTGTTATATCTTCAGTGTTGTCCCATGAAAAGATATAATTAAATATTTACAACAATGTGAGGGGTGTACTCACTTTTGTGAGATTCTGTATATTCCAAGTTCCTCACAGTAATTAATGTCATGAATTAATTAGTGAACTATGCTCACTACATCACACATGGCAGGTATAGTATAGCTATATTGTGTATAGTAGCTGTAAACAAAGAACTAAACAGTGTACAAAATGTGAATGAAGTAATCAGATGAAAACATAATAAATAATGGCCTTTAGGTAATAAACTATTTTATCTGTGACTGCAACCATATATATGCCAAATCCTGATGGTGTGGTTTCATGTGTGAGTTATGTACTTACTTTTGTTGTTGCTACTTGAGTGTTTTGTTGTTGTTATTTGAGTGTACTCCACAATCTACTTGAGTCTTGAGTGAAGCTTATTTCTATGTTTCACAAAATATACTTTAAACTTGGGCACAACAAAAGGTTTTTGCACTAATTGGCTTGAACACTTTTTACTATATTTGTATAGTTTCAGTTTTAGTGCTACTGATCATACTACATGCTTAATGAGTTTATATACAGCCCTGGCTAAACGATAGCTTTATATTCATAGCATTACCAGTTCTAAAAGTAATTAGTGGCAACATTTCCTGACCCTTGGTGCCTCACAGGAACTGTGTATATTTCTATTGTTGTTATATATAGTTAAGAAATGCTGTTTGCTAAAAGAATGTGTTCTTGCTGCTCTTTAATATGTGATGTTACTGCAGACTAAAAAAGAATGATAGATCATTTCTAATTGTATTTACACTACGGTTTGGTCTGGAATTGCATCTGACATGATTTACACCTAAGTCTCTTCACTCTAATTCAATATTACTTCTTCTCCGTCTCCCTCTGTTTTCCACATCTCTCCCCCATGTGCACTTAAAGTCCTGCATTAATGCATTCTGCCCTGAGCACAATCTGCAGTGCTGCACTCAAGCTGCGCGTGTGTGTTTGTGTGCACTCTGCAGTAATGCATTTGGCCTGACAGGTCTAAATTCAACTTGAACTTTTATAGTATGTGGCAGTGGTGAAGACAGAAAGACTTTTTTGGGTCGGCCTGGCAAAAAGACAGTAGGCTAGTCGGGTAGGTAAACTTCTGAACCAGTGTCCCACAATGTGAACATTAGGATCTAGTCTATTCTTGACAAGTGTGCAGTCATCATCCTACCTGTATCAAAGCTTCCATCCCTACTAGCAACCAAAATACCTGATTTACAAAAACACAGCCCTGCGATGGCTTTGGATTTGGATGTGTTTTTGCTGTTTTGCTTATTTATGCCTAAACTGCAACTTAATAAATATTCTAACCTAATTTAATTTGGTGGGGTTTTTTTGGTGATTAGGTGGTCCTGTGTTTATTTTAGCTAGGTTAGCCAAGTATACTTTACTAAGCACATTCTGCCAGCGTGTTATGTATGAAACTGCTGCATGAGCCTAAATACATGAATGTATTGAATGTATTGAATACATGAATGAAACACTTTATGATTAACTTTTGTTGATTTTTTTTATTTTTTATAAAAAATGATATAAAATCTAAGAAACTAAATTGTATGTATACATTGGTTAATTCAGCGTGGCATGGTGCTGTAGTGGTTAGCACTGTCGCCTCACAGCAAGAAGATCTGGGTTGGATTCCCTGTCCGGGTCGTTCTGTGTGGAGTGTGCATGTTCTCCCCGTGCTTGAGTGGGTTTCCTCCATGTACTTCAGTTTCCTCCCACAGTCCAAACACATGCATGTTAGGTTGATCGATTGCTTTAGGTGTGTGATGGACTGGCAACCTGTCCATGGTGTACCCTGCCTTTACTCCATGACACTGGGATTGGCTCCAGATCCCCGTGCCCCTGACTAGCAGGATAAAGCACAAGATAATGGATGGGTGGTTAATTCAGGCAGATGAACAGTTACTGTGCACTAAAGTGTAATTGACTAGGGGAGGCAAAAACTTTGTATACGACTGTACCTCTGATCCTGTGAGCTGAAATAGTTTTATTCTGATGATAAATACTGTTTTCATTACGTGTCTAAGAATTCTGCGTCTATTTACATTTTTTAAGGTTTTACAGGTTTTAAAAGGTAGCCAGTTGTTGGTCAATCCTCAGGAAATCAAGGAGAATATAAAATCAGCTGTTTTCTGTCCAGTCCTCCCAGGTTTTGCTTGATATTCTGAGTGGAAATAAGTTACCACATCCTCTGTAGAGAACACACCTCTGCACATTTTATGCATAACTACTGTTTATTTGTAGAATTTAGCATATAGAGAAATGAAATGTGGCCTGTTTAACAGTTATGGTCTTTTCTGTTATGTTAATTGTCACTTAGTAAACCAACAAATGTGACTGTTTGCATGAGAAGCTCATTTCCTTTCCTGTGTGGGTTCACTCAGGCAGCAGTTCTAGACTTTACACACAGGTAGATTTTCTGTTTAACAATTAACAATGATTTATGTCTAGGCTTGGTATTTCAGCTTCTCTCCTTGTTGACATGTGAATTTATGCATGTTAACCTGTCAGTCTATAAAACCTTGGTAGTTGGGCTTTGGTAGTTGAGCTTTTGGTAGTTGAGCTTTTGGTAGGTAAGCTTTTGGTAGTTGAGCTTTTGGTAGTTGAGCTTTTGGTAGTTGAGCTTTTGGTAGGTAAGCTTTTGGTAGGTAAGCTTTTGGTAGTTAAGCTTTTGGTAGGTAAGCTTTTGGTAGTTGAGCTTTTGGTAGGTAAGCTTTTGGTAGTTGAGCTTTTGGTAGGTAAGCTTTTGGTAGTTGAGCTTTTGGTAGTTGAGCTTTTGGTAGTTGAGCTTTTGGTAGTTAAGCTTTTGGTAGGTAAGCTTTTGGTAGGTAAGCTTTTGGTAGTTAAGCTTTTGGTAGGTAAGCTTTTGGTAGTTGAGCTTTTGGTAGGTAAGCTTTTGGTAGTTGAGCTTTTGGTAGTTGAGAATAGTTTGAATAATAGTCATTTGAGTTGGCTGAATTAATTGTGTTACAACTTAATCCTTATAAGTTGCAGCTGGCAATACATATTGTAAATTAAATGCAAAGGAATTAATTATGTAACACATAATGTAATTAAATATGTAATTGACAGAGGTCTTGACTGCTTAGTGTGTAAAGAGGACATTATGAGCCGTGGTATTCTCACTAAACCATTTAAACAGGCATTAATGATTCAACCTAAAACTCACTAGACTCATAAATAATATACATTTTAACCACCTTCAGAGAGAATACTTCTTAATTGTGTTAGTTTAATGACTTGATTGTGAATGGTAACTACGTTCATTGTAACAATCCACCTGTTACCTCTCTCTTAAAGCGTGTTCAGGCCTTTCGGGCAGCTGCAGAAACACTGTACTGTACTGAGCAGCAGAGATCAGCAGAATGATCTGACTCCCAATAAACCCCTGTTGGCCCAACCTAAACCCAATAAAAACCACCAGTGTGGAATGAAGACCCTGCCACAGGGACGTGTGGAGATTTACTGTCCTGAGTTTAATTATGAGCTACAGCACCCTGCAGTATTATTGGAACACATAGAAAAAATAAACAAGAAGGCAATGAAAACATCTTTCTTTGTCAGCTTGTTTATCACTTTGACCTTATATTGAAATATCAGTGAAATGTAACCATCCAGCACAACTTAACTGCCCTCTCAATATTTAAAATATGTACTGAAAAGTTTAGAGACTATTCAAAAGAATAGAAACTTGAAATACAGAGAGAAACTCTTAAACTAACAAGACATGAAGGTTTATACACCATGAATTAGTCTGTTGTGAACCCAGAGAGACATGCTTCTAAACATTCAATCCTATGTATTTTTTAAATATTTTTATTGAATTGTTTGGAAAAAAAGGATTAAAATCTTAAACCTCCCAACAAAAAGTCCAGTCAAACTTTTTTTTTTTCCGTAAGTGATCTCTACTCTTTGTAGGACTGAAGTCCTTACACAGTAGACCAAGTACCAGCATAATTAGAAAATGACAGCGGAGTCAACAAACCGTACTTTCCTGACCAAAAAAAACACTCTAGTCCCTCTGAAAATAGATACATCACCAACAACCAATATATATATATATATATATATTTTTTTTTTTTTTTTTTTTTTTTTTTTTTTTTTTTATTTATTTATTTATTTATTTTTAAATCTAATTTTAGAAAATTGAATGCAAACACACCACCATATACATGGTTTTGCTAATACTGAAATATACAGTGCACCCTCAGGCTACTTTAATTTAAATGCAAGAGTGTAATGCTATCCAGTGGTCAAGGTTTAAACAGAACACAAAACGAGCCATTGTCTGCCATTGACTACTGATAAAACATGACATTGATTGATAAATAATACTTTGTTTTAAGAATCAATACAGTATCACAAAACATAATATTGCACTTTTTGATATTTTCCTACATCCCTAGCAGCTTAACTGAGTTTCAGCCAATTATACCTAAATGAAAACTGCTACATATCAGGCGAAATAGATGTAAAGTCTATGACAAGCTTCAAATAAAACATGATATAACTGTTTCTCTAGTTTTAACAAGTATGATCTGAACTGAATGTGTAGCTCTGATACAAGTTGTTCCACGACTGTCTGATTTGTGTTGAAACAATGGTTTTAAATAAACTGCAGCAGACCTGAATGAAATCTCCTGGAACAGTGGTGGATGTGGTCCAGCTTTGTAAACATAGTTGAACTGTTGAATGTCCAAACTCTACTGGACACTGGTCTTCTGGGAGTGAGCTCTGCTGTAGGCGTTCATTGGGAAGACGTTTGCTGTGTTAGTGATGTTATTGTGTTTTTTGGGGGGTTTTTTTCAGGCAGACCCCGGCGGTTCAGTGCTGGAGCAGCTGGGTTTGGACCCAGGCTCTGATTTCTCCGACTGTGGCGTGCAGCAGCGTCTGGAGGAGCAGCGGGAGCGGATCCGCAAAGAGATCCGAAAAGAGTTGAAGATAAAGGAGGGGGCAGAAAACCTGCGCCGCGCAACAACTGACAAACGCAACGCACACCAAGTGGAGAGCCAGCTACGCTCATCTACACGCAGACTGGACACGCTACACACCCAGCTTCAGGAACTCGATGCTCACATCATGGTGAAGGGCCCTGATGAGAGCAAAGGTGAGGTCGAAGGTCAAGCACATTAAGAACCAATAAATATATTCATTTTATTTATTTATTTATTAATTAATATATTAATAGATTGGTGGGTCCATATACAATTTCTTAGCCTCATGTCTGCATAACTGACACCTGAGTTCCATAGCAGCAACCCAATAATTGAAATGAGTTAAAGTTTTTGGTTAATTAATGCATTTTTTATAGGCAAAGAAAAACATCAGAAGTCTATTATTTATAATTGTTTTATAGAAAAAAGCATAAATCAACTTACTGAACATCTGCATCCAGTCAGGTCAATAAATATATGCACATTGGAGATTTTGTGTTAAATAATATAAGCTCACGGTTTTAATTTAAAGATCCAAACTGGATCAATGATATAGGAATTACAGCCATTTATATTCATAGCCCCGAGGGGCTCAAAGGTAATTGGGCAAACTAAAATAATTGTAAATTACTGCAAAACCTTTGTAGCTTCAGGTTGTTCCTTGGTGATTTTCTGAGTGGCGTTTAACTGTCAGATAATATAACCCTTCACACTTAACAATTGATACTGCCTTTGTCAACAGTCACATCACTGTAAATACAAGAGAAACATTTCTATAGTTGTATAGTTATATACATGCCCACCATGACCCTGCCTCCACTATGCTCAATAGATGAGGTCGTTTTTCCATCATGAGAGGTTACTTCTCCTCTTCATACTCTTCTCTGTCCATCAGTCTGGTATAAACAGAACTTTACCTCATCTGTCATCTGTGCATGAGTTCTGTATTTACTCTGTGAAGTCTTTTCCTGGATTATTGACTTTGACACAGACATGCCTACCTCTTCGAAGGTGTTTTTGATCTGGCCAGCTGTTGTGAAGGGGGTTTTCTTCACCAGGGAAACTCCAACATGCTGTGGTAGACAAGTAGATCTGGCTGTTTGTAATGAAACCACCTGTTATGCAGAGCTCTTTTTAGTCCAGTCTAGTTTTCAAAATGTGATAATTCCTGAGTGTTCAATTCAGATGCACAATTGTTCATTATTAATTCATAAATTCATTTGGTAGGAACAGTTTTTCAGATCCTCACTGTTTAGGCCCTTCTTGTTTCTCAGATATATGGAAATACATTAATGAACATTGCACATTTGCAGCAAACTTATAAAGCACTTGCACATTACTTCAGCTACAGCAGTTCAATAATTGACATATGAAGGCAGTAATCAACATAAAAACATGTTTGAAATGGAACCATGTGTACTACATGACTGTTTTGGTTCTGATATGTTTCTACAGCTCAGTGGTGAGCTGGGTTTGTCTGACAAAATATATATTGGACTCTTGGAGTGACTGATACAGATGTATCAGTGTTTAGCATTGCTATATGCCTTTACCTTAATCATGCTGTATTTGACCTTCAGATGACCTCCAGTCTGTGGGGACACCAGGCCGCTCTTCAGCCAACCAGGACCGAATCACAGCTCTGGAGAGACAGCTCAATATTGAGCTTAAGGTCAAACAGGGGGCAGAGAACATGATCCCAATCTACGCTAACGGAGCTACTAAGGTAACATACACACACAGTTATGATTTATAAGCATAGATATAATGACAGATTTCTAACCCTAAACTTAAGCCATTTTCTAACTTAAGCTAACAAAAACTAGAAGTGAATAGTCACCAAAATCCTTTCCTTAAAAACATCCCCAAAACTGCTTCTGGAATCTGCTTCTTCAAGTTCACACCGACTTGTCAGTGTTGTTCAGGACACAGTATGACTTACTTAAACAAAGCCACATGTATCTGAAAACTGAGGAACCCTAAAATGATCTGAGTGGGTTGAGAGACGTATTTACAGTAAAGGTTTGAGTAGCGCTTGTTAGCAACGTTAGCTTGTAGCTCCAGTTCTAAACTAAAGAAGCAAAATTAAATAAAAATTAAATAACAATTGCAATTCTGATAAACTCTGTCAAACTCATATTCTGTAAAGGTTTTCTCTCATCCCAGCTGTCTGGATTAGGTGTTCTAGTGCAATTTTTCTTTCTTGTTTCGTTCTGTTTTATTCTAAGTTGCAGCTTCGTGACAGCTAAGCATCCTTTCAGAGCCATAGCATTGGATTGTCCTCACACAATAGAAGGATGGACAGAATAACCTGTGGATCTGATGCTAGATCTTGCATGGTTGTTAGGAGTTCTATGTTTTCTATATCTGTTAATTCATTTTTGAATTGCAGTTTTGGAAACTCACTGTATTTGTCTTTGATTTTCCTTCTTCATGAAGGTTGATTCCTTAGAATTACGTCCTGGAAAATAAATATCGTGTGCTGGAAGTTAAACAAAGAAAGTCTCTGACTTCACGTAGTACTGTACTATTATTTGCGTACACACAATTAAATCGAAGATTTTCCAACGTTCTCATTTTAGTATTTGAATGTTGGCTTTTTATATCCAGACAAAGCTTTCCAACAGATTTCATGCGCAGATATGGCAGACCAGTCCAACGTTTTGATGGAGATTGTTGGAATATTGTGCATTAAACTTTTCACTCTAATGAACCCCACCTCAGTTTATCACACTAATAAAACCCAACAGAATTGTCCTAATATAATTCGAATGGTCTGGTTTGGGGTCTGTTGGAGCAGTTTCCGAAAAAATCACATCACCACACAGCTGTCTTGTGGCATCCAGACACAAAGCCCTGTTCCGAACGCTTCTCTTCAGTTCTCTTCTCGTTCATCTTGTTAATCCATGTCACTGGAAACCGCTGACTCAAAAGAATGTGTGTTTAAAATCAGATTTAGAGAGAGGTTGCTGCATCTCTTTTTGTCACTTCCTTCCTGTCACATGTCCGTTTCTGCCTGTTGTGTTTGTATGTGTGTGGTGAAAGTGGCTGAATGCCCTGTGCAAGCGCTGTAGTTAAACTCCTAAGGCTTTGTATGTAGGTCCACACTCAAGAACTACTGACTGCATATGATGATGGATTATATTTAAGCCCTCTTTGAACAGGATTATTAAATAAAGGGATTAGAGCAGCAGTAGTGGTCCTGTTCCAGTCAACGTCATAGGATAAAGTGCTCCATATATATATATATATATATATATATATATATATATATATATATATATATATATATATATATACACACCTATGGCCACACACGACCATGTTTTACCACAGTGTTTTCTTGTATATGTAAGTGTATTTGATTCATTCTTTCCCACAGTTAGCACTTCTTTAACTGTCAGGTTTTAATATTCTTATAAAGTAACAAATAGAGATGTGCTGATATTCATAATAAAAGCAGCATGAGTGCTTCTGTACTGTTAAGTAACAGACACTACAAATTTCTTTTGTTTATGGTTTTGGCTGTGGCGGTCCCTAACACTGCAGGTGCATTAGCAGGAACAGTGATGAGCGGCTGCGCTGTGGGTTCATCTCTGTTAAAGATGAAGCTTAGTATTCAGTAACAACATGCATTACATAGAGTTATTCCTGGGTTATAGAAGTGTGTAGTAAAACCAGGTCGTTTAAGGGTGAAGTGAAGGTTGAGGTTGTGTAGTGTCGCTGCAGCGGTGAATATGTGCTGTTTGCTGACTGTAATGCGCGGCTGTGCAAGAGAAGCCACAATGTCTTGTAACATAAACACAAACCATAATAAACCCTAATGAGTGCATCTCTATACAATATCTCTATATATTATCACTATATATTATCACTATACATTATCACTATATTTAGATATATTATCTAAATGTATTAAAACCCATCAGACAGTGTCACTAAATGGTTAGCCTACTTGTTCACAGCACATGTAAAAAGAAATCATTTACAATTCAAAGAAAACAAGAAAAATATGTTAAATGTGACACATTAAAAAAAATATGCAGTTGCAAAATGTTCCCTTAAGTTTTTTTTTTTTTTTTTTTTTTTTACCCTTGTGCCCTGCGTCCAGTGCAGCACAAAGAAGTAACTCTGTATAGATTGAAAGGATGAAGAGGATAATGCTTGCTTAATTGTAGAAAAACTCACTAACTCTGAAAACGTGTATATCCATTTTTGTTGATTTTGTTGTTTTTACCTCATTTGAATACAACAGCTGCTTTTTACATTGTGTGAAAATTATGATGAATGGACCAATAGAAATGCTCCAAAAAAGCTTGAAAAAGAACTGGTTCCATTAAAAGAAAAACAGGTTTCTCCCATCTCCAAGTTACTATTATGGAGATGCTTATTTTTCTTTGGACAGCAGCGTCTTGATTTTATTCACTGTCCCAAATGACCAGTGAACCTGCATGTATTTTTTTGCATATGTTATATTGACAATGATGGAAACAATAAGCAAACTGAGTACTTTTTACTTTACAACACCCTGTATGTACAACTCCAATGCCAAAAAAGTTGGTATGCTGTGTAAAATATAAATAAATGTAAATAAAAAAACGAATGCAATGATTTGCATAGACCCATATTTATTTATTCACAATAGAAAATAGAATACATATCAGACATTTTAACATTTATGAAATGTATTAGCTCATTTAGAACATTTTTCATGGCAGTAAACGCGTCTCAAAGAAGTTGTGACAGGGCCACGTCTACCTTTGTGTAGCATCCTCTCTTCTTTTAACAACAATCTGTAAAGGACAAGGAAGTAAAGAGACTAATTGCTGGAGCTTTGAGAGACGAATGTTGTCCTGTTCTTGTCTGCTGAGGGTTTTAGTTGCTCAACAGTTCTGGATCTTCTTTGCCGGATTTTTTGTTTCATGATGATCCAAATGTCTTCTAATATGAAAGGTCTGTACTGCAGCCAGGCCTGTTCAGTATCCGGACTCTTCTTTTGGGAAGCCATGCTGTTGTGATGGATGCAGTATGTGGTTTTGTGCTGTCTTGCTGAAATACACAAGGTCTTTCCTGAAAGAGACGCTGTCTGGATGAGAGCTTATGTTCTAAAACCTTTATATACTGTTCAGCTTTAAAGACACTAATGCATAGACACTAATGCAACCCTATACCATCGGTGATGCAGGCTTTTGAACTGTATGCTGATAACAAGCTGCATGGTCCCTCCCCTCTTGAGTCCACAGGACATGGCGTCTGTGGTTTCCAAAAAGAACTTCAGATTTTGATCTGACAACAGAACAGTTTTCCATTTTTTCCATGTAAATGAGCTTTGGCCAGAGAAGACGACGGCTAGATTGTGTTGACATGTGGCTTCTTCTTTGCATGATGCAGCTTTAACTTATTCACAGAAAATGATTTCTGGAAACTTTGCTGAGCCCATGCAGTGATTTCCAGTACAGAATACAGTACAGTACTGATTTACAGTACATGCAGTGCTGCCTGAGGGCCCGAAGATCACGAGCATCCAGTACTGTCAGTATAGTCTGCATTGTACAGAGTGCACAGGGATTTATCCAGATTCTTAGTATCTTTTGATGATTACATGTACTGTAGATGGTGGGCTATACTATTTGGTGCTTCTGTCCTACCTTTTTAGAGATGCGTTGCTGCCGTCAAATCCTAAATTAATGAATCATTTTAATGAAATGTTCAAATGTCTTTCAACATCTGATTATTAGACATCTTGAAAAATCTGTGGTATACGCACTGTACTAGTTTTGTGACGTGCCTGCTACTGTTGTCTCTCAGGACAAGAAGCTGCTGCAGACTGCACAGCAGATGCTTCAGGACAGCAAGACCAAGATCGACATCATCCGCATGCAGATCCGCAAAGCCATGCAGGCCACAGAGCACACAGACGACACACAGGGTAAAAATCCTACCCCACCTTCGCTCTTACCATCATCTCCACACAGTCTGCAGCCAGATCACATGATCCGCACTGAAAAAAGGGAGGCTCTGATTTTACTTGTTGAAAACGTGTTGTGTAATCTTCTCACTAATAAAGTGAATGAGTTTTTGGCAAATCTGAGAAAACTAAAAGACAGACTGTGTTGATATGTTGTGGCGCTTTTCAGTGCACTTGGTGTGCCATTGTTGTCACTGGGTGAAATATGTCCAGTCTGAAAGCAGAGACAGATAAACAGTCAGTCTGTTGCTCTAAGTTTGCCAGTGAATTTTGGCGAGCACTAGTGCATTCATTTTACTGAGACACATCACAGTGAGCGATGAGCATCGCACTCCTCTGAGGCGAATACTTTTCCAACATGAAAGGAAGTTCTCACATAGAAATATGTTTTTAGTCTTTAGTTCCATTCAGCCCCGTTCACACAGGACTCACTCGCAGGCACTGTCTAGTATTTTGCTGTGATCTTTTTGGGGGGAATGAGAAGTGGCAAGATCATCATCAGGCCACAGCAAGTCTGGCGGCCCACTTGCTTTTTGCTCTGAGCAGTTCACCGTTGCTTAAGCAGAGCGTTCGACAAAATGCTACTTTTTTATCACTCAGTGTCCACTTACAGTCCAATTTACTTAATTTCATTAATTAAGGAAATGAAAAAGTCGTTTGTAATATTTGTGTCTACTATCTCAGGTTTTCTAAATTCTCTAAAACTAGTTATACGTTTGGGCCGTCAAAACAGGGGCCACCAGTGGCATACGGTCAGCACGGCTTTGCAGTGTCTGAGCAAGAACTTATCATTATCATTTCTTTACAGTCAGTTATGATTAAACACACAAAAGAGAGACTGCAGTATATGCAGTCAGTCAGTAGACTTTATTATCTTTACATCAGTGATTTTACTGGTAGGCGCATTAGCCAGTTTGCTATAGGCAATGTTAGCTATTTGGCTAGCCACAGCTGCACACCCCTCTGCCATCAACCACACTAGTTATTTACAGGTTTGTTTTTTTTACTACAAATCAGTTTGCAGTACTGTTGTCACAAGTATATGGTTTATGAACACTCACTATTTTGTTAGGCTTTGATTTTTTGTCTTTACAACTAAAGTGTGCATCACTATCCTTATACACATGTACATAAATGATCTGTTGTTGTTTCTGTTGACTTGCTAAATTGGTCACACCTATTTTGTAAACAAAAGCAATCTGCAAGTATGTACTAATGTGACTGTTGTCATGTGGTGTCCAATTCTTAAAGCCCTAGTTTGGCAAATAAACGAACTTACACAATTTCCCCCTAACCTAAATGTAATCTATCAGCTAAAACATGTTTAGTGTTTGAGGATAGATGCTTTAGTGTTGCCCTGGAGTTCAGGCTAATGAAGCTAATGACAGTAGAGGCTTAGGCTTAGTATGTGCAAAAGACATACTTTTGCACACTCATGTTCCGTCTGTACGAATTCAGTGTTCGTTCTGAGATACTCAAGAGAGAGATATAGGAACAGGATCTACTGGTGTTTAGCCACAACAGTTAAAAAGCATGTGGACAGTAGAGGAGCGTGAGCTGCTCTCTCTGTTCTGTAGGCAGGAGTGATGTATCATATCGTCGATGTCCTTAGAAAACTGATGTCCATTTTTGTTCATTTTTAGTTTTCTGCATCGTATGAATGCAGCAGCTGCCGTACACATTGTGTGAGAATTTCATGATGAATAAACAAACAGAAATGCTCCGAAATAACTTGGGAAAAATTCAGATTCCATCAACTTACATTAAAAGTAAAAAACATACTCGGCCTCCCCTGTAAAGTTACTATTTTGAAGATAGTTGGTTTTTTTTGGACAGCGACGATATGTATGTTTATGTGAGCGAGTCGTTACTGGAAGAGGCTTATCCAGCTGATATTACAGTTGACTGTTGAAAAAGCACACTGTGACATAGCGAATGAGATGTGGTGGGTATGACAAAGGCTTGAACAGGCAGCTGGTATGGTAGCCCCTTGCTGTAACAGACAGAATGCAGCAAGTGCTTGTCTGCATAGATTGAAGCATCTGTGTTCACTCACTCGTGTGAAGTATGTTCAGGCCTTGTATTCTATCTGCTAGCATCATGCAAACTGTATTTCATTTCTTTGCTGAGACATATTGATATTCCATACGTCTGTCTATCTCCTCATCTCTCTTTCTGTGTACACAGTAATAGCGTCTCCTGCTGCTGGAGTAATAATATATGCAGTGTTTTGTTATAATGATAGCTTTGTTTTCTGTGTTGTTTCCTTTCTTTGATGGTTTTATTGATGTATTTAATTTTAGGTCTTCATGAGTGCATTACACTAAGGGTTAGGGTGGGTTTGATGTGCTGTGTTTTTGTGAGCTCTTATTTGTCGTTCAGTGGTCAGTGTTTTAGAGATGAAGCTGCATGTAAGGTGCATTTATGTGTCTCAGCCTTTAATCTGCAGCTCACCCCTCCCATTTGTCTGACTCTCTCTCTCCAATTCCCTCTTCATCTCTTTATCCTTCTCATTCTTTCTCTCTCTTTGCTCTTTTTTTTCTTTCTCTCTTTGTCTTTAACAGTCAGATTGATGGACAATTTACTCTCCTTGTAGCGAGTTATGAGTCAGCCTTCCTTCTGTCTGTTCTATTCAATTAAATTCAATTATATTAACTTCAGTTCCACCTCGTTTTTAATGGCGTGACTATAAATGGGCATTTACAACCTTTTAAATAAAAAAAAGGGTTGTATGTATGAAATCAATAACACTTACTTATCATTCTCAACACTGGACAAACACTAATGATTTTGTGTCCTTTTTTCTTATGTCTCTTTCTTTGTTTCTTTTCTTTCTTTTTCTTCAATTCCTTTCTCTTTCAGCTTCTCTTGACAGCTGAGTTCATGTCCTTACACTGAAAACAGAGAGAAGGGGGAGAGAAACGGGTAGATATTAAGGGAGACAGACAGGGGAGATAAAGAAAGAGAGAGAGAGAGAGCAGGGATGAATGATAATGAAGCAATGGAATAGGGACGAGAGAGAAAAGAGGACAAAAAAATCTAAATAGGGAGAAAAGAGAAGACAGAAAGTGGGGGATGGAGAGAGGAGAGCAAAGTGAGTGAGGGAGAAAGAGTAAAAGAGGAAATAGATGGTATGCTAGCAGTGGTAGCAGTGAGCTAAATCCAGGCTTAATGCACTCTAATGGGGCTTTCTGAGTTTCGTTTCTTGCTCTCTGCAGTGCGTCTCAGCGAATACCTGCGTTTGTAAAGTGGAGTCTATACGCAGGTTTAGTCTCACTTCAACCACAGACTTGATGACGCAGGCACTCGAGAGTCAGAGGCTTTCACCCTCAGGAGTTGCAGTTATAGCCTGCAGTGTAATTTTATATTGTATTAATTATATTAACTATTTTTTATATTGGATTCATTCATTATTACTTGTAGCTCATTGAAACAAGCAGAGGAATTCAGTTAAAAGTGCTAATTTAAAACAGAAGCTGTCCATGTGGAATGTAAAATCAGTGTAAATAGGTTTTTGTTTTGACTCATTATATAAATATTTAAACATTGTTGCTGTCCAGTGAAAAACATATATCTATCGATTTTGAGTTTTCTACATCATTTAAACATGCCAATGGCCGTTTACATTGTGCGATGATGAATGGACCAATAGAAGTGCTCCAAAATAACAAAAAAAATCTGGTTCCATTGAAAGTAAAGTATGTTTTTGGTTTCTCCTGTAAAGTTGCAAATTTGAGGATACTTGTTTTTCATTGGACAGCGACAATATACTAATCAAACTTTATTAATATAGAACTAATTTAATTGAAGGAACAGTTTATTACATTAACCAGTATTAGATGGTAACAGTGAATATAGAATTTCTTTGGGCAGAAGTAACAAACATACTGACAGACATAAAAACACGATGTATTGTTTACGTATTTGTTTGTTTTTATTCCTGTGTGAATAGTTTCGGGAACACTGCTGGATTGGCTTTCTATGTTTTGTTTCTCAGATGAGTGAGACTTTGCACAAAACTATATATTGTAAACACCGTTTACCATGTTTAATTGAAGTATTTCTTTAATATATTCATATTTATGTATTTGTTTGTGTCAGCATTTTCTGTCTGCATGAACACCAATTTCAATCTACCTCCCTTCTGTAGACCTGTGTGGTGTGGAACTGAGGATAGAGGAGTTGTGGCATCATTACCGTGTTGAGCATGCCATGGCTGAGGGGGCCAAGAACATGCTGAGACTGCTGGGAGCAGGGAAGGCACAGGATAAGAAGGCCATAACGGAGGTGAAGACAGCATTTTTTTAAAGTCCATTTTTGAAATTTTTAGTTCTCGAGATACTTTTCTTTGTACAGCGACACTATATATTTCATACACAGTCAGTCAAGGAGCAGCTGTTTGTAACTATGTAGAATGTTACATTTGGATACTACAACAGAGGTTTTTCCAACTAGAAGGGCGGTGCTGTTTTTCATCAAACACAGTGGCCCAGTTATATCTTTGTTTCCCTGATGCAAAGTTCAACTGTTCAGTAGCACCCCTGCTGCTTTTAATGGCCATGGCCATCCACAACCTACATGATGAAAAGCATGTTCTTTATATCATAACTGTAATTGTTTCCATGACAATTCTAAATATGTATACAGCTAACAAAACCTTTAGTCTTCTAAACTCAGGTGAGCGTGAATTAAAAGCCAGATCCATGAGGTACATACAACGACATCACATAAACCTAAAGAAAAACAGCACAAGGCCAGGGGAGCCCTATCACAGCCAGCAAACAATGTGTTGATTTGTATGTAATCAACAGCCACTATATATTAGACTTATAGCAAGCAAAGACTTAAACAGTTGTAAATAATTAAACAAAATAGTAACAGGAAATTAAAGAAATCATTTTGTTTGTTCTAAGTGCTTCAAGATCCATAACCAATGAAACGCCCTGATTTAAAAAATTTCAAAGCTTTCCTCTTTCTAATTCTACGCTGTATTTTCACTCACTACACTTGTATGCTTTCCCTGCTTACATCTGTCTTTTTTATCCTCCTTCTTTCTTGCTCTGTCTCACAAACCCCCCACCTCCCCACCCCCCAACTTCTCTGTCTGTAGGCTCAGAGCAGGTTGAGTGAGGCGTCTCAACGGTTAGATCTGCTGAAGGAGTCTCTGGAGCAACGGTTGGTGGAGTTGCCGGAGGATCACCCTAAAGCGTGTCTGATTAAAGAGGAGTTGATTTTAGCCTCCTCCTCAGCCTTCAGCGCACACCATGGCTCCACACCCTACGTCCATAACCAATACAGCACCCTCAGCAAGCCATCGCCCCTCACAGGTACCCTATTACATTCTTTTTTTCATATTTATTGCGTATACAATAAATAATGTTTTCTGTTTATTTTATATTCTAGTTATTTTTCTGACATGTATGTCAGACTGAGCTACTAATACGTGATTGCATCGTCACTACAGTTCTGTTTATGACCTTTACATGACTGACATGATTGTCTGGATAGAATTAGAATCAGCACTTTGGACAGAATTAGCTAGCTTGCTGCTGTTAATCACTAATAAAATAAAAGAATATAATGATTTTTTTTTTATTACTAAGGAGAACATTGACTTTGAAGGTTTAATATTTAAATATAAAATGTACATGTATACCCTTCTCTCTCTGTCTCTGTTTTTTATGTGCTGTAGGGACTCTGCAGGTGCGCTTGTTGGGCTGTGTCGGTCTGTTAGATGTCGTTCCTGGACGCAGTAGGAGCTCTGCTGTGGTTTTACCCAGTTTCAGCCCTGGAGACGGTCGACCCTTTAAACTCGGCCTGTATAGCCGCAACAGCAGCCTCAGCATCAAAACACCCAGCAAAACAGATGAGCTGTCCTGTGAGTCGTGTGTGTGTGTAGATGAGTAACTTATTAAAGATTCAGGCAGAATAACTCCAAGGCATGTTCTTATTTGTACGTATGCACATGTGCTATTTTTGTGTGTTGCTGATGAACTATTAGGCCTGCATGATGTATATGGGTTGTTAGTTGTTATCCTCATATAGGACTTGGTAATACTGTTGGAAATGTAACAGAAACCACATAGAGAGCACAAAACCACCAAAAAACAGACTTCTTTTGTTAATTAACCTGAAAACATAATGTTATTTATTGTTCATTTACTCTGGTTGTGACTCCAGTTATGAATTTATCACCCACATCTCCAGTTAAGTGAGATTCAGCAGCAGCCAACACATCTAAACTGATGTTTCTTCTGAATCATCTGGCCATAAACCATCATCAAGCTGAATATTTAGTTGCCGCAAGGAACTATTAAGGAATAAATAGACACTAACTATAAGTATTCAATTTTATTAAGTTCAGCTTTTACACATCATTTTTCCTGAACTGGATATTCTTCCATAATCAACAGTAAAAGCATAGTTTAATGTTGCGATGGGAGATACAAATGCAAAGTCTTTTTATTATACATACTAAAAAACGAACCAAAAGAAACAAAAATAAACAAACACAAAAAAACTAAACAAGGGACACCTGGGAACAGTTAGAGAATGCAAACTAGGAAGAGGTGAGGGGCAGAGACATGGAGGCGGAGACAAGGAGCAGATGACAAAAACATTAGCACACGGCTAGGACGAGGGAATGTAAACAGAGGACATAGACAAGGAATAGGGCAGGGCGGAACATTTAAAAATTAAACAAAATAAATAAACAAGGCTCACGCGAGGAAGTGATAGATTATTGAGTTTAATTAGTCCTGCTGTCACACTGACCCTCAGACTCTGAACAAACTGACTGCAGATCAGATGTAATGTTATAGAAGTTATAAGAGTGTGCAAAATTGGAACCTAGTAACTGGTTACAGTGTAAAGCAACTCATTCATAATTCATCTCCTTCATAATATGTTGATTTTCTTGCTATCATTGATATTTTTGATATTCATGTATCACTGTGCTGATGTGTGTGTGTGTGTTCTCAGCGGAGGTTAGTGCTGTGTTAAAAATGGAGAACAAGGTGGTTGGTCAGACACACTGGAGGACTGTAGGAGAACAGGCGTGGGACCAAAGCTTCACCTTAGAATTGGAGAGGGTATGTGCGTGTGTGTGCACGCATGTGTGTGTGTGGGCATGTGTGTGTGTGTGTGTGTGTGTGTGTGTGTGTATAATGAGCATGTGTTTCTCTCTCAGTCCAGAGAGATGGAGATAGCTGTTTACTGGAGGGATTATCGCTCTCTCTGCGCTCTGAAGTACCTCAAACTGGAGGATTTCCTGGACAACCAGAGACACAGAATACAGCTGGAGCTGGAACCACAGGGCCTACTGCTCGCTGAGGTACACACTCACACAGAGGTGTTTATACAGTGGGTTATGATAGATACTTACATGCAGACGTGTGGACTTGAGTCACATGACTTGGACTCGAGTCCAACTTGAGTAACTAACCTGATGACTTGTGACTTGACTTGACAACATCACTAAAGAACTTGCGACTTGACTTTACCTTTACTGACTTGTACTTGGAATCGGACTTGAGCTTTAAGACTTGAAAAGACTCGCCAGCCTATTTTAACATAATAAATAAGGAAAACAATCAAATAACTGATCATTTTGTATTAAATCGTGCTGTGCTGCGTCGCTCAGTTTATCTGTAACCTAGCAACAAGTGAAGTTCTGCAGCCAATCACGTGAAGCTTTGGGCAGGCACCTGTGTTGAATTTGTGAGGAGACGAGGAGCAACATGCTCCCGAAAATAATCCTGTTCAACTACAAAGATTATGCTGTAGTAAATAAAAAGAACTGCAACATGCAGGACACGTGGAGTCAAGATCACAGATGGAGCTGCAACCACTTCAAACTTGGTTTGACTATTGAGGCACAAACAACAGTAAATCTCTGCTCTGTATATTTCACATATAGCAGTTAGCTAGCTAGCTGGCTAACAAGCTAGCAAACTTAGCAACATAATGATAAACAACAGCTAATGTGAACAAAGCTCTCTCCCTCTGTTAATCCCTCCTGGATATTCCACCATCCACTGAGAACTTTACTGAATGTAAGCGTTTAGGAAGCTCAGCATCTCAGACAGGAAGTGTTCAAGTAGTGCCGAACAGTGTCGAACACTGATCAGTCCATGCAGAGCTACTGCAGAGTCACACATGCTGTTAGAACTGAAAGACCCGTCCAGATATTAATGCTTATGGGTTTAGAGTGTGATGTCATTAAAGTTCCTGTAGGTGTAATGTGTACTAATACCTCCATACAGTGCAGTGTTTCTCAACCTCGGCCTTCAAGGCCCACTGCCTCACATTTTAGTGTTTTTTCTGCTTCAACACCTATTTTAACTGGGTAATGGACTGGTAATGAGGTCATTAGTGATAAGAACTGCTTGAAATTATCAAATTTAATATACAAGTTATTTTTGTTATAATACAAACTTCAAAAATGTTAATGTTATATTAATGTCAGCTTAATATACTACTAATAAACTGCATTCATTGTGTTAAATACTGAAATGACATTACATCTGGTGACCTGCCTAGGACTCGAAGTTTAAGACTTAGGACTTGACTCAAGACTTTATTGTATTGCCTTGGGACTTGACTCAAGACTCGCTTGTATTGACCTGGGACTTGATTGTCAAGACTTGAGACTTACTTGTTACTTGCAACTTAGTGACTTGGTCCCATGTCTGCTTACATGCATTGTCTACATCAATGAGCTGAAACAATAATGTTCTTGTTACTATGGTGCATGTAAAGGTTTATAAGAGATATAATATGGTAAGTAAACAGCTGACATGTTGAATGCTGGAGAAAGGGGCAGTTGTAAATACCTCACTGACTTACAGACAAGGACCAAATTGTTATGAAAACTCAAGTGGCATCTTCAAAACAGCAAGGTTTGTGGGGGTCATCAGTGGTGAGAACCTCTCAACAGTCCAATGAGAAACAAACAGGGAACTGGTGACAGGTTGTTAGGCGTCCAAGGCTTATCGATGTGTGAAGGCAACATCTGGTCTCGTAATGCGACACTGCACGCGTTGTTCAGGAATGGTTTGAGAAACGTGATGAAGAGTTCATGATGAACAGACCCCAGATCTTAGTCCAGTCATCTGTTAAAGGTACTGGACCAAAAAATCCAATCTGCATACACATTTTAAAAGGTTTGCTGGTCTTAATGCCACAAAGCACATGGCACCTTTACAGGTCTTGTAGAGTCCAAGCCTCAATGGGGTCCAAGCTATTTTGAAATAATGCAAGGGCATATTACGCAGGTGGTCAGTGTATGTACAAGTACATGTATGTATTAATAATGTTTCTTACATGCATTATATATGTTACTATGTGCATATATCTGTATTAACACTCTAACCTTAACCTCAGGAAATAAAATCTCTTAACTCCTTTAGTTTAAAAAAAGAACAATAAAAGCAGGTTCTGTTGTATGGGGATTTTTTTTGGATGTGTAAAGTAATCACACACAGACATACAAATAATTATATACAGAGTTGGGAGTCACTGTAAACAGTAATTCCAGTACAGAGCAGTGATTACCTGTAAAAATTTAATTTGTAACTCAATCCAGAGGATTACTATATTAAGTAACCTACTCTTTTTAATAAATTGTCTTTTTAAATAAAAAGATAGAAATAGTTTTAATCAAATGACTTTAAGTTATAATTTCAGAATGATAGATTGTAGGTGCCTTTACACCAAATTCTAAATCTCTGTCTGACCATCTCTTTTGTGTTCTCTCCGGTCAGTATTGGCTCATAAGTCTTCTTATTAGAGGACTTGCCTCACAGCAAGATGATCCGTGTGCGATTCCCGGTCCGGGACATTCTGTGTGGAGTTTGTGTGTTCTCCCCGTGTTTAAGTGGGTTTTCTTTGGGTACTCCGGTTTCCTCCCACAGTCCAAACACATGCATGTCAGGTTGATCGGTCACTCTAAATTGTCCGTAGGTGTGAGTGTGTGTTGGCTATGTGATGGACTGGCGACCTGTCCATGGCATACTGTCTTCGCTCGGTTTGGATTGGATAATGGATACATATTAACACTTGTCGTGTCATTGTTCAAAAACTACTAAAAAGTATTTAACTTTAGTAACTTAACGTAGTAAAGTAGTAACTTTACTGCTCACAAGACTTCATTTGCATGTTTTATGTACCTTCCACACAGTTTCCACTGATCATTAACATTAACATTAATGACATTGAAATGATGCTGTGATTTCTATCATTTTTTTCTGTGACCATAACAGAATACAGTTTACTCTTTACTATATCCTGATTACTGAACACTGTTACACCAACCCTGGAGAATATACATGCTCTCTGATGCAACGCCTGCTTCATAACTCTTTGGCGCATGTTTGTGTGTTTCAGGTGACGTTCTTTAACCCTGTAATAGAGAGAGGACCCCGACTACAGCGGCAAAAGAAAGTTTTCTCCAAACAACAGGGTGAGAGAGACACACATATAACACACCTGTTTCCAGTGATTTTAGGCTGAATTAACTGTTTGCTGTTGCTGTGCCCATCAAACCTTCAGCTCAGACCACCTGGAATAGACATTAGAGTAGACACAACATAAACACAGGCCAATTTAAAACACTAAAAATTATTCTGGAACTTATGATTCCATATTTACTTTTATCAAACCAGGTTACTCTTTAAGTCACTGGGCATTGAATCGGATTTTCAAACCCGGTTAAGAGGAAGATTGAATTGGAGTTACCTTTGAGAGAACTTAACGCAAGAGCTGACACTGCATGTTAAAATTACCTTATGTTAATGTTAGTCTGTAACATATATTTTTTTAATAACACATCAAAGCAGTAATCCCAGTATACATTGAGGACCCCTAACCCTCTCATTGCTTAGTTCAATTAATCTTGGCAATTACAGCAATCAAGATAAGGCTTAGTCTACTCCAGAGCCTGTTTTAACATAATATTATTCAAAACTGTTTTAGCTTCAGTCTAATAATTCTGATGACTTTACCGCCGCCACTGTGCTCTCAGGTTTTTTGTCTAATTTTATGTGTACTTGATGGAGGCAGTAATGCCTAGATTGGTTAAGAGGCTTGTCAATCGTTACTCAACTGAATTGAATTGTGTCCACATCTTGCCTACAAATGCATTTCTTCATGGAAGGTTTTTGTTAGATGGAACAAATACTAAATGCAGTCCATGTGTGAATTTAGAGTTTAGAATTTTAATTGTTATCCAGTGTGCATGTGAACAATTATATAAACGATTTTGTATTGTTGTTCTGCAATCATGCCAATATTAGCATCTTGATAGATTTATTTCCAACCTGTATAGTTTTATTTTACTACAGAAAAATATGAAATTTGTTACACAGCTATTTTAAAGAAAAATGCTATAAATCCTCATTAGGTAGAAGAGAATGTTGCCAGTGTTCGGTAAAGCTTGTTGTCCAACATAGCAACAATTGTCATGAAGGAATACATACAGGAATACAACTGTGACAGAGTTACAAATAGATATGTAAACATGATGTGGCTGCTTTGTAGGTAAACAGGCCCTAGCACTGCTCCATGAGCAGGTACAATACTTAAATCCTGATCGAACACATCATTAGAGAAAGAGAGTAGCAGCTGCATGAGCTGCCCTTAAGCCCTCCAGCCCCATCTACTGGTGATCTGTTAAACCGGAACAGTGACACCAGGTTGGGACTGAATGGATTAAGGGTTCAGTAAATGATGGTTTTAAGCATCGCTGTTGTTATTGTTGTTTATTTGTTTTAGGTAAAGCATTTTTGCGAGCTAAGCAGATGGATGTGGACATCGCCACTTGGGTCCGACTGCTTAAGAACATGATCCCGACCAGCACCTCAACCAACAGCTACTCACACAACTCGCATACACACAGTACAGGGTGAGTAAATACACAAAACACACAACACTCAGCACAGCGTGAGGACCCTGAGATAAGAGCACCTACTAACTGCATGTTTTTTACTGTATTCTATTCCAGTGTAGCGCAGTACAGTTACAGATCTGTTCAAACCCTGCAAGTTTAATTTTCTGCACCGTTTTTCCACCCATACGTCCAGGTTCTGTAGGCTTGGTACCTCCTCAAGAATGGTAACCAAGTTTAGCACTCAGGTGCAGTATAGTTTACCTGGCACTGGAAATGAAGACAAAATATGTTATGGTTAAAATTATAATGTTTCTGCCTATAAATAAAAATATGTAGTTCAGATCATTTGGTAGTATCATATCTTAACCTTTTCAAGAGCACAATACTCGTACCGTGATACTTCCATTAAAGTGTTTACCTCTGTTTTTAAAACATTTTTTTAATGCATCTATTTATGTGGGGATGCAGTATACAGCTAGAAATCTCAGGATTCAAATCCTGCGAACCATTTCATGATCTGTTATTCACACTGAATGAGCAAACACCAGCAAGTCTGGTTTTGCTTGCCTTGCTGCTGACCACAGAGATGTAATTCAAAACATGTAGTCTTGATAACACGGCTAGACTTAGAGATCAGTTTAGAGATCTATGAGTCGACGGAAATAAACTTTTTACATTGTTACAACCCTGTCTAGGGGTAACAGATCGTAGTAGGTATAATACTATATAGGTGTATATTGGATTAAGATTAAGTGTACTGGGCTACAGTGAACTTGACAAAGACAAACACCAGTACAGACTTCAGGAGTGACCCAGGCCAAAACAATAAACAAAACCCAGATAACTAAACAAACAAACACCTACCTAACCTAGTGACACAAACACAAAAACAGCATGCTAACCTACCTACTCCCTGACTATACAAACACATACACAAACACCCAAACCCCAACACAGACATCAGTCACTCCCTACACCCAGCACTGTACAAAAGATTACAAATACACAAAATATACAAAAGCAAACAAATCAGAAGTGGATAGGCAAAGACGAAGTCGAAACAAACAAAGGTCAGGTCCAAACAAGCAATCAGAATAAGCACAACAAACAAAACCAACCACAACAATCGAAAGGGGGTCTTGAACACCAATGACGCCCCATTTTTAAAGGAAACGATGACCAAAACACGGGTCGGAGGCCAAGATCATGACTGTAGCCCAGAGTACGTGGGAAGAGAGCTTCTCCTACTTTGGTTATGCTGTTTCAGGCAAAAATGGGGTGACGGTAAAAAAACTAACCACTGAATTATGCAGAAAAACCAGACTCAGAGATTGAGTTATATAAGGAATTTGAAAGATTTGTGAAATTCTCTTTGAAGTACAATATTGCCTGGTCCTAACTCTTTTAGAACATTCTGCTGATCTTTATTGAGATGTCAGTAAGTGTTATTGATTGTTTTACTGAACGTGGGGTTTTATTTCAGAGTAATCTCAGTGGAGAAGCTGAACCTGGACAGTGAATCTCCTCCACGTTCAGAGAGCCGCAGAGATGTTACAGACGCACCACTGCAGGTGAGAGAGAGACAGAGAGGGAGAGGGAGAGAGATGAGACAGCAAATCAGGAACAAAATAGACACAACTGCATGTGTATGCGTGTGTGATTGATCGATTAAAAGAGGAGGAGAAAAGAGGAAGATGTTCAGTGCCCTTCTGTTGAACCAGCAGAGAGGCTTAAGAATATATTAGCCCAGAAAATATTACCCCCGGGGCTGACACAGGGAGAAACAGAGAGCTTGATAGTGGCATATAGAGAGAGGGAGAAGATGAGATTAAAAGCAGGAGCAAGAGACAGAGGGCAGAAGAGTGAGAGGAGAGAAGGAAAAAAAGGGTGAGAAAAGAGATAGAGTGGCAGATAGTGAGAATTGGAGAGAAAATAATAAGAGGGGTTAGGATATACAGAGCAATGCAAAGAAAAGGAGCAGTAGATAGAGAGAGAGTATAGAGGCTGGGAGAGAAAAAAAGAATGGGAAAAGGACCGAGAGAGACAGCAGAATCAGAGAAAATGATAAACAGGGAAAGAAATTCCTAAAGAGAGAGAGAGAGAGAGAGAGAGAGAGAGTACTCAGAAAGAAATGCTAATCTTAACTGCTTACTGGGCAGCATTAACATGATTGGAAACCAACCACAGACACTACACCTAGAACTAGACAGGATAACATAGAGAGAGAGGGAGGGGGGGCGAGGCGGGGGAACAGATGGCGTGATCAGTGGGATTCTGAGATTACAGGATTAATTATGAAGCAGATTTTTTGTAGAGAGCTAATTAACAGTAACAGGAAAGAGGAAGACAAAGAAGGAGGAGAGAAAAGGGACAGATGAAAAATGTAGACACATTGACTGATTATTTGTGCTATAGATCTGCTCGTCTGTTTTCTTTTTAACAGTTTCTTTTCCTTTTTATAACCTTTTCTTTTTCATTATTTGTTTTCTCCAGTAGTTTTTGTTCCATAATCCTATTTTCCATCCTGTTCTCCTCCTCTTGGCCTGACTCTCCCTGTCCTGCTTTCCCAATATATGTATATATATATATATATATATATATATATATATATATATATATATATATATATGTATATATATATGTATAAAGGGCAACAATCCAATACTTCAGACAACAATCTATACAACCCTCTACTTCCATGAGTGTGTGTATCACTCTATATAGTTGTGTTTTATTAGTGTTTACTGGCTAAATCTGTCACAACCATGTTGTAAGACATAATGTGACATACGTAGTGTGACTGTTGTCCTGCAGGGTCCAATTCTTAAATCGCTAGCTTGGCATAAAAACTAATTTACACAGCTTTCCCTTTGCTCTAAATGTAGTTGATCAGCCCAGTCCTGGTATGTGTCTATAGTGTGCTGCATAAGTTTTACATTGCATACCACTGAATCCCAACAAACGAATGAATGCTGTAGTAATTAAATTACTTGGCCTTGAACCAATTTGATGAAAGAAATTAATCTCTCTCTCTCTCTGTCTGTCTTTCTGTCCCTCTACCTCTCTACAGGCTATAGAGCCATTCTCTCCTCCTGATTTGGCTCCGGAACGACAGGTCAGCAGGGTCAGTTCCCACAATTCCCAGCGCAGGTATGTGTCCTGCTGACACCCAATATGGAGCTCACTAGTCCAGGCCAACATGCAGTATGACCTACACGCACACACACACAGCATGATGTTCCTGCAAACGCCCACGCGCAAGATGTTGATAGAAGTGCTGTTCACAACCTCACTACTACGAATGAACTTGGAGTCATAGCATCATTATATATGTTTTTATCTCTTGCTTAATAAAGAAAATCTGTTTCTAATCCTTGCTGCACTTGGTGGCATTGTGTAGCTGAAGGTCCACTGTATTGCTAATGCTTTATAGTTCAGCCAGAGCAATGCAGGATACCTTACCCCTTGTACCACCAAATCCCTGCGGCAGTGTTGATACCATGTGAACGTTTTATATTACTCAAATAAACCCCAGAGGTCTGTTTGTGAATTCACCAGCATATGTGAGTGGAGTATAGCAGCGGACGTTTCCGCTCTTCACTTCTGTGATCACTCCGGATTTTTTTATATCCTGCTCCTCGCACACTCCTTGCTCTCACTTCCGAGGAAACATACTTCGTGTCTGCTCTATACGTTTTATTTTTATGATATTTATTTTGCATTATTTATTGTATACATGACATTAAGACATTATGCACTTATTTTTAGCATACATTTATTAATAACTGTTTTAAGTTAAAAACAAGGTCTGTGCCGAGTCTCTTATGTAGGTCTGTTGGACAGAATGCTGTATTTGAGCAGCTGTTGTGTGAGAGCTGTAGCAGTCGTGTGGACTGGCTCATTGGATGGAGTGAGAGAGAACACAAAAGCTGCTCCAAACTCACTACCACTCGTATACTGCAAGCTTTGAATCCTCACTCTCTTAACCTCATACCTACATTTCACTTTTACTGAAGACTACTGAATAATTTACAGCAGCTATGTAGCGGTTCATAGTAGGTCTGTATGTAGTAATTCATAGCAGTTGCTGGAGTCCATGATCTGAATTGTCCTCTGCTGTCTACAGTTCAAATGGCCTTAATCATTTTGATTACAAAGGCACCAGCTAATGTTAATTGAGACGTGTGTGTTTGTGTGTGTGTGTGTGTGTGTGTGTGTAGGCAGAGCAAAGGTCCACTTTGTTTGCAGGATTTTCGACTCATCGCTGTGTTGGGAAGAGGGCATTTTGGCAAGGTATGCACATAGTTGCATGTACATGGTATATTAAATAATATATGCATCATTATCACACTAAATATATCAACACAGTTTGTTCTTTTAATTTCTTTTAAAATTATTTACCTGAAAATGTAAACAGCTGCCTTAAAAAGTTGCTGATATTGAAGTTTAAATGATATCACAGACCCTGCTTTTTTTTTTTAAACAGTAAATATGTTTAACAGTGTTTGGCTTATTGTTTTGTTTATTTTGCATTTGCATTTTTTAGGTGTTACTTTCGGAGCACAAGCGCTCTAATGCCCTGTACGCCATCAAAGCACTAAAGAAAGGAGACATTATAGCCCGAGATGAAGTAGAGAGGTAAACACTCATCACTTAGAGGCATTTCTTATACTCGGCTGTTTTGCTTATCATGAAAAAAACTTTCTTTTTTTTTTACAAAATCCAGTGTATTGGCATATATCAGTCTTCTAGTAATCTTGGAAAACCATCATGTAAAGTCAAATGTTCTCTGCTCTTATTGAGTTTGATGTAGTATAATAAACATTAAAGTTTCAAAATTACTATTTTTTTAAATTACCAAGTTTCAAAAGTACTATTCACTCGCCAGTTCATGTACAGAATCTTAAGTTTATTGTTTTTATGATGTTATAAAAAACATGTACATACATTTACATATATCCACTTTATCTTCACTATAAAGTTCTACATTTTAAAGAGTGTTCTGGCTATAAGTGCTTTTTAAATGAGACACAGAACAATGATCCGAACAATGGACTGTTTTTTGGGGGTTTTTTTTGATCAGATGGTGTTGGAACTTTGTCATGTCAAAACTAATTATACCACTTTTTTTCATATCTGGACCTCAGATTAAAAACTAGGTACAAGAAGTTTTGGGCACTTGAATTGCTCTTATTGAATTGCTCTTCAGTTCTTATGCGAGATATGCATCTTGACTGTATTTCCGTCTCCCTCTCAGTCTGATGTGTGAGAAGCGGATCTTCGAGACAGTGAACAGTTCTCATCACCCGTTCCTGGTAAACCTTTTCGGGTGTTTTCAGACGGAGGAGCATGTTTGTTTTGTTATGGAGTACACGGCTGGAGGAGACCTGATGATGCATATCCACGCTGACGTCTTCTCTGAGCCGCGCTCCGTGTAAGTGTGTGTGTGTGTGTGCTGCTTGTGTTTTCTGCTTCTTCCAGTTCAAGGGAGCTCTGGGCTGCTTCACCAGCAGGATTTTCATTTGACTTGCAGATTTTCTTCACTTTGTGTCTTTCTCTATGTTTGTCTTTCAGGTTTTATGCTGCTTGTGTGGTTTTGGGCCTACAGTTTCTTCATGACAATAAGATTGTATACAGGTGCTTATTTATTTAATTTTAATGTAATGGATTCTCATCAGTAGATCAAGATATATTAATATCCTTATACACATAATACTTCCTGTGGTGTATAATTTACAAGATTTACTCTATCCTTAACTGATAGAGATCTGAAGCTGGATAACTTGCTGCTGGACACAGAGGGCTTCGTGAAGATTGCTGACTTCGGTCTTTGCAAAGAGGGTCTGTACAATTCTGTTATTACATAAATATACGTTCGTACACTTCCAATGACACAGCCCTTCAATTTAGTGAGTTTGGATACTTTAAGGTGGCCCCACTGGCCATACAAGCATTTAGTCACGCTTTCACAGCTTCACAGAAAAACATTAGAAACACATGAGGGGGACATAAGGTGCCCAGGCCCAATGCCAAGCATCAACAAGATGAGTATAAAGACCCCCAGCTTTAAGCTGTGGAGCAACTGTGTTCTCTGTAGTGATGGGATGAGTCGCAGTGGCATGTTCTTTGACTAAGTTTAATCAAATCCTCACAACAATGTTCCAGTGTCTAATGTAAAGCATTCTCAGAACAGTAGAAGTTGTTACTGCAGTAAAGGGGTGTCCTTGATTTCAGAAGCAGCGTAAATTAAGCAGGTGTCTACAAACTTTTGGACTAAAGAGTCTATATCTTAGGCTCCTTAGTCTTGTTTGTTTATCTGTCTTTATCCCTTAAAATTAAACATAGGTTTTGTTATCGTCCCCCTAAGGTTGATGTATGTATGAATCTTTGTTCTGATTGGCTGTCCTGTATTTTACCTTGTTCAGAAACCAGTCCAGACTCTTTATAGCATCAGCATGAATGGGTGGGGTTCATATACTATGTCAGACTCTTACTTCAAATAAAAGAGAGGGGTTTTCTGAGATATGGGCTTTAAACCTATTTTTCAGTGACTGTTTTTAAGGCTAATATGTCAGAGTGACACATTATATCATGGATCCACAAGCAGACCCCTTAACCTGAAATTCTGTCTTACGTATTACTTTCTGTCTTGCTTCTGTCTTTCTCTCTGCAGGGATGGGTTTTGGGGACAGGACAAGTACATTCTGTGGTACTCCTGAGTTTTTGGCACCCGAGGTTTTGACTGATTCATCCTACACTCGAGCTGTGGACTGGTGGGGGCTTGGGGTGCTTATATACGAGATGCTTGTCGGAGAGGTGAGTCTTGGATATGTGTGTGATTGTGATTATCATACTGTAGTGCAGACTAAATCACTCAAAATGTGAGATTCTTTTGTATAAAGGTTTTAAATGATAGTAGGTTTATTATTATTTAGCTACATAGCATTTAGCATAGTTCAGCAGTTGGAGCCAACAGTAACAACAACACATGATCTCCTGCATTGCTTGAAGAGACCAGTGAAGTATTATCTCACTTTCTCTCCCTGAATCCTGCCTGCTTACATACATTAAACTTCTACTGTGTGCGTAGTCCCCTTTCCCAGGTGATGATGAGGAGGAGGTGTTTGACAGCATTGTGAATGATGAAGTGCGTTACCCACGATTCCTTTCTACAGAAGCCATCAGCCTGATGAGACGGGTGAGGACCCTCCACCAATCACTTAACAGCACAAGCTCAAGTGTTAGAAGAGTGGCCTAAAAGATGCATGAATAGTGCTGATGGTCATATTCTACCTTTTACTTTTAAAATGAATGACATTATTATTTTTAATGATTGTTGTGATCGTTGTTGTTTTTGGTGGTGGTGCCTGATTTCCCTGTGTCAGCATATTAAGTGAGAGCACTGCACCTGAGTCTATGTTATAGTGATTAAGGGGTGTGTATGTCTGGAATATGTTTTTACCAATAAATCTTAAAATGAGTTTTTAATAATGATACTGTAATTACAGTTATTAAGCATCCTGTTTTTGCCCACCACTAAACTAGCACTAGATTAACACACCACTGCTGTTCTAAAAAATAATAATTACACAATAATTATCCTTGAGTAAAACTTCTATTGTTACATTCATGTGGCTCTAGATAGATTGCAATAATTCTCTGAAAGACAAATAATCACTGATCAGTCTTTAGAAACTCTGAAGATTGGTCAGTGATTTTTGTTTGCATTAAATGTAAGTTATAGTGTGAACTTGTTTTAAAATACAAAGTAATAGTGGGGTATCATTAGCATTGTTACCCGCCACAACAATGTGTTAATTACCAATCATATTATCAAATCAGTTCAGGGATTTCATGTTGGTGGGTTCCTGCTAATACACTCTGTGTAGCATAGATTATTATTATACAAACAAAGCTTTTTTATTAGAAACCATGATGTAGAAGTAGCACAAAGTCTATTCTTCAACATTTGCTGCTGTTCTTTGATTGGCTGGGAGATTTGATTGGCAGGTGTTGTTTTCTTTTCTATTGGTAGTTGCTTAGGCGGAATCCTGAGAGGAGGTTGGGCTCCAGTGAAAGAGATGCGGAGGATGTAAAGAAGCAGCCTTTCTTTAGGGTAAGCAACCCCGATGTACTACCCTGCACATTTTAATGGCCAGTTTATTAGTGATGTTTAACATACTGCAAAAATAATGACACATTTCATATTTTAATTCCTGTATTTTTATAACAATTAAATGTAACATGTTTGTAAAAAAAATTACCTTCAGGGTTCAGGGACATTAAGATAATGTAATTGTAATGTAATGTAATTGTAATGATGTCTGCCTTGCTACCAAATAATAATACATACCATAACACACATCCTCTTGTTCTATTACTTAAATGTCTAGTTATTTATAGTTAATAAACCTCTAGTTCAGGAGGTTAAACATGTAAGGTTATTATATATATATATTGACCTGAATGTGAAAAGTCACAATAGGCCAAAGCATCATGATCAATTCATCATGTATAAAATCTGTATTTGTGTTTTTGTCATGTAGAATATTGACTGGGAGGCTCTCCTGCAGAGGAAAGTCATTCCTCCCTTCGTGCCGGCTTTAGGAGGAAAGGAAGACGTCAGTAACTTTGATGCCGAATTTACCACAGAGGCTCCGGCTCTGACTCCGCCCCGCGAGCGTCGGACACTTTCTCGTAAAGACCAGGACTGGTTCCGAGACTTTGACTACGTCTCTGACCTGTGCTAAGTGAAAAGGGAACACTGTTCTGCTGATTAAAACTCGAAATGATGATGATACTGTGATTCGGAGACTTTGGCTGCGTTCCAGTCTTCGTCAAAGCCCTATAGTCGCTCCCTTTACTCTGCTCCCTCGGTACCAGGCTGCAGAGCCAGGGAGGTTTGGGTTCGAGTTCGATTTGGACATGGTTGCTCTCAGATAATGCTGTTTATCCTCAGGTTCAGAACTATGAAGAACACTGGAAGTTAGAGGGACCCATTTTAAACGATGAAAGACAGCAGGCTATTAGTCGCACTGAAAGTAGACGAGAGAGGACGAGAGTGCTTTGCTTGCACGTACATTGTGTGGTCTGGACTGTGAATAAAGGGCTGAAAGAAAATAAATAAATAAATAAATAAAAATAAATAGGCTTAAGTAATCCAATAAAGCTCAGTGGGAGAAGCTCAAGAACAAATGGGCTCCTCCAGGATTTCAACAGCAGTACAGTAGTAGCATCATATTCCTGCACTGTGATGACACAATTGTGAACTTAGTAAAAACTTAGGACTGGGCGATATGGCGGAAATGAAGCATCACGATACTTGAAGACGTTTTCACAATACCATAACTCTTTTTTTTTTAGTTTGATAAGTTGGAACAGACACCAGTAGTGCCACATTAAAATGAAGCTATCAAAAGCTGTAAGAACTTTTTTCCTATAGTGCATCAGCAAGTTTAAACAGGGGGGGACCCTTTTTAAACCCCTTCTTAATTAAACATACAGTCGTTCAGTGTTCTAGAAGCACTAACAGCAGCCATGATATATTCAGAGACGTGTATTGTGAAGTACAGTACTGTGCTGAAATCAGAAGCTATTCATTTCCTGTGTAGCTTCCTGTGAAAACCGTCATTAAGTTCTTCATGTTATCTGAAGGTATTCAGTTTAAGATACTTGTATAAGGAAGAGGAAAGTCAATGGGAAATTAGTACAGTCATTCATTATTAATACTTTTTATGGGGCTTTTATCAACTGTGCAAGACCCTGCAGACCACCAAAATCATCACCATCAACTTTTAGACAGAGGAGCAAATTAAGGTCAACTCTTGCTTCAGAACACTATGGGACTGAAGGATAAACATGTAAGTTGCTGGTGTTTTCAGAGCAATGGACTGACCAGCCCAGAGTCCAGTCCTCAACATTACAGAATGTGTTGTATCGTGAGAAGCAGAAAGTCTTTTGAACAGTACTGTAATTAATTGAGATCATTTCGTCATATCGTCCACCCCTATTAAAATGCATCACCAAATTCTCATTTAGAGTCCAGCTGGTATTTCCTCTCTTTCTTGTCCTCCTTCTCACACATCTTGTCTTTTTCCTCCGTGTCCTGTATTCTTTATCTGTTCTGAGTGTCTGTTTGAACCCCGGATGTTTGCTGACTGATGTGACACACAAATATTACCACAAGTGGGAGCCAGAGTATGTGTTTTCAGACACTGAAAGAGTTTGTAGGTGTGGGTGAGTCTGTGTAATGTGAGTCTTTTTTCTTTGTTACCTGCTCTGTGTAAAAACAACGTTTTATGTGAGTTTAGTTTTGTGGAGTTGGATCTGTCAGTTGTGATGTCATGCAGTGTCTGGGTCTAAAATGACTAAAAATATAAATATATATATATATCTATATATATATAAATGTTTGGCCTGTTTAATCAATACATTCTACAAATACGCTCACCAGCCGCCTTTACACCTGCAGGTCATGCAGTTGTCCAATCAGCCAATCAGAAAAGCATCGCTCAAGACCTTCATTAATGTTCACATCAGAATTAGGGAAAAATTGCTTCCATGCTATAGTCGTGGTTGCCAGATAGAAAGATTTGAGTGTTTCAGGAACCACACTACAAAGAGCCAGGCTCCACAACAGTGGTGATCAGAGAAGCATCTCTGATTGCACAATTGGTCGAACCTTGAACTGCATGGGATACTACAGTGGGGTCTCCTCCTGCTACAGTAAGCACAAGTTCACCAAAACTCGGTAGCTGATAAACAGTCGCCTGTTCTGATTAAACTCTGATTAAACATGCAGATGAATAAGAATTTGGATCAAACAGGATGAATCAATGGACCCCTCCTGGTTTGTGTCAGAAGCTCAAACAGGTGATGGAGGTAAAATGGTGTGGGAAATGTTGTCATGACACATCAATTTTAATACATGTATACATGTTATTCCAACTTAGCATAGTTTAAATGACCATCTTGCATGAACATCTAAGAGCGTCTGCAAACCATGTGCATCCTTGTCTGCAATCTAGTCATATTCTAATGGATACAAAGTCATCTCAAAATGCTTTTATGAACAAGACGGTGTGCTTCCATGGCTTTCCCAGATCAGAGTCCAGAAGCATGGGCGTGGTAGTGGAGGGAAAAGTGGACCTGACTACTCAGGGCCGGAGTAGGGAGTGGGGCCCATGAAAATCCAGATTTTTTTTTTGCTCACGTTCCTCGTGTACTGGCATAGATAGGGCCCCACTGACATCGAGAGTACAGTGCCCAGAATTTGCTGCTACGCTCCACTCCAGAAGAGCACCTTTGGTGTGTGGGAGAACAGGAGCAATGCAGCTGACAAATCTGTAGCAATTAACGTCTATAATTACGCTGGACTTACAGCATCTATGGAATTTAATAGGGTTGCCAAAGTTTACAGGTCACTATAAATTTCAAAGGTATATTTATCACTCTGTTGAGGATAAGGGTTAGTAATAGTGTCACAATCTCATATTGGAGATGGCTACTTTCTTTACATATTGTATACTCCTCTTAAGTCAAGTTTATTTGTATAGCACTTTTTACAACCATGTTGTCTTAAAGCAGCTTTACAGAGTTTTGAAAACAGACAGTTACAACATATATCTCCCAGTGAGCAAGCCAGAGGCAACAGTGACAAGGAAAAACTCCCTGAGACTGGAGGAAGGAACCTTAGGAGGAACCAGACTCACAAGGGGAGATCCATCTTCCTCTGGTCAAACAGTATTTACAGTTTAAACTAAATACCAAAGAAAAGGAGCCTCTGTTTGAAATCTGGATAGCAGAGCTTTAGAAGCTGCACAGGTAGAGACAGTGTATGACTGAGGCAGTCTTTGACTGAGGTTTTATGTAAAGTGGGCGTGAGCTGAAACAGTCCCATCCTATCTCAATGCTGGTACATCTGGATGGCACGGTGATGTAACTGAGGGTGTAGCAGTAAATGGACAGTCATATGTAAACGTGTAAGGTAGTATCTTTGCTTCATTATTTGCATGTCAAGTTGATTGTAGGTAGCTAATAGCGGTAGCCAATTAATCTGAAGACTACACCTAACTGGTAGGGGGCAAACCTAAGACCATGCTGCTTGGTCTGCAGAGGAATGATGTTGGGCAAAATATGCTTGTTTAAAGGTGCCATGGAATGGACAACTATATTTACATTGACATAGTTGAATAAGGAGAACTGAGAAACATGAACCTCAAACACTGTTCCTTCTTCACAACAGTAAAATTCCAGAATCCCAAACCGTTATGTAACAGTCTAGATTCATTTATACTTGCATCCCTTGCAAGTATACATTGGGGTTGTTTCAGACTGTGACGAGGATGTTGGGACTTTTCAATCCTTTTCAAAGGAACAGAACTGTCAATCGATGTGGTTATTGGTTGTCTTTAAATGAGGCTAAAACTGGTTTTCTGTTTTTTCCCCTTCTTAATTAAAGCCTCAGTTCCACCTTAAACTCTACAGTTTGTACAGGTGCCAGAATGAAACTGTGGCACCATTTAAGGTGGATTAGCGGAGAATTGACAAAACAAGTCACCTTAAGTGCCCACATCTTTAAGAACATGTCAGAATTGTTAGTATGGTCTGCACACTGTCGAGTAGCTTTGATCGGTCTTTGACACTGAAGAGACTGAAGAGAGGAGCAGACCCTCCATTACTAACATCACAACCTCAACAATAACTTGTAAGTAGCAGCACTGCTGTGTGATTTGATTAGTGTTTGCTGGTTGAAGCAGATCATCTTAAACTGAAAGTTTCAGAGTGAGTAACAACTTTACTGATGCCGAGGTCAAAACCAAGTTAGTAGTATAGCTAACTGGACAGTGTGATGGCCTGGCTGAACTACACAGAGCTTCACCCTAAACCAGTAAATCAGAGCAGAACTTTCCAAATATTCATGAGCCCACCAATAAAATGAAAACAGCTCATTTGATTCGAGGGAGAAGCGGCTTAGAAAAGGGCATGTAAAACCGCATCTGGACATTTTTCACCCTGACCAAAACTCATAAAAACTCTGTACCAATTAAGCTGTTTTCTACAACATCATTTCCATATACGGGCTGTTTGTACTCTAAACCTAATGATATTTGAAGCAATGTTTATATTCATCATCAAACTTTTATATTTTGTTTTTCCACCATAATGGCCCTTCGAGTGGTAGCACACCTATCTTCTAAAAGAGCCTCTTCCTCTTAGTGCTACACTGTTACAGCCCTGCAGGTGTGAGGTGCACGTCTGTGTGGAACATCCTGTTCTTCTATTCTGCTTCTCTGCAGGCCTGCTTAAAACCAGTCTGCCGCCACATCTCAGGAACACCATCCTCTGCAAAGCCAGGAGTCTGCCAAAGGGGAGCGTTATACCAGTCTGTATTTCTATAAGGGTCGACGTCTGTGATAGGAGAGAGGAACTGACGGAGAGGGAAAGAGGATGAGAGGTTTGTGGAGATAATGTGTCTGATTATCACCACGTGGCCGAGAAGAGCTCTGTGGTGGCAGAGAGACAGAAAGGAGGGTAGAGGGACAGGGGGTGTAGAAAAGAGGCAGGGAGATGTCAGGTTGCCCTCCACAGCAAACAGAAAAAACATTAAAACCCTTTACCTCCGCTTCCATCTCTCTGTCTCGCTCCCTCTCTCTGCGCCGTCCTCTTCAAATCCAATTACAGTAAAAATTTGGGGCTGTCTTTTTTTTTTAAGCTTATAGCTTATTTCTCCCTGGAAGCCCTGACGGCTGAACTGCATCCCAATTACGAGAGAAGTGGAGCATAATCAGTCTGCTTCTGAGTGTCTGTCCTGTTGTCTTTGCAGGTTTTCAGGGAGAACTAAACAAGATGTAACAGATCAAAACCAAAGTAGCTTCTTAGACTACACAGCGGTTTACTGCTATTTTGCCTTTACACAACACTTTACACAACACTTTACGCAACACTTTACACATCACTTAACGCAACATTTTAAGCAACACTTTACGCAACACTTTACTCAACACTTTACGCAACACTACGCAACACTTTACGCAACACTTTACACATCACTTAACGCAACATTTTAAGCAACACTTTACGCAACACTTTACTCAACACTACGCAACACTTTACACATCACTTAACGCAACATTTTAAGCAACACTTTACGCAACACTTTACGCAACACTACGCAACACTTTACGCAACACTTTACGCAACACTTAACGCAACACTTTACGCAACACTTCATGCAACACTTCACGCAACACTTCACGCAACACTGTACACATCACTTAATGCAACATTTTAAGCAACGCTTTACGCAACACTATGCAACACTTTCCGCAACACTTTCCGCAACACTTAACGCAACACTACGCAACACTTAACGCAACATTTTACGCCACACTTTACGCAACACTTTACGCAACACTTTACGCAACACTCAACGCAACATTTTACGCAACACTTTACTCAACACTAAACGCAACATTTTAAGCAACACTTTATGCAACACTTTATGCAACACTTTACGCAACACTTAACGTAACATTTTACGCAACACTTTATGCAACACTTTACGCAACACTTTACGCAACACTCAACGCAACATTTTACACAACACTTTACTCAACACTTAACGCAACATTTTAAGCAACACTTTACTCAACACTTTACGCAACACTACGCAACACTTTACGCAACACTTTACACATCACTTAACGCAACATTTTAAGCAACACTTTACGCAACACTACGCAACACTACGCAACACTTCACGCAACACTTTACACAACACTTAACGCAACACTTTACGCAACACTTCATGCAACACTTCACGCAACACTGTACACATCACTTAATGCAACATTTTAAGCAACGCTTTACGCAACACTATGCAACACTTTCCGCAACACTTTCCGCAACACTACGCAACACTTAACGCAACATTTTACGCAACACTTTACGCAACACTTTACGCAACACTCAACGCAACATTTTACGCAACACTTTACTCAACACTTAACGCAACATTTTACGCAACGCTTTACTCAATGCTTCACTCAACTTTTACGCAACGCTTCACGCACCACTTAACGCAACGCTTCACACAACACTTTACACAACTCTCTTCTAGACACCAGTTTAGGTGTATAACGGAACGGTTTGCTGACAAACTACACTTAATCACACTGATGTAATCGACCAGCCATGATGTGTGTTGATCAAATTTTGCTTCTTCAGTACATGAGCTGCTAACACTGGAAGGCAAATGTTTTCTGTAAATACATCCTCAAAACTTCAAAACCACTTGCAGGTCTTTAGCAGTAGCGAACCGTGACCCTTAAGCCTCGGCCCTCTCCCCCAAACCACCGTCTAAAAAAAAAACGTTTTCTCTCCTACATTGCAAGTCAAGCAAACAAAAAAAGAGACGACAGAAATGTAACAAACAATAACATCTGTACAACATAGATAAGCTTCCTCCTTATAGAAAACACACACGCAGCTCCGTCTGCGCTTCAGAGGACTATGTAGACGACGCGTCTGAGGGTATGGCGTCACATCAATGGCAAAACTTGAGCGCGCAAAACCGCGAGGTGAAGATATAAAGCTGCACGTTTTAACATTTCACACATTTCTCGCGAGCACAGAAAGAGAAACCGCACGCACCATTTTCATAAACACGCTCAAACTGTCTTTTTTCCTCCTGTTTTTTTCTGCTCTCTTTTTCTCTGGCTGCTCTCTGCGTGCCAGAGAAATATTTGCGCTGGAGTTTTTTGTGATTCTCTCTTCCTCTCCTCCCCTTCTACAGAGGTTGGACTCACCCAGGTAAGTATACTGCATGAGCTACCCCACCGGTACTCTTTTGGGACCCTGAAGGTAAGTATCAATGGTGGCAACAGGAAACAGGCAAATATATATATACCAATGTCTCTTTGGTAATGTGTAGAGGTAACCTACATCATTACAGGGTGGTTTTGACAGTTTGGGGGCGGAACATGGCTGAACGCTATTGGTTGATGGAACCTGCAGCCGTGTGCTCCTCTGTAGCGGTAGTGCTAGCTTCAGCTTCCATCGTGACTCAGCAAACTAGCTAGCGGTGGTAGCCTAGCGCTAGCTAGCTGTTTCTCCAGCTAGGGTCGCCACAGTGGGCGGAAATGATCATACAGTTAAGCCCGCACACTAAGAGGGAAGATATGATTCTGAATTATAACTGCCAGGCCCCCTCTGTACATAAACAGCGGGACCACCAATCACCAACATTATGCGGAGGCATCACAGTCCTTATAGGGGGAGACACAGACTCACAGGCTTCCACTTAACCCCTCACGTTCCAACTCATATTGAATAGACACGTTTGAATAATGTATTTGCCTATATTTTTGTAATTGTTTAGATGTTGATATATGAGTGTGTGTTAAGAATATTTTAGGCCCTCTGAGAGGGCATAGAGGGCCATAACGGTTCCCCACTGGTCTTTAGCAAAGTCCCAGAGAACATAAATTTGAGTTTTCTCTCTGATTAAGTTGTACAAATGCATGTACAATGTATGTCTTAATTCATTAATACATTCCTAAAGTCCAATACGTGTATTTCACCATATTTCTGTCCTCTTCATGTAAACTAATCTTGGGTAATGCTGTTTCAGAGCCAGAGAAACTTAGGGGGCTAAAGGAAACCCTAGCATAACCTAAACTAGCAAGCTAGCCAACATTGTTCATTCGTAATCCAGTCAGCACCACATTAAAGAGAGCGCTGGATAATTATTCTAGTTCTGTATGACTGGCAGAGCAGGTGAGGAGTGTTGGAGGGAGAGCTGCCGATCAAGCTGCTCGTTAGCGTGGCTGTTAGAGAGTCTTTAGAGAGTCTAATACGCTGATGTTGTCCGGTTGGCAGTATGAGTTGAGAATGAAACATGGTCATCCAGAATTACACCAAAGCTTTTAGCATTCCCAAATGAAATGGTGAGATTGTGGTGAGGATGTGCAGGAATGAACAGCAGCTCAATCCCGCTAGGACTAAGCTTGAGGTAATGAACTGTTATTCCGGAGGAGATGTCAGTGAGGCATGAGTATCAGATGGTGGGCAGGAAAGCATTAGCTGGGTGTCATTAGCATAGTCCTTGTAGAAGACGCCATGAGAGGAGATTATATCACAATGAGTATAAGCATGGAGTAGAAGGAAATGATGACTCAGCACAGAACCTTGGAGAACCCTGGTGGAGAGCCTACATGGTACAGATGTGGACCCCCTCGATGTTACCTTCAGATAGGACTCAAACCACTTCTCTACCAAGCCAGTGATCATGTAGTTGGTAAGAACAGACAGGAGGATCTTGTGGTTGACTGTGTTGAAGGCTGCAAAGAACTCTAGAACAAACAGAACCAATGAGAGGTTTGCTGGTCAGTTTTTGCCTCTCAGTCACTTTACTGAAGGCAGTTTTTGTTACTACTAGTGTTTGCTTGCAAGGTTTGCCTGGTAGCTCCAGCACCAAACTAAAGAAATACAGTTAGGACACCAAATAGGTCTTGGCTGACCTACTACGTGTGAAGCACAGAAAATTGTAAATTAGATTTTTTTGCAGAACCTTTTTTTAAAACAGCTTGAGGGAGTGCAAGGAGCAGCCAATTTCCTCACCACTCCCATCCATCCACCACCTACCTTTTCCTTCAGGCACATCATTTGAGACAGAACATAATGCCAAAACTGGTCTTGTTGGTTTGTGCGTTTTTCATCCTAACTGTAGTTGCATGCTATTTTAAATATGTATATGAGTGTATATGAATCCACCACCTATTTCAACCTCAGCTGTTTACACGGGATTTCCAGTCGTTACCAATGCCATATTAATATGTCTTTACTGTTATATCTTATTTGTTCCTTTTATTTCGCTCAATAAAATTTCAGTTGGACCAAATAAATTACAAACAAATTATACTGCTAGGTCAGAAATATTTGCGGGCCTATCTGAACACACGGTCCCTCTCTGCTCATATTTTTTTTCTTCTTTCTTTTTTTTTTAGAAATGCATTAGTTTTTCAGCTAATAAGGTATAATCAGACTGTCTGCCAATGCCGTCACAAATAGCCAGTCAGAATCCAGCAGGCTTTTGTCAGAGGCTGGAGTACAAAATGGGCATTAAATCTGTTCGTCGAATCAGCCTTACCCATCACAGTTCACAACATCGAAAGCTAGTGTCCTTTTCATACTTGTTGAACTTTTCATATCATCACTGT
Organism: Megaleporinus macrocephalus; assembly: GCA_021613375.1. Classification (NCBI taxonomy): domain Eukaryota; kingdom Metazoa; phylum Chordata; class Actinopteri; order Characiformes; family Anostomidae; genus Megaleporinus; species Megaleporinus macrocephalus. The sequence goes on from CM038703.1 coordinate 35,205,689, forward strand.
CCAAAGAAAAACAAGTACCTCCAAAATGACAACTTCACAGGAGAAGACAAAGCGCTGTTACTTTGAATGTAAGTTAATAGAAATGTATTTTGTTCAAAGCAGTTTTTGAGCATTTTTGTTCATCATTTTCATTCATAATTTTTATTCATCATTTTTATTCATCACTTTTATTCATCACTTTTATTCATCATTTTTATTTATCGTTTTCATTCATCATTTTTATTCATCATTTTTATTCATAATTTTCATTCACCATTTTTATTCATCATTTTTATTCATCATTTTTATTCATCACTTTTATTCATCATTTTTATTCATCACTTTTATTCATCATTTTTATTCATCACTTTTATTCATCACTTTTATTCATCATTTTTATTCATCACTTTTATTCATCATTTTTATTCATCACTTTTATTCATCATTTTTATCCATCACTTTTATTCATCATTTTTATTCATCACTTTTATTCATCATTTTTATTCATCATTTTTATTCATCACTTTTATTCATCACTTTTATTCATCATTTTTATTTATCACTTTTATTCATCACTTTTATTTATCACTTTTATTCATCATTTTTATTCATCACTTTTATTCATCATTTTTATTCATCATTTTTATTCATCACTTTTATTCATCACTTTTATTTATCACTTTTATTCATCATTTTTATTCATCACTTTTATTCATCATTTTTATTCATCATTTTTATTCATCACTTTTATTCATCACTTTTATTCATCATTTTTATTTATCACTTTTATTCATCACTTTTATTTATCACTTTTATTCATCATTTTTATTCATCACTTTTATTCATCATTTTTATTCATCATTTTTATTCATCACTTTTATTCATCACTTTTATTTATCACTTTTATTCATCACTTTTATTCATCATTTGTATCCATCACTTTTATTCATCACTTTTATTCATCATTTTTATCCATCACTTTTATTCATCACTTTTATTTATCACTTTTATTCATCATTTTTATTCATCATTTTTATCCATCACTTTTATTCATCATTTTTATTCATCACTTTTATTTATCACTTTTATTCATCACTTTTATTCATCATTTTTATCCATCACTTTTATTCATCACTTTTATTCATCATTTTTATCCATCACTTTTATTCATCACTTTTATTCATCATTTTTATTCATCACTTTTATTTATCACTTTTATTCATCACTTTTATTCATCATTTTTATTTATCACTTTTATTCATCACTTTTATTTATCACTTTTATTCATCATTTTTATTCATCACTTTTATTTATCACTTTTATTCATCACTTTTATTTATCACTTTTATTCATCACTTTTATTTATCACTTTTATTCATCACTTTTATTCATCACTTTTATTTATCACTTTTATTCATCACTTTTATTCATCACTTTTATTTATCACTTTTATTCATCACTTTTATTTATCTAATCATTCAGACATTTTGACACAATGTAAACTGTTCTTAGTTCTGCCAGAAAGACTCAACAAGTAAAGGAATGTAAAACAAGGTTTAATCTTCGATAAGATGTACAATTGGACGGTTAGTTATTGTAGGACATAAAGAAACATTGTAGGCCCAGTCCTAGGCCCAGGTCTTTAAACGTGCAGACCCTTGCAGATCCTGCTGGGTATGCCGACTCCCTGGACAGCAGGGCTGGGGCCAAACTGGTGGTGGTGGGAGGACAAGGGAGGAGCACATAGAAACCACAGCACCTGAAGGCAGCAGAGAGGGAGTATAAGTTGAATTCTTTCAAAGACAGGTGGCAGACGGCGATTGGTTAGAGTAATGGATGAAAGAGTGACGTAGTCTTGGAGTCTTCCTGGCAGAACGCTCACCAATATGTTTGTTAAATTTTTTATTTTTATTTTATTCTCAGGCTCAGATCGTCCAGTTATCTGCCCCTAGACACAAATGTTTGGAAGCATTAACAAGAGCACAGGGGAACATGGACCCAACAACTAAAACTTTTTCTCACAAACATCAACACAACAAAACACATCAAACTTAACACACACTGTCAGTCATCCTAAGCTAAATCAATCCACCACAGCAGGTGTGAAGGCATAGAAGTAGACTGTTCACAGATCAGTACCGACAGTGACAGAGCAGTTCTTTCTGTAACTCAGCTGGCTGACAGTTTATATTTGGTTTTTGGAAATGGCCAAGCTTTCTTCTGTTGAGGTATCAGGCTTTTTGCATATCTGGAGTTTTAGTTTGTAAAGTAGATTTAAAGCAGCACTGTCAAAATCCTGAAAGCTAGTAATAGTGGATACTGGATCAGTTGTTAAGCAGTGATTGAAAGACAAAAATTAAACTGATCTTCAGGAAAGATGTGAAGAGCATCTGCACTTTGATCATCTAAACCAAAATAACAATTTTTTTTCTGCAGGTTTACTTTCATTTCTCCAAATTAGTGTCCCAAAGGTGTTGGATGGGGTTGAAGTCAGGGCTCTGTGTAAGCCAATCAAGTTGTTTCACAACTAACTCAGCAAACTATCTCTTTTTGAACATCCACAGTCATGTTAAATCTGGAAAAGCTCTTTTCTGAGCTCTTACCAAAAAGTTGGAAGAGTACAATTCTCTAGAATATCACTATATACTGTAGCTGGCAGCCCACTAGATTTTGCTCAATTCAAAATTAGGAACTCTTTATTCAAAATTAGGGACTATTTTTTATTTGTTTTTATTTTCAGTTGTTTGTAATATTTGTCTCAGTTTGTCCCAAATTAAAAGTCTCTGTACATTTTAATCTTTAAAACTAGTTAGACTTTGTATGCAGGACAATAATCTAGGTTGTCAGCAGTAAGCTGACATGATCAAATATATATTGTTTTCTGGGATAGTTTAAGTCGCCTTATGCCAAACAAATAAAAGTTGCTATACTGTCCTAGTTCACACTCTTGTTGGTCGTGAATCCTGCTTGCCATCTTCATCTGGATGAAAATATGCTGCAAATACAGAGGATATAATATATTTTATAATATATTATATAACATATAAAATATGTTACAAATATGTTATATACTTGGGTATATTTAACATTACAGCCTTACAGCCAAGCTTTGTGTGTAATTTTTTGAATTTATTGTACACCGTGCTTCACATCTGACTAAATTCAAGTTAATTCAGGAATGTTTATTGATAATGTCACTGCAATAACGAGCTAAATCATTATTTCATTATTATAATCATTCTAAATGGCTGTTATCAGCAGAATGCTCACTCAGGCTCTCCTCTCTAAACATCCATGTTAAGTGAAATAAGTAGTTTCTCTTGTCTAGTACAACATAAATAAAACTATTTAAGAATCACTACAACAGATAACAGAACATTTTCAGAATTGTGGGCGGGAGAAGTTACAGTCCATATGCGAGTACAATGGCCGAGGTTTACTGTCGGCTTGCTAAATGCATTATCAGTTACATTTGACTCTAAATTAGCGGAATACATGGAATTTTAATAGAGCAAGCTGAGACACTGTATGTACCAGCTGAGGCACATGCTTTTGTCCTGTGTAATGAGAAACATGGCTGGTAAAAAACTAAAGTGATTAGAGGAAGAATTTCAGCTGGAAGAAGTTCAGCTGGCCTTGTAACGAGGCTTAGAGTCCAAATAGGATCAGAACGACATGCTAGCAGGATTATTATTACTTTTAATACGCTCTCTGTTATTTTAGGAGTACCCTGGGGGCTTTAAATGGAATCAATCTGTAGCATACAGCCCTTTACCACAGACAGATTAATTTCATTGTCATCTGTACTAAATAAAACAACAGAAAACTTAACAACTCACTAACACATTGATAACAGAAGCCAGCGGGCAGATGATAACGTCTTTGAATACTTTTTAAGTTACACATACTACAAAAAAGAGAAAATAGCGTATTGTGTTGCTAGGATATCTCCTTAAGATAATAATTCCACTTCTTACCTGCTCCTTTAAGTCCTAGCACTCATGGTAATTGTAGTCTTCTCATCACATAATGTTTCTCCACTACACTGCTCACAGCTACAGTGCTGTGAAAAAGTATTTACTTCTCACCTGATTTCTACTATTTTTGCTAATATGTCACATTTATATGTTTTAGATCATCCATTCCACTCATTTTATTATAAGACAAAGACAAAACACACAAAATTTGCCATGAATTTGTTACATCACTGTGAAAGAATTTCAGCAACTCCTCTTTACAGATTTGTTATAATTCTGCTTCACTAGAGGGGTTTCGAACATCAAGGTTTAAAGTCTCGCCACAGCATCTCAATGGGATTTGGATCAGGACTCCAAAACCTTTATTTTGCATCTTTTGAGCCGCTCAGAGGTGGACTTGCTTGTGTGCTTCGGACTATTGCCTGACTGCCTAATCCACTTGTGTTTGTGCTTAGGGCTCTCAACTGATAGGTGGACAATCTCGGTCAGATTTTCTGATAGAGAGCAGGAAACACAATTCAAACATTTAGATCTTTTACATTGTGTTTCTGTTCAATGTAATGGCAAACGGTTCCACTAACTGAAATTAGAGCATTTCACAGGATTTTTTTGTATTAAAAAAGTTTTAAAAATCTCTGGCAGCTCCACTCCCTGGAGCTGAAGTGGGTTTACTATCTAACAGCTAGGAGAACTGTATGGTTGGAAAGACCTGCTTGCTTCCCAGCTGTCTCAGTTTCTTCACTGTTCAATAAAGGGCATTTGCTTAAATTGCTATGTGTCCCACGTCCTCTTCTTTACCTTTACCAGCACCAAGAACATTCTTATCTACGGCCCACTTCAACTGAAGTGGTACAAAGTCACATACAGGCTTTTGTTGCAACCTCTAAGCACTATGAATACCCATTAAGGTACTTAGCATGTAGAGTAAAACTGAACTACTCCCTCAGACCACGTCTCCTATGCTCTTACGCTCTTTTCCTACATGCCTTTTTTAAAAATATGTGCCTTTTCTTCTCTTCATTTCCATAAATCTTTAGCTTTCTCACTTCAATGGGTGCTCCACCCTCTCTGTCTCTCTCTCTCTCTTTCTCTCTCTCAGTTTGTGTTCAAAATGGTGCACAAACAAGATGATTCAGGCTCATTTGACTTCGCTTGGAGGTCAAAAATTGTTGCACCATTTTTAACTTCCATGTTTATGAGTTGCCGAGTGGGAAAAACATTCGGTTCCACAGAATCAAATATTGATAGCAGGCAGTTAACATTAGTGATATGATATGCCTTTAAGAAGGTTACTGTGCTTCACAATATGTCTACCTTCTCAAAACAGTCTGGTCAGTGTTGGAGATTTGACCTTTGAGCCTGTATATTGATCTAAAAATGGAGAAATGATTCATTGTTACTAAGTAGGCTTGTTGATTTGATGCCAGATGCAAAGCCACTTAAACCACTACAACTCAGACATCAGATTACATACCAAATAAACATAGCTAGCTAGAGTACACCTACAGCTGGGCTAACATTAGTGTTGGAATAATAGATGATGGAAATGTATAAATAACTAGCTACGCTGGTCACATAATTCAAAATTCAAACAAAAACAAAACAAAACAGATAAATGTGTTTAAGAGAAAAATAGCACCTTAGCTTTCGAGACCTTTTAGGACCCTCAGGTTTTGCTACTGCTGGGTTACCTACAGACCTCTTAGATTACTGTCCTGTACTGAAGGCTTGTTTTTTATTTCATAGAGATAAAATGCACAGACTTTTATTTTGTCATTGTCATTGTATTTATTAACAAAATACAAATATTACAATTAACTGAGAGAAAATAAATAATGACCAGGTCTAATATAAAATGATTTCACTGAAAACAACAGTGTGTTAGACGAATATTATTTACTAAACTAATTTTAAAAAAATAAAGAAGGAATTTGACTGTGAGTGGAACAATAAGAGCTGAAAAGCAGCAGTTTTGCTTAATACTCAACCACCAGTGGTCCACCTTGAAAATGGTAAGCTGAATATCAGTGGGTCATCACCTTTGCTGTCAGTGGGTCAACGGTGGGCCACTATCCTCTTGCTATCAGTGTACTTTTATTTGTCTACAAAATGATAGTCTTCAGCTGTCTTTAGTTGGTGGCCAGTTTTTTTTTTTTTTTTTTTTTGACACACTAGCTTCCTCAGTATCACTATTACTGATACAACACTGTGTTTAAGTGCCAGTAAGGACGCTGATACTGATATTGGTATTAGTGCAACACTAGTTAGGGTGCATTTCCTACACACTAGTTTTCTGTACACTGTGGGTTTTTGCTTGTACACTACATAGGGAGCCAAAAGTAGCACTGAGAATTTGAACACAGAGTGGCTGATCATGTACTGATAATTTAAAAAAATGTCTTGTAACATTGTTGTTTTTTCTCTTTTTTCTTCTTCTACTCTTAATATTCCACCTCTCTCTTTCTTTTTCTGTCTACCTAATTCTCTCATACGTTTCCCTTTTCTCTTTCTATCCTCCTTTCTTTCTCGTATTTTCTCTTTCGTTCAATTCCCTCTCTTTCTTTCTGTACACTCTTTCTGTTTATACCCCTCTCTTTCTCTCCCCAGCCCCCACCTCTCTCTCTCCACCTCTTGGCCCCGCCCCGTCCTCGCCCACCCCATTCGGGGGCGGAGCTTCAGCCGCTCATTTCATGGCTAAACAGCTCCTCGCGCCTCCTCCCCTTCTCCCCCCAGCCCCGAGCCCAAAACTCTTGTCGTCCTCTTCACTTATAAACTTTTCTGGACTCGTATCACTCTCTCCCTAGCACACCTCCCTCCTGCGCTGCTTTCGCTGCGCTCTGTCTCTCCACTTTAACAGACTAGGCTAATTATGTGCTGAGGTTCGACAGCTGTGCGCTGTAGGTCTCAGACAACTGTTGCGCGCGCGCGTGCGTGTGTGAGTTTGTGTGTGAGAGTGTAAAAGGGGCGTGTGTGTCCTCATACTTAAATATGTGAATACAACGTGGAGCCATCACTGCTGATTCCTTGCGCATCAGTGATGTAATTTGGGACCACTTCTTGGCACAGGTGCGTACAAACCCACCAGCTATTACAGCTTTAAACTGAATATTACTAACGCGTGCAATAATAACTCGACATGAACTACTCGTGTGTGTTTTTATTCATCTGATGATTCTTAATGTTGCATTTAAATACTAAATAGCTGCTGAGCACTTTATTACTCTGTACGTTTAGTGAACTGCTGTAAAGCTGCTGAGAGGCTAAAAAGGTATTTGCATTTGTGAAGAAAGTTGTTGTTTTGTTTGGCTTTGCTTTTTTACCTGGTACTTAAGCTGCTCGGAACATAGAAATGCTTTTAAATGTCTGAATGAAGCTTTTTTATAGTTAATTTCTGGGATCTTTGTTGTTTTAATTGTTTTATTTTTCTTTTTTGGACAGCTTTATCCAGATTTGCTGCACGTAAACCATATTATTTGCTGTGTTTGAGACTGTTGCTGTATTTGCTTTGATGAATACTAATGAAAATCTATATAGTAGATCTATATAGTAGAGAAAAATCTATATAGTAGAGAAAATCTATATAGTTACCATATAGTAGCACTATATGGTAACATGCACTATTAAAGCCTGTTGTTGTTGTAAAAGTTGCAGTACTTGTTAATTATGTGATTAAGACTGGAAGACTGATAGATGAGTCTGTTTCTTTTGGACTGTATTCTCCCTTTGTGTACTCCACTCATTCTTCTTTCACCTTCTCCTCACCTTCTCCATACGACTGTGGACCATTCATGAGAAATAAGCTGCTGAACTTGCCCAGCAGTGGTGGATAAAGAGCCTACAGTTGATGTGTTGTTACTTTTTTGTGATAGTGACTCAAGTAGATAAAAAAGTAGCTACTGGCTGGAAGTATCAAGTATCCAAAAACACCCCAAGCACTGAGGCGTCTTCCAGCAGTTCATTCAGCATCTATCAGCATAGAAACTGAAGTTTGTTCTGGCTCTGCTCTTCTTCTTTTCATTTGGTTCATTTAGATCTAAACTTAAAAGTGAAAGCGATGGCAGATCAGGGAGCTGGTCCAAACAGAGAGGACTGGAATTAGGAGCGAAATGTGAAACTCAAGCATTAGTAAATATAATACACTGTAATATATGGTAGATGGAAAATTTGGTTGGTTGTAAATACTCAATAAAGTATGTTTCCAGCTTGTACTTAAATGTAGATAATAAATGTAGATCCCTTCATACTTACCATATCAGAGGGATATCTCACAGTAAAGCAATGTGAAATACTATGTACAGATATATATTTAATATGTTAACTTGAATGTATGTTAATATACTGAGGGTTTATTCTGGTATTTTACTGTTTTTTGATTGTGATAATGAAATATTATTAAGTAATTATTAATGTCTAGATTTACATATTCTATTGCCTCAACAACAGTGCTTTCTGTCACCCCTCCAGTGTGTGAACGATCAGTGGTTTAACCCACTACGGTCTGTAGATAAGAATGAGAATTAGGTTTTTAGTTCAAAATTGGGTTATCAGATAAACGATAGCTGCCAATAGAAAGGAATCATATACCACAGTCACATGGAGATGATGTGATGGAGCTGTCTAAGCAAAACCCCATGTGCAACAATCTAGTGTTTTAATTAAATGTTAAATGTATATATGTGTTAAACTAGTCAGACAGTGGGAGTTTTGCTTTAATGGCCACTGCTTTGAGAAACACTAAACATTAACATTTCAGCCGGTTGAATGTTGCTTATAGTCATATTGACAGTTTGCTGTACACTTTAAGAAAATAAAGATACTTTTAATTTTGTGACAGGTTTTAATAAGAGAACAGATCAGAGCGAATTACTGACTATTATTTTACAGAAACAGAAAACATGATGTTAGGAAAGATTGTAACATTGTAGTGCTGTCCAAGAGTATAGTGTATGGGTGGGAAATCACTCATCTGCCCCACTACTCTATACCAACAAATAATAAAGTGAGGCAAGGGGCACTATGCATTAAGTTTTAAGGAGGTCCAAAATTAGTGTCCCATCCACTGTGCAGCAGTAGATGGTCTCTCCGTAACATAGACCAGTGTTTCATAGTCCTACTCTTATTGTTACCCTGTACTGTTGCATATTTGTGTTTTCCTCCTATTTTTGCTTGGAAAAGGCCTCCAAGAAAGTTTTTACATTAAAAGGTGATGTTAAGAACATGGTAAAATATTTTATGGTGGTTTCAAACAAAGCTTTAGCCTGAGGTACACTCCGAAGTGAGATACACTCAGTAGAGTCTGTGTACGTTCACTCATGGTTTTGAAGCGTAAAGAAAATAGCTTTGTTTGGGTGGTAGACCCCTGGTTCTTATCACCACCACTGAAAAGATGGTTTCAGAAGGATGGGGTTTCTCTACAATACATCATTTTAAACCCAACCACTCTGAATGACTTTGTTTGCACTGACTGACTTATGCATACATTTTAGGAAATCATTGGAATTATTTTGATGTTTTGTGCTTAAATTATGATTCATATTATTCTATTCAACTATATTTGTGAATAAGGAAATTGGTTTTCACCCTTTATCTTCATTTTTGTGTATCACATTTAGCTTGCAATTCCTATTTTATTCAGTTATGCTGGTTTAACTCATTGACTTTCTGTTTGTTTTTTTTTTTAGATTTGATTTGTGGAGCTTTGGCATTTATTTATTAATGGACCCCAAAAGTAGAAGAATAGCACCTGATTCATGATTCAGCGTCCTCAGTGGGGAACATTCAGGGCTTTCTAGGTCAAATTATTTTGGACATTTGAACAATATATGTGATTTTTTGTCATTTGTATTTATTAGAGTCATTCTGCTGGTTATATTTAAACTGTGCAAGTGATGTGATATTCGTACTTCATTGTTAAGATTTGATGGAAGAGAAACGGTTATGAGTGAAATGCCTGACAGACGAATTAGACTCTTGCCCTCAGGAGCTGGATGGCGTTCTGATTGGCTAATTTCATGAGTTAAGATGCTTGTGAATCATTAAAGAGTTATAGTATGTGTTACATTATGCAACTCCTATAATTTAGTTTAATATTAGTTACGCTGTGTAAAGCCAGACTAACCAGGTTTTACTCACGTCTGTGCCAGGGCTATCTACGATAGTAGCAGAACTGTAATGTGCATGTGTAAAATATGCTATTGTGTGTTGCAGGCTTCAAATAAAGTAAATGCATTGTTTTTGTGAACTTCAAACAGCTACATTTAATCTAGAATAGCGTTTTCGTTTTGATATCTCTGGGCCAAACCAAAGGCCTAGCTTAATAGTCATGGTTCACTACTGAGTCTGCAGGCATGTATTCCCCTTTAAACTTGTGCATCTGTGGGACTGTGAGAGAGAAAGAAAGAGAAAATGGGAGAACGAGAAAGAAAGAAGAGTCTTGTCTCGTAGACACCCCAGACTTTGTTGTTTCTTTTTTTTTCTTGAATCTTTGGAATGTAAGGTTTCGTTATGAACAACAGCGATCCAAGTGAGATTCATTTTGTCTCCACTTCCTGTATAACCCTCTCTGTTTTGCCCCCTGCTTGTGTGTGTGTGAGACAGAGAAAGAGAGGCAGTAGTGTTCTAGACATTCTGGGCGTTTATCTTTCTTGAACTTTTTTGAACTTTGGGAATGTGTGGTTTCGTGATGAATTGCTCTTTGTCTTCTCCTGTCTGTGTGTGCTCAGCATCTAACCGGAGGCGTCCTCTGAAGTAAAACTCTGGATAAACGTGAAGATGATGCTGTTGTCAGAATGTGCTCTGCTCTGCCTCCTTCTGCTCAGGGCAGGATGTGCAGGTATGGGGCAATAAAGCTCTGGTCCAGATCAAATGTGCCTTCACATCCACCATGTACTAACATTGACATTAACATGCTAACTGTATAGCTTCACCACTAACAGGTGCTTGTGTGGACAGACCTTGTGAGCCAATGACATTGGCTGCACTTGCATGTTATGGGCATCACACAGTACATTGGAATGGTAAAAGCTTGTTCCTCCATCTAACCTCTGTATCTACTGATGTTGTTGAAGAAAGCTTCTTTTGAATGTGGAAATGCAAATTTATGGCTAGTTTTCAAACTGATGCACATCCAGTTGCCACAGTTTCCTCAAACTTTTCTTTAAGGCTGGTTTTATATACTATTCTTGTAATAGGCCACGTTTTATGCTCTGAATGAACTGAATTAACATTAAAAACTCTATAAAACGTTTAAAACTTTTCTCTGCTATAGTAATGATATCCATGCTCAGAAGGACCACTGGGTGGGACAGATTGTTAGAACACTGGCAGCTCCTGACTGTTAATGGGGTCCAACATAGTGAGAAACTGACTGTCCTGGTACCCTTAGCTGCTGGATTTTAGCTCACTAATCATTTCTCAGCGCATGTATGGAGGGTATGCATGCAATGTCACAGTTAGATGGAGCCACTGCAATTACGGACACTAAATGGCAGAAAACAGTAACTGAGTGTTCAGTGTGAATACTAGAAAACAGTGATAGTACGTGACTGAGAGTGAATGTACGAATAGATTCCGCAAGAATTCTGAAGATAAAAGAAAATAAATCTCATGAATTTAAATTAGCTTTCCTACTTGCCAGCTTCCCCATCCACCTGGCGTCTCACGTCAGAATGTAACTGCTTCACCACGTTAGATGGAATGGGAAAATTTGAGCTAGAAAAAACTGGAATTCAGGCCAAAATGTGAATTTGCAGCTATTTTCTGTCAAGTATGTTGGATTTTTGGGTAAAATCTTAAGGTATATACTGTAGTGATGAGTCATCAATTAAATAGTTTGCATAATATATTTTAATTTTAATTTTAATTTTAATTATGTGCTCTAAACAAACCCAGTTTTTCTTATAGAGAATAAATCCAACTAAATTTAGACAGTTAGCCAAAAGCCCTGGAAGTGAGAAACATTACGGATCACAATAACCATAAAAAGCCCACCTGCTTTTAATTGAAGCAGATCACTTCTTACAATGCCGGTCAATAAACACAGCCTTGTTGCAGAATGTTTTGCCGCTCATTCTGACAGAGATTGTGCACATGTGTGAAAACAGACAGCGGTACTAAAAATAAACAGGTCATGTTTTACACAGCAACCATGCGATGGCAACAAGACTTTTGTTGAAAAAGCTGAAAAAACTACATGCTTGACTAAATGAAGGATGTAAATGCCTCGGTATGAAGTTTGAGTAGTTATGTCTTATTCTGTGAGTTTACTGGCTGGGTGCAAAGAAGAAATCCAGTTTTATCTGACGGCTCATGTAAACCCAGAGTTGTCCATTTTCTGTTTCCCAAGATGTAAGTAAATTACTGACAAAACCTGATGTTCTGCCGGTATAAGATTAATGTGTGCAAAAACACTCATTGGTGGCAAAAAGACACCTTTAAGAAGATTATTTCAAGTAAACGACTGCGTTATATAAATAATGGACCTGACCACAGGTCAGCTAGACACGTGGCGTTTTGATATGTCAGCCAGATATCCAAGAGGTGAGGCCAGAACAAGAGAACGTGTTGTTAAAGACGAACGATTAGGAGACCCTGCTGCCAGACACACCTCGAGAGTGTGTGTTAAAGTGTGTGAGTCAGTGACAGAGCGTATGTATGTGTGAGAATGGATTAGCATTTCACTGTGCAGTTTCACAGACACCTATGTGTGTATTCCTGCTCAGTTTGAGCAAATGTCATGCTTCTGTCTGGGCTGGAGTCTGTTTGGGTTTTTTTCTGTATACGCACTCACTGTCCGTTACCACAGAACATTCTATGCCCAGAGAAAAAACCATGCTATTTATCTGGAGTCATAGCTTGTGTAGAAATCTTTAACCCTGCGGAGTCGACTCAAGCTAATATCAGTCATCTGAACATTAGAGCCTACCTTTTTATTAGATTAGGACTAGAACTAAACTTTTGTTAAATCTCCACAAACATTCCAGGTTAGGCTCACCTGCTTGTGCCCTGAGAATTGGACTGAGGGTGTGAGCCGGTGTGGTTTGGAGCTCTGATTTGTAATGTTTGAGTTAAGGTGGTGTGTGTGTGTGTATGCTTGTACCAGGTTTAGGCCACATTGTGGGGACCAAAACTTGGTCATATACTGACGTTGTGGAGACCACAAGCTGGTCCTTTGGTGTAAATCATAACATTTTAAGGTCAGGGTAAGGTTGAGGTTAGTGTAAAGGTTAAGGTAAGGGTGAGGGTAAGGTTAAGGTCAGGATGAGGTTGATGTTAGGTTTAGATTAGTACTAGTTCTGGTTAAGGTCTAGGAAAGACTTCAAGGGAATGAATTGAAGTCTATGTAATGGCTCCACAATTCACAGAAACAAATGTGTGTGTGTGTGAGTAGGTGGTGTGAAGCTGCAGTGTACTGTGTCTCCAGTGGGGGCCCTGCACCCTGTCCAGGCTCAGCTGGAACGGTTTGAGGCAGGGCCAGGCTGCGCTGCCAGAGAGGGCGGGGCTAAGGAAACTCATGTGATTGCTGTGGGGACCACCAATCACAGATCTGAAAAACGGGTATGATATATTGTCGCTATCGGATCAAAACATTTTATTATTTCATGAGAAGGGAAAAAGTAAAGGCACGTTATATAAGGGTTAGAGACCACTCTGGTGGACATGGGTAATGGCATGGTATGTGCAAAACTCAGACCCCTTCCCCAAGTGTATGAATCTGATTGTGAGTACGTGGACTAATTATATATCTATTTGTGTGTATATCTATATGTTTTTCTATTGTTATATCTTTCTTAATGGTTCAGAAAACTCTGAATACAATAGTGTCCCAAATTAATAGGGGTGCTTTATCAATTAGCTTAGGTTTCCTTATTCAGTTTATTGACATCTTTAAAACAAAAGACTTTATAGTGTCCTGATGCTCTAGCAATAAACTAAAGCACTAGCCATAAGCTAACATGCCAGTCATGACACAACAATATGATATATGTATATGATATGATACCATACAGGACACTATGTTTTTATGTCCTATATCCTCTACATGTCTGTCTCTCTGTGTTTATCTGTCTGTCTGTCTGTATGTCTGCTTATATTTCTCTCTGCCCATCTGTCCATCTGTCTATTGTGTCTCTGCTTGAATAATTCTATATTTATTCTATTCTGCCTTTAATCCATTTCATCTCTCTCTGTCCCTCAATATATATATATATATATAGGTGACAGTAGTGTTGAAACCACTGTCGTACTCTCGACCGGTCAGTCGTCCTGTCATCCTGGTGTTGAGTTCCCAGCATGCAGTTCACTGGATTCTCGAAAGTGAGGGACTGCCTGAGACGCTCCATGTGCTGCTGCAGGTTGGTCAGCTCTGCTAATGAGTGTGTTGGTGGAGAGAGTTTATGTGTGTGTGTGTAATGGAGTGTTGCACCGTTAATGGATGAATCTGTTCTGCAGTGGTTCCTGTTCTCTCGTATACGAATGCCCATTAACCCTCTTATAAAATCTATAGAAATTAGCAAGATGACTCTGAACTGAGCAGTTTATATTCACTCACTTAGATATAAAACAGATTGTGTTCTCTACAGAGCATGTGCTAACTTATTTTCACTTGTTAAATCAACAAAACATATAATTTTGACCAGGGGCGCCAAAAGCATAGGACTGTATGTGACAGCTCCCCCTTGTGATGACATTTTAGCTTGCTAAATGTGAGGATGTAAGTGAATGAGTGAGTTAAGGAACATCTCCATGAGGTTGCTCCAAAAATAGTTACTATTTATACTGTCGTGGAATATAGATAATAAATATATCAACAACAGACACTGAACTACTAGAACTATTAAATTGACACAGGTCCAGTTTCACCCTCTACAGCATATCTATCGTGTGTGTGACTGTGTTTGTTATATAGGTATCTGCTAATTCCACGGTGGAGTGGAATGTACCAGCACGTGTCCACTCTATCCCCACACTTCCCTGGCGTGCTCGACCTCTGCTGCAGTGGACTCTTCAACGCCACTCCACCATCACCTCCCTCACACACTCCACACGGGCTAACCGTGTATACCTCCGTCTCGGAGAGGGTGAGACCACGTACACACATGCACATGCTGGCATAAACAAGATGGCTTTAAAAAAAGAAAAGGTTTGAATGTGAGCCGGTTTAAACACACCAGCGTAAATACAGGTTAGCTATAATGAATGTGTTCACCAAGTTCAGGTTTATGCATCATAAAGCCAAAACTAGTTGTACACAAGTTCCCCCTAATCAGGTTTTAGTGTTGGGGATGCCTAACAGAGAGACATAACAAAGAAGACCAACAGCATGATCTGACTCAGATAACTTAAGTTCAATAAAATGTATGCTCTGTTGGCCACTTGCTATACTATGACCTTGGTCTTAACTTTTAGCTACAAACCTAAAACTAACGCCTCTATTTCAGTGAGACAGAATGTCTAAACTGATGCTCCTCTTTTGTTGGTTGGCCAGAAATTTTTTTCTACATTATTTGAACACAATGGTTGCTTTTTACATTATGTGAAAAATTCATGATGACCTACAGAAGTGCTGCAAAATAGCTTAGAAAAAATGGTCTGGTTCCATTGACTTACATTAAGTATTTTCACAGCAGCAGGTTATCATGTTTAAATGTTTTTTATGCATTAGCACACATATGCTTTATATAACTTATATATGCATTAGGTATGTGTCACTAGAAACAAATTAAAAATTTTATATAATTTAATTTTAGTATAATTTTGTAGAAATATTTGAAGTAAATGGTTTAAAACCTAACTACAAGCTCAGGCACAGAACATTCCTTGTGTCTGTAGAGGATTTGTAACTTTTTTGCTTGGAAAGTATAAAACAAGTAAGCCCAAGGGTAGCCCAAAGCCTTGCATACGCTTGTATGTACATCTGGTCCTCTGAGTTTTAACAGTGTTATTGAAATGGTAAGCATTCTTTATTCACATGTTTGAGGCTTGTGGCTCTGTCTAACAGCTGTATGTGATGTCATTGTTAAAGCGACTGTCTCAACATCCCGAGTTTTAAACGCTAGCGCAAGTTTACGCCTGGTTTTAAAAGGCAGAGAAATGCACACAAAACTGACCGCCATGATTTGCACGCATGCACCACTGCCAGCTGTGTATGTTCTATTGTGGGTTTTTACTGTCAGTATGTTATTTAGGTTACATAACATGAAAGTTGCACTGCTGCAGTGGCTTAGCGGTTCTGGAAACTATATTAACATATTTACTTCCCAAAACCTGTTTACATACCAGCTGCTTGTGCATTACTGATATTTATAGTTCTTACATCTTGTAGTTCTCTTCTCCTCTCCCGGACTGCAGATCCCAGCATGCCGAGTGTGTGTCACCTGCAGTTTCTCTTCTTGTCTCACAACTACCTGGCATCTGAAGTGCAGCAGCAGGAAGCTAACGGCTGCACGCCATCTTTAACTGCTTCTGAACCAGAAGTGCATGTCATCAAGCTGTGGTCAGCAGGTTCTGGACTGTGTGGGTGAGCCATAATTTTAGGTTCATTAGCGATTAATATTTAAAAATATATAATAAAAAGGAGAAAAAGACGAAGAAGACGTAGAAGAAATGTTATGTAATGTCAGCACTGGACCAATATCTTATTGTTTTTTCTTAAACTTTTTTTGAGAAAGCTCTTAAACTGAAGAATTGTTCACACCATCGAGTGTGTATATTATTTTGTTATCTAAGAACACATACCACATAGGAGGTTATTGGTGAAAGCCAGATTCTTTGTAAAAGAGTGTGTATGTAGGTGGTGAAAGAGGCCTAATGTGTTATTTGTAAACACGAGATCATTCTAATATTAATGCCAGCAACATGTTCCAAAAAAGATAGGATGGAGAATTTAAATCTAGCCATCTTAAACAGGTGATGCAATCATACCTCACAGCAGGGGAAATCAGTAGGCGAGCACAGCTAGTGTGTACGAATACTCAATATTCATCTAGCAGTATGTGAGTGTTACCCAGATGACCTAGTGAATCAGGATCATTTCTACGTATGCTATTGCAGCACACTGCTCTATCCTGTGATTCACCTGAAGACACAGAGGTTTTTGAAGCCGTATGTTGGCTGTGTGTGTGTAGCTACTGCTAGTGAACTGCTGCTACAGAAGTTAGCAGTACTCACGTTTCTACTGAGATAAAAACTGATCGCTGTCACAAGAAGTATCTAAAATAATAACTCAGGTTTTAATGAATAGCAGGTCTTTTGAGGTGGTGGTCTCATGTCTTGTGTCACAGGATGATAAGACGTGCGTAGATACTAAACACTGTTGTACTGAGACCGCTACTACTTTACCGGTCCAGCAGTGCGTACTGGCTCCAGTCTAGTACCTACTGATTAGTACACAGCCCTAGTCCTGTATAAGCGAGCAATGATGGGTCGAGGCATACTTATGGAGATCATTTTGTGCCAAAAGTCTCAAACTTTAACATTTTTAAAGTTACTACTGATTTTCACTCCTTTTAATACAAAACAATGCCTTAAGATTTTTCTGTTTCTCTGTATACTTTGTTAATCCTATATTAGCCTGTTCTCCATGTACTGTTTGGGTGGTGGATCATACTCAGCACTGCACTGCAGTAATGTGTTGGCTGTCTGTCAGTGTGTGTTGTGCTGGTAGTGGACACAGGGTGCCCGTAAGACGCTGTAGGCTGGATCGTTTTGGTTGATGAACTATTCTCAGTCCAGAAACTCCAGTGTTACTGTTGTGTCTGGTCCACTCATACCAGCACACCACACATTAACACACCACCACCATGTCAGTTTCACTGCAGTACTGGGAATGATCCAGCTCCATAATAACACCTGCTGTTTGGGAGTGCACGTAGGGAGTAAGTGGAGTTGATAAGTTGGACAATGAGTGTAGGTATAAGGTAATTATACCTAATAAAGTATGTATGTAAAGTGTGTACATGTGGATGGTGTGTCAAAACAGCATATGCCCGGAGGAGCTACTGCAAAGAAAGATTTGGGTCCCAGAACTGTCTCCAATGGTAAATGTGTGAATCATTGAGTTAAAAATATGACATTTAAGACAAAATAATCGTATAAAAGAAGAATGGTGAAATTCCGCTTACATAAGTCCCCAAACGGTTGTTAGGTGTTGTAACACAATACTTCTGTCAGCTTAAAAAAACTGCTGCAGGCAATAAATTTGTAATGAGCAATTATTTGCGAAAACAATGATGTTCATGTTTAAGATTTATTATTTGTCTGCTTCATGTGACATAGTTCCAATCCACAGTGGGACCCTATGAACAGCACATGAAATAAACAAACAAGAACACAATTATCCTAGAAGTGACTTACAAAAGCATGAATGCAATAAACTTAAAAACAAACTTTGTTTTCATTTGTTTGAGCTTCAATACCTCATTACAGAATTTCATAACAACTGGGCTTTAAAATGACACGTTTTATAATCTGCAACTTGAGCTTTTACAAAAAAGAAATAAATTTGCACTCAGTGCAAGTTTATAGTGTGTATTTGTAGTGGATCAGGGGTGTTGTGTAGGAACTGAGCGGTCAGGAGCACTTGATTTGGTTTCATTCTCATTTACTGATAATATAAAGAATCAATCTTTTTTAATCCCTTTTTTGTTTTGTTTCTGAACATCTGTCTCTCTCACTGTCTTACTCTTTCTTTTCTCTTTCTCCCCATGTCACTGTCTCTTTCTTATTATTTCTCTCTCTGCCTCTTTCTTTCTTTCTTTCTTTTTCTTTCTTTCTTTCTTTTTTCTTTTTTTCCCATTTTTCTCTCTTGCTGTCTATCTTTTTGTCTCTTCTTTCTGTGTATATCTCTCTCTCAGCTCAGTACAGGTGGAGGTGTCCATCACTCTGCTGCCCACTGTGGCTGATGCTGGGTGGTATAACCTCGTGCTAGTGTTAAGCAGTGCGGCTCCAGTAAACTTTGCTCTGGTGACCACCGGCCTGCGTGGCCACATCACCGTCTATGTGAGATTTTTTCTGTTCCCATGAACACATTGCTTCATCCACTTTTCTATTACAGGACCAAATTAGAAAAGAAAGTGTGGTTGATATTTATTTCATGTTTGGTGCTGCTTCATATGTTATATGTTATATGTTAGGAGTGTAAATCGTTGACTGCACAATAATTCGATTTAATTATGATTCTTTATTATGCATGTAGGGCTAATTTCATGCTCTCATACACAGCACCCTCCACAATTATTGGCACCCCTCATTAAGATGTGTTCTTAGGCTTTTTTTAAAAAATTAATATAGGACAACAATGCGACAACTATTGGTGCCTAATTAAACTTTCCTAGATACCTATATCAACTTTATAAACTACAATAGAAATAACCGAAATGCTTAATTAGATTAATTTTCCAGGAATTGTTAGGGGTGGCACTAACTGTAGAACAAAAATGTTTTTTTTTCACTTCACTTAAGGGTTACATTGTTCTACAGTTCTCAGTGTGAGATTATGCTTCTGCAATAAAAATTAAAACATCGTAATGAGGGGTGCCAATAATTGTGGAGGGCACTGTATCTTTAACTCACAATGACATACCAGTTAACCTGAACATTTTTCCTGATTCTGTTAGCATTCAGATTTACTGCCTGAAAAAGACAGACAGCAGATTTAATTGAAAGCCAGTGTGCACGCTAGCTAGTCAGTCACTATCCGGTTTTAGCTTAGTGTAACAATACTGAACCAATGAAAAAGTTCAGTTTAGAAAAAGCCACACAACTACAGCTGATTAATGCAAGCAATGCAGAAACTGAACACAGTGCACTCCAAAGAAAAACCTTCACTAAACACACAGAAGTTTTAGCTAAACAGCTATTGCAGCTAAAAGACGGCTACATAGCCATTAAGTACAATGAGTGGAAGAACAATTCACTGCTGGTCAGCAATAACAGGCACTTTTTAAAACTGATGTTTAATCTGTGTTCTCTATGTAGTCTCTGTATTTTACCCTCATCAGAGCAGGCTGACCAGTTCAGTGAAGCGCTAACTATAAACTGTCAGTGCCTATTCATGTTCAGTATTTCCTCCTGAAGATTTTAACAGCTTTACAGTTGTGTTAAGTGTAGATTTTCAGTGGAAATAGATTTTAGCATAGCAAAGATTTAGTTTGGAACCTGCTTAAGTAATAGGTTTAAACCAGCTCAAAAACAAATCTAACAGCAATCATGACTGGCAGTTCATTCAGTACCTACAATAACGAGTGTTTAAAACAGGAAACCCTGCATTTTCTTGTTAGCGTTATTTTGTAGTAATATTATGAGCTAATAGTAATGTTTTTTTTACTTTATTAAATAAACATTACTGTGCTGTTTATATCTGCAGGTTTCTGTTTAATTAAAGGCATTATCAACCAATTAACTAATCGATTATGAACTTGTTGCAGCCCTAGTAGTTTCTGAATAATTCACAGTAGTTACTGAATAATGTATAGTAGTAAATAAAAAACTGGTTTTATCATTAAAACTTAATTAAATGTCTACAATTCTGCTGTGTGTAAAGTCATCATTTTATATAATCTATTCCACAAACAGCAAAATCACCAATATTGTATTGTTCTCCTTCAGTCTTCCCACAGTGTTACCCCCCTATATCCTCCTAAGCCTGACCTCACCATGACCACCACTATCGTCCCTGACCTGCTCATGCACCCTGACCTGCTAGCCTGGACCAATCAGAATGACTACCCATTAGTACGGTCATATACAGAAGCTAATCTGGCCAATCGCTTTGTCATCAAGCTGAGAGGAAGTGGAACAGGTAAGGGGAGAGCTCTCGCAGGTTTTGTTTATGTTATTGCTGTTACAGCCTGACCTCTGCTGAAAGAAAAACATTAGGTTTTCTTTAGTCTCTGATCTGATTAAATGACCTCGACTGGTTCCAGGGTGCTGCAAAACAATATAACAAACATACTTCACTTAGAGATAAGTGGCTACTAAAGATCTTTGTTTGTTAATTCACATAAAAGATTTAATGACTAGATGTGTTTATTGTAATTGTCAGTATCCACAGTGCTAATAATAAACCATAAAATGTGTTTTATTATATATATATATATATATATATATATATATATATATATATTATACACACACACACACACTATGTATATACACATGCACTATGATGCCAAAAGTATTTGCCCATCTTCACACGCATATGAATTTAAGTGACATCCCAAGTGGCCCACCCTTTGTAGCCATAACAGCTCCAACTCTTCTGGAAAGCTTTTTCAGGCGGTTACGGAGTGTTTATTAGAATGTTTTACTTTTATTCCAGAAACGCATTTGTGAGGTCAGACACTGATGTTGGATGAGAAGGCCTGGCTTGCAGTCTCCAATCTAATTCATCCCAAAGGTTTTATTAGATTAAGATCAGGACTCTGTGCAGGCCAGTCATGTTCTTCCACACCAAACTTTCTCATCCATGTCATTATGGACTTTGGGAGCAAGACATTGTCCAAAACTTCTTGGTCTGCTGAATCATTAATACTTCCTTTCACTTCCACCAAACTTTACACTTGGCTCAATGCAGTCAGACAAGTACTGTTATTCTGGCAACCTCCAAACCCAGACTCGTCTACTGGATAGCCAGACGATATAGCATGATTCGTCACTCCAGAGGACACATCTCCATTGAAAGCAAGCTTTACGCGTGCTTGGTGATGTAGGGCTTGGATGCAACTGCTCGGCCATGGGAACCCATTCCAGGAAGCTCTCTAGGCCCTGTTCTTGAGCTAATCTGAAGCGATCTGTAGCGATTGACCTCCATGTGCCTTAGCATCTGCTGACTCCGCTCTGTCACTTTGTGGCTGAGTTGCTGTCGTTCCCATTGGCTTCCACTTTGTTATAATACCACTGACAGTTGACTGTGGAATATTTAGTAGTGAGGAAATTTCATGACTGGATTTGTTGCACAGGTGGCTTTATATCATGGTACTACGCTGGAATTCACTAAGCTCCTGAGAGCTACCCAGTCTTTCACTAATGTGTGTATAATCAGTCTGCATGTCTAGGTGCTTGATTTTACACACCTGTGGCCATAGAAGTGATTGGATTGGATTTGGATGGGTGAGTGAATACTTTTGGCAATATATATATATATATATATATATATATATATATATATATATATATACTTTCATAGTTACGCTGATGACATGGTACTAAAACTCAGAAAAAATGCTTTATGACAAGCTCGGCTCTTTAATTACTAATATCAAACCTGTATGTTGCTCTGAGCTCAATTTTATTCAGCACTAAAGTTTCTTTTTATTATTTGAGAAATATCACCAAATGTTGTTGTTTTTTTTTTTATTAAGATTGACGCATAAAAACTTACAAGCAGAATTGATTAATTTAACGCTTGTCTTACTGGAGTTTCTAAGAAAACAATCCATGCCAAGTCATACCAGATGCAACAGCTTGGATCCTAAAAAAAAAAAAAAAAGAGCTGTACTAGCTGTCTGTATCTTGTAGAATAGACTTTAAAGTTCTTTACTCGTCTATAAAGCTCTAAATAATCTAGCACCTGCTTACATCACAGAAATCTTAGATCCACACATACTGACCTTCTGCACATCGTTCAGTAAAATACAGAAAATATGGAGAAACTCTTTCAGTTACTCTGCTTCTAAACTGTAGAACTCTATTCCAAGTTTCATTAGATAGTCAAGCTCAGTGCTCACGATTAAAAACGGTAATATGTAAAAATGAAATAATTTCAGTTTTTGCCTTATATGGAGCTAGAGTGTTATCTGCTGTGTATTCATCTCCCAGAAGACACATTAGCGAAAACGAGTGCCAGAAAGAGAAGTCCAAATTTCTCTTAAAAACAGATCAATCAAAATTGTTTTAACAAAGCACAGTCGCAGCCCATGTGCCAAACCTGTTTTTGCACATCAGTAATTGCAACAGATTCCAGGAATTAGAGTTTTTAGAGAGGCTGTGATGCAGTAATGAGTGCTGTCTTTTTATCAGTTTATAGACTTCTATAATTATGTGTAGTTTAAAATAGACAGCTGACACACGTCTGAGGTTTTTAGGGTATGAGACACTGTTAACCTGTATAAATATGGACATACAGGGCGGATTCACAATACACCTTCCCTACAACCTCTGGTATGAGCATAGGCATGAAATTCTTTTGTTGTGCATACACTGTAAAAAAAAATCAATCCAACCATCCATTATCTTTCGCTTTTTCCCGCTAGTCAGGGTCACAGGGGCGCTGGAGCCAATCACAGCGTCACTGTACAAAATATTTGTTTAAAAATTTCGTAAATAAGATTCAAAATCAATTTTGAACAGTAAGTTAACATAGAGGTGTGATGATATAATGAAATATTAATGAAGGCATGATTTTGACACAATCAGTCAAAATCACAAGAAAATAAACAATATATAACAATATAGTCAATAAATGTTTTTGACATAACATAATTCGACAATTATAGTTTTGTTCTGCATGAGGTGTTAATAAAACTCACTTGAAATTCAGCCACAACTGTTCCCAGCATCTCAAATTGTACTAAATGATATACAAATGCTACAAATAAATAAA
The DNA here is from genome assembly GCA_021613375.1 of Megaleporinus macrocephalus. Taxonomy (NCBI): domain Eukaryota; kingdom Metazoa; phylum Chordata; class Actinopteri; order Characiformes; family Anostomidae; genus Megaleporinus; species Megaleporinus macrocephalus. The sequence continues at coordinate 35,229,245 of CM038703.1, forward strand.
TTATACCACATGGATGACTTTATATGGTAAGAACAATGAAGCTGGTAATTTAAGTAACTTGGTGAATAGTGAAACATGTAGCTGTCAAGTTGGACAGTCGGCCATATAGGCATGCTTCGTTGAGCTACTTCTTTAACTATGGTGTTAAAAGAGTTGTGGGAGAAACTAGCATAACAAAACACCTTTCTCCCAACCCAGCCCAGGTAGCTATTGCGGCGAAGAAAGAGGAGACGAGGTTCAGGCAATGGCTTTCCCGTGAGGATGATGATGGCGCTGAAGGCACTCAGGAGGCTATCAACGCTCAGTGCCTGGAGGGACGCCTTTCAGTCTCAGTGGATAAACAAATCTTACAGGTCAAACACACACAGTACTGAGATATTCATATCGTTAGCATTAAAATATCCTGCAAAACAAACACTGTTGTTGGTTGCTGGAGCCACATTGGCTTCTTCAGTGTAATCAGCCTGTAAGATAAGATATTAAAACACTATGTTCTCCATCATGGCATTGTTTTGTAAATATCACATACACGTGTTGATCTGTGCAGGCCTTGTCTCTCTCAGTGTTAGCTGTGACTCTGCGAGACCCCTCGTGCCAGGCGCAGTCTAACGGGAGCCATTTCCTGTTGGCGTTCCCAGTTATTTCCTGTGGGACACAAGGAGAAATTGCACGAGAGAGCAGAGAAATGCAGTACAAAAATACGGTGAGGACTTGAAAGAGAGAGAGAGAGAGAGAGAGAGAGAGAGAGAGAGTGACAAGTGGACATACACTTCACCAATTACAGTGGGCCAGTTTGATACACTTCCTAGGTACATGTCTATGTCATAATCAGTGATCTGTACTATACAGTATACTGTGTACTATACTATATTATACCGTACTCTACTGTACTATATTGTACTATACTACAATCTAATTCACATTGATACATCCTTGCAAAGCCACTGTTGGCTGTTAGAGCTTTAAGGCGTCTACAGTCAGACACAGTCAGCTTTTTCAGCATTGTGGTTCCTATTTGGCCCCTCTTCAATTCTCTACTTGTATAACCCGCTAAACCAAAATTTAGACCTCAAGACTTTCTTTTCATTTTTTGATTACAATACATAAATATACTCTTGCAGTGCAGGAACACCAGCCTATTTAATATTACTTAGTAATTCAACATTGTTTAAAGTAAGTCTGTAATGAAGGCATGCAGTTTGTACGATGCTAAATAGTTTCTATAAGCTTCTGTTTCTTGATAGCCACATTTACCTTATAGCCCAATTGCAAACCTGATGAAGCAAACTCAGTATGACAAATATATCTCAGCTACATTTGAGACAAGTGTAAAATTAAGTTGGTTTGATTTTTCTATTGCTTAAAAAAGTCATTTTTGGTCTTGAATATAAGGGAATATGAGGAAAGCCTTTTGTTTGTAGTTTGAACTTATTGTAAGGTGAAGTTCCCAAAGGGTGCTTCAAACCCACTTGTCTTTCAGAAGTGTTTTTTTTTTCATGATGGCTTGCTGTTAACTTATTTCGGGCAATAATGGCAGTTCTCCTTACAAGTGACACAAATGACATTTGGAAGCAGGTGTGACTGTGAGAGCTGGGATATTTTCTGACTCAGATGAGTTTTGTATCTCTCAGTAATTACATATGTGACCTGGGTCACGCTGCCTGAGTGTGCGAGTGGAGGCGAACTCTATGAGAGTTTAAATTGCCTAACATGCTCCTCTGCTGCTATATAATTGTTATAGTTGCTGAGCAGACTGGACCAAACCATTTATAAAATAAATTGTTGTTGTATGGATGGCGCATGCTCAGAATAGTTTAAATGAGTAAATATCAGTGAAAGAATGGAAGCGTAATTATATTCACATTAACTGCACTAAATTAACATGAACTATCTTCTGTTTTTTCCTCATTGCAGGTGTTGCTATGGAAACGAAAGCCTTGGACGGGTCAGTCCAATGGAACAAAATGGAAAATGACTGAGGACTTAACTCCGCTGGTTATACATGTGAGTAGAGTGTTTATGTGAAAAGACTGGGGCAGATGAGTCAGCTCCACCTATTATTTGTTTTGCTTTTGTATTTATTGTACAAACTCTTTTCCATTTAAAACTAAAAGGCTTAGATTTTGAAAATTACATGTAGGTTCTTATAAACGTCCTATCTCCAAAAAGGTAACTAATCAGGAGGACATTTAAGTCAATTATTGGACAATTTATTTTTTAAAATAATGTTTAGATAACTGCTGTTTTCAAATCATGGTTTTAACTCATGGAAAATAAAATTCTGACCACAGTGATATATATATGAGACATTAGTACATATAGATAATATCTAATAGATACAGGACACATTATAAAGATATATATCATTGCTCCCCAACCCCAAACAAAAACAAGTACCTTTGTTTAGTTATTTTAGAGGTTCTCACTTTGGACAGTATTCACACCTTAGATATTTACAAGGATTATATTTACACCCAAGGCATTGACTGAGATCCTAATGTAATGTAATCCAGTACATTCATCTTAATTTCTCTCACATTTTTCTGTCACTACACCACAAGTTTTCCTCATGCTCACATGTTGAGCAGTTAAGCGTTCATTGTTGTGAAGGTGTCCCAGAATCAGTTGTTTCTGCAATTAAGTAAACTTCATAAATATTGTTGTAGGCATGTTTTGTTTATTCTTAGTGAAAATAAGTGAACACTTCAGTCAGCAATTTAAAAGATATTATAAGATCATTTAAAAGCTATTGTGTGCTATAGCTTGTTGGGAGAGTTTGTTGTCAATACAGATAACTTGACCAAAGCATATATTCACAGGGCTTAACCTTTGCACAGTACTCAATATAAAATACATAGGGGATTATTTTAATTACTTACAGATTATGTAATAAAAATAAATGTAATAATGTGGAAAAGTATATTCAAATGTCATAAAATAGTATAAAACAAACGTGTGTGTGCGTCAGCCTAACAGTTCTCTTATGACTTCTTCTCTCAGTTCAGCTGTGCAGCTCCGTTGCCCACTTCTCCCACTGTTGCCGAGTTGAGCTCCGCCAGGCCAAGGGAGGAGGAATGGCCCAGTACAGCTCCAGACCCGCTGTGGTTCATCACTCCACATGGTGCACCTCTGCTCTCCATGCGGCTGTTTGCAAGCAAGGAGTTTGAGCGCAGAACCGTGGGGCCCTGCATGATCACTGTTAACAGCCGAGTATATGCCGAGGTCAGCTTCACTCTTCCCCCTCAGCCTCTGCTGTCTATATGAGTCCATATGACATTAGGCCCCTAAGGTTGCATGTAAGTTTGTGGCCAGTGTCATTCCCGAACAGAGCTGGATTTCTGGGGCCAAATGAATGATGTTTCTCACCCAAGTGTCACTCTGAATTATGAGGTCATATAGTAATCCCAATATGAGAATGATACAATGTTACAAGGAAAGTAATACTCATTCACTGATTACAGTAAGGCTACTACTGTGTATCATCAACAGCTATTACAGGCTACTACATGCAAAAGCCCCTGTTGTTGTTCTCGATCTTATGATGTCAATTCAGGGCACATTCCTATTTGGATGCCTTTTCATGGGGTAAACATACATACATCAAAATGTGTAGACTTTGGAACACATTTGTTTATTACAGGTGACAATAACCTTTTTGGGTTTTTTTTTGTTCCCGCCAACCACCCTCCTCTTCGGAGAACTATTACGACTCTATTATTTGTTTTTGTTTTAAAATAATAATAGTAAACAGAAAATAGTAGATACTTATGTACATACAGTCATAAGTTCAATCAACATTGAAACGAATCAGAGAGCAAAAAAATAAAGATGGCAATGAAATATATATATATATATATATATATATATATATATATATATATATATATATATATATATATATATATACAAAACTCGAACAAATCAAGGCTTGTATGTACACCATATTCAAAGTAGCACAACTTAATCCATGATATTGTCCTTTCATAGCCTTTGATAGACAATAACCGTTTTTGAAAATGGCATTGACTTTTCCTGTAGGCAAAAACGGCTCAGGGTGATGGGTGATTGATCATCATTCTACATAGGGACCCTCTTCATATTCGTTCTTATTCTAATGTAAGAATGTATGCAGATGTATACGTATGCAAGGATCGGTAGATGTTTTAATAAGTAATAGTGAAAGTCTTTTAAGAACAATATGTCACACATTTTAGACAATACCAGGGCTAGTATTCACAAAGCAGGACTGATCTGGGATTTTCGTAGCTACACTGTACTGTTCACCTTGTGGCAAGTCCTTAAAGCAGGTTGGAAGAGGCTTTGGTGTATTTTTACAGAAACACTTTTTAATTGAATATTAAGTGTTTGTTAGCAATTAAAGCTTCACTGCTCCAGCAAAATGTGGACTCCAAACATGCCTTTGCCAACACAGCGTCTGTGTTTTTGGTATGTCTGGTGCCACAGTGATACCATGTTTATTTGGGTCTGTCCAAGGCTAAAAGGGCAGAGCAATCTTTAGAAAGGTCACAAACAAAATGGCAGATGGAAACCATTTGAAATGTGAATGTTGATAATAGTTGTTCTGTGAACTTTCCAAGGTAGTACATACTACAGTGTTATTTTTAAATAAAGTAGACCACTGCAGTGACTGATCCCCTTGTACCAGTCCAACACACACTAGTGGTACTACCATGTCCGTGTTACTGCAGTGTTGAGAATGATTCATCACCTATATAATACCTGCTCATCTGTGTTCCTGTGAGGGTCCTAACTATTAATACACAAGGACAATTGACAAATGATGCACTCATCAACAAACTACTCATCTTCTTTCTTCTAAAGTCAAACCCATTTATAGAGAGTTTGTCCCCTTCTCACTGCCATGACAGCTTCTTTCTCCGAGAAGGCCTTAAGCTGGATGTTTGAGCATTGCTGTGAGGATTTGATTGCATTTCACCAGAAGAGCTTTAATGAGGTTTGGGACTAATGTTGGATCATTAGTTTTGAATCACAATCGATGCTCCAACTTATCCTAGTGTTATTCTGTGGAGCTCCATCACTACATAGAACATGGTTTTACTGCTTCACGCCCTGATACTGGTGGGCTTTATATCCCTCTAGCCAGAACTCAGCAATGGGCAGGGTGACCTTATACGGATGTGCAGCTGTTTCAGAGCATCTCATTCAATTGGCAGTGCTTTTCTGTGGAGATGATGCAAGCTGTGTAGGCAATTGTATACAAGTCAGATATGGGTTCAGGGAAAATCAAATGTACCCAATTTTCAACCTCAGATTTAGTCAATCTGCCAAACAGGATATGTTTGGTGACCAAATTTCTTTACTTTGTAGTTATAGCTACCAGACTAATATTGCTATAAAGCACTAGAACTCAAGAGTCACCCAAATATTATAAAAACACATCTCCCAAACCTTCTCTCAGTAAACTCAAACAGCGTCCAGGTTTTAATTAAGGTCACAATGACTTGTGTTTAGGGGCACAGTATGACATAGCGTGGACTATGAACAAAATAACCAATGCTACAACAGCTATTTAAAAAAACACTGGGGTTATTTTTCACAAAGCTGGACTGACCTTGGATAAGATTCCTAAGATTTATAACATTCAGTGTCGCAATTATTAAATCAGCACTCATACTCCTTAGAGGGTTTGGGAAAACAGACTCTGATGTCAAAAGTGCTCAATTTCAGCTTACAGTTAGCCAAACTATGCTCTAAACTGCATTGGCAAGTCTGAGTGACCATAATACAGATCTTCAGGATATTGGATGCGTAAGAAAGATCTGGACTCAGATCTGGACTCACTGAAAGTTGCAGTGATGTACTGTTTGGACTTTTTGGGTGATTATTGAGTTTAAATGTTTGTTAGCAATGTTAGCCTCTCGGCTCCAGTTCTAAAGAGTCTAAAATTGGACTCAAATATGTCTAAGTGGAAACCATGTCTTTCCTTTATGGTAGCTGACTCATGCACACAAATCAGAAGGATTGTCTGGATACTCATGGACGTAACGTGAATACTGATTGTTCTTAGGTTGTGAGAAAATCTTGCCTGCATAACTAGCTTCTCCCCTTTTCTCTATCTATCTCTCTCTCACTCTCTCTCTCTTTCGCTCTCTCAGATCTCTGGCAGTAGAACTATTAGTGGGCGTGTAGAGTTGAGCTCCTGTGTGGTCTCTCCTCTCTCTGACCCACGCGCTTACCCCAGCTGGCCAGTCGTCCAAGACTTCTGTCCTGCTGACCGTTCCTTCAGCCTGGAGAACCGACCGAAAGAGGAGAGAGTGAGCAAGGAGGAGGAGGAGGAGGAAGAAGAACTGGAAGAGAGTGACGAGGGAGAGAGGGAGGAGAACAAAGGAGTGCGAGACAAAGAGGAGGAGGAAGACAAGGCTGAGAGGAGAGAGGAAGGCGTACAGAGAAAGAGATTTAGCCGAGGTGGAGGGAGAAAAGAAAAAAGAGATGAAGAAGAAGAGAAGAAAGAGAAGAAGAGAGATGGATCAGGGAAAAGAAAGTTGCAGAGATCTCATCGGATGAAAGTAAAGAAAGAGGGAGGGTCCGGAAAAGTGGAGGATGAAAGAAAAATCGAACCCCGGCTGAGGTTCAGCTTTGTCCTGTGGCCGGCCTTTAATAACTCCATTCAGTTCCTCCACTGCAGTCTGCAGCTGTGCGGAGGCGGACCCTCAGTGACCACAGCACAGAGAGACTGCGCACAGGCACCTCCAATACCTGCCCTCATACAAACACCTGCTGGACAACAGGTACACACACACATACAAGGTACACGTTAGAGATCGACCGATATGGGTTTTTCTATAGCTAATGCCGATGCCGCTGATTAGAGGTCAGGGTCAGCCCATGGCCGATACGTGCTGATTTTTTTGCCCGATATCTAGAAGTTTTCTGCTTTATTTGCTGCTAAAACGTCACACTATTAATAACAAGAAGTGGATGCTCGATAGACAGAGAGACGTTGATATGCTGTAATGGTTGTTACACAGCCGCTCTGTTCTGTTTTCTTTAGTTATGTTTGGCTCGAGTGCTGGAAGATGAGTAATATCTGGGAAGCTCTGGCTGCTCCAGTGAGACTCGCTGTGTAACAGTAACATGTTACTGTGTGTATTACACTAGAGCAGTTAGCTTTAGCGCCAGAGCTAATGAGTAAAACATCCGCTCTGGTTCACGTCTACGACCGGAACTAGAAACACGTAACCGCCTCATTAAAAACATCACTGTTCTCTATAAATTATTCATTTTCACTTATTGGCTGAACAGTTCCAAAAGTTTCGGCCTAGAGTCCGGCACATGCAGCAGCACGTTCCACCGCACCAATAACACGGGGCTGCCCGCGCACGTGCCTGACTTTAAATCGGCGCTGCGAAACGCTGATATTGGCCGATGCCGATATATAAAAATATGGCAAATATCCACCCGATATATCGGTCGACCTCTAGTACACATATTATAGGCAACCACGCTTTACAGTTAGGAAATGATTGTAATAACTAAATAATAATAACTAAATAAATAATAAATAACTGGTTAAATAACTAAATAAATAATAACTAGCGGGTAAAAGTCAGCTTTCTTCTCACAACTGTAAAACGAAATGTTCAAACCAAATTCCTTAAAGGTTGGGACAGTATGTGAAACGCAGGTAAAAATGAACGTGTACTAAATGAAAGGTGTGGTATTTAGTATTTTTTCAGTATTTTTAACTGATCAGTTTGATTGTTTTTGTAAACGCACACTCCTTCTGAAATTGATTTAAAAAATGTTGGTATAGAGGCATTTTAAGATTAGCAATGTTGTAAGGTTGGACTAAACTCTAAAATGTCACTGCTGTGGTGAGTATTGGCTGAAGAGTGTTCTGTTAAACCAAATTAAATGCTGGTTTTCCAAACAACATATGAAGAGACACTAATAAATGATCTAGTGTCAGACCTGCAGTGTCATCACGCATGTTCACCACTTGACCAAACATCAGTAAACACCCAGCAGAGAGTCTTCCATCAACAGTACGTCTCCAGTAACATAATACACTGTTGTCGTGCCAGCAGGAGACCAAAACACAGAGAAATGAAGTGTGTTTTAAAAATGTATCTGTATCTCTGAGAGCAAGTAGGTCTGAGCACATTAGCACACTAGAACAAACAAGTATAATTTTGGCATTTAATTTAGATAAAGTTACAGCTCGTCCCTGAATTCAGGCAACAGTGGATATTTTTCTAAACCAAAAACAGAGCACGCTGAACAGCAGAAACAAACTGTAGTTTTTTATGGCTTTTGTCATATTCTGCCATGAATGCATTGAGAGCGAGATTTATTATTAATGATTTGTTATTAACGTAATCACTAATGTAGATTAGTTGTTACAGCCCTACTTAAGAGCTCTATTGTTGAGTTCTTCATGTGGAACAAACAAGTCCTGAACAGAGCGAAGCATTTTATTTTTCATTTTTCATTGCTTATGCTGTGGAGTGCTTGTTACAACACAAATGCCTTCTGTCACAGTTGCCAGGATGTTAGTTTTGCTGCCAGTTTGGGATTTAAGGGAAAAATGCGTGAAGTTCCAGCTTCTGATGTACACCCTTAAAGAACACTTTGGGCTGGAGACTGAACAATCGGCAGATACATATGCCAACAGTGTTGTTATTGTGTAAGAAATGTAAGTGCACAACCAGTGTATTTATGTAGTTTTAAATTACCCTTCACATCTGTTTGCATATTTTAAGACTCCAACATTTCCTGTAGTGCTCCGCATTTGATGCTACACATGGCCACTAGCTGGCAGTAAAACACTACAATATCAGGCATGTGATTGGTTATTGCTGCGAAGTGTTGTTTCTCAGTGGATAAAATGCGGTTTTACTGAAAGGCATATGAAGACACACTTGACAGTAAATGATCAAGCACTACATATATTGCTCAGTACTGAGTAGCTCATCCCTTCTTGAGGATAGATGATGACTACTTTAGAGAGATTAGCATTTTAGCAGACACTGCAAATCAACTAAGGCTGCACCTGATGCTTACTGGCAGCAGCCAAACTTAATTGGTTTGATTAAAATCTGAGGTTGAAACTTCTAATTGGGTTGTTGAGGTCGTATATTCAAATTCAAAAGTTCAGTCAGAGTGTTTGAAAGTATATCGGGCAGATCTGCCCACTGTGAAGTGTTTGGAAAGGTTGCTGCTATTATGTTCTGTGGTAGGTTGATTTTGCAGTGTTTTTTTTCTCTGAATGCTTATGAATCATCTGAATGGCAGAAGCGGCAGACACTTAAAGTGAAACCCTTTAGCAAACTTCAACACACAGTTATTCTTAGGTCTGAAAAAAAAACACTGAGTAAAATGCTCTAACTGTATAGTTCTTTAAGTTCTATCCAACATTAATTGTCTCATCAGTCAATGTAATTGTCTAAACAAACAAAAATAACTTTTTCTCTCTTTCACTCTCTCTCTTTCTCTCTCTCTCTCTCTTTCTCTTGCTGACCCCCTACTTTCCTTTTCTTCTCCTTTTCATTTTTTCTCTCCTTCTCTCAGTGTGAGTACAGAAACTTGTCCAGGCCAATGCTGGTCACCTATTCCTCGACTGATGGACTGGTCGGCCTGCTGCCACCCCCTGCTGGTCAGTGCTCAATATTGTGCGTAAACATTTGTTGATGAAATGCTGTGCATAGTGCATAGTATATGTGTGCTGGCTTGTAAATGTCTCTCTGTCTTTCTTTCTTTGCTCTTCTGTTGTGTGTGCTTGTGTGTGGACAGGTCAGCTTGCGCGAAAGCCTGCAGTGTCAAAAGCAGAGAGGTCAATGCACAGCTCTTCTGAATTTGGTAAGCATGTCAGTGGTGGAAAATATGTTTCCAAGTCCTTAAGTATTATTTTAGCTGGGTCATTCTTTACTTGTGTATTGCAGTGCTGCCATAGATGAAGACGTGGAAAACATTGCTTGTATAGTGTTGACATGACACTTCACACACACTCGGACCCTCTTTACTTACAATAACTCTAATTAACTACAAATTAAACTACCCAGTTCTGAGAGCCACTTTGCATGTCCACACCCCTCTAAGCTTCTCACAGCAGTGTGATCCATGGTGGAGGCCACAGTATCATTGAAAGTGACTACTTGTCCTTTTACCAGGTTATATTTCCAAGACGAACACTTCTTATGTTTACATTTATTTTTTCAAAGTACTTTTGCCTTTTTGTAATCAGTGTAAAGTGATATGTCCCAGGAATTTGCTATTTTGTCTTTGTGTAAGAACATATTCTATGTTAAATAACAAATTGGTACATACTTGTATGTGATTTATGACCTAGAAACCACCAGAAATGGCACAGGAGCATTACTAAACCACAGCACTCCTGAAAAATGTGAAGATCTATGAATATGCATGATTATGCAAATTGAATGCACAATTATACTCTCTTGCTGTTCCATTTCTTAACACTAAAAAAGATATAAATCAAAACAAAACCACATGAAAACCCAGAAGCTGCTACATATCGCCCCACAAATTGCTTTTTGTCTGATTTACTGAGAAACACTGTTTCTAAAGCAATAATGTCAAATGAGTTGGTCTATAATTACAATAAACCCTTTTACACTTTATCACACAGTTTACCATTAAAACAACATTCTTACAGAGGTCTGTATACAGAAATGCTGCTGCATGTTGTATTGTATATGGGTTCTGTTCAGGTATAAGTTGTGCTGATGGGTTTCTTTGTGTATGTTGGTGTTTTGATGTATTCTCAGTTGCCGATACTGGCCCTGTTGTGGTCATTGTGTTTGCTGCATTTCTGCTGGGCATCAGCCTGATGGGGGCGCTCTGGTGCGTCTACTCCTGCACAGGTATCTGCATGATTTGTGACATGATCACTTTACTCGTACTTTATAATATCATAAACGTATTATATATAGCAATGTCTTGTGTTTATGCTCCAACCCACAGTGCACATGATTGGCTAGTTAAGCTGCTTATACAATAATACAGCACAGTAGTTTGGGGTTAATGTTCACTTACTGAGCATTTTATTAAGTATACCTCTTTGGATCTACACTCACTGTCTATTTTATCAGTTCCATTTACCATATGGGGTACTTTATAGTTCTACAATTATACACTGTTATGGATGCTATATTCTGAAACTTTAAATATGCTTTTATTTTAAGTTCAGCACAAAGCACATGTACTTTTTCTCTTTGTCTAGCTTGGCACTGTAAGTTTCTACTCACATTTCATCAGGCTCTCCAACCTTTCCTATCTGAACTGGTTTTTAACTGGTCTGATTTTAACTGCACCTTACACTCACCGTACCGCTGCTGTCAGAATATATATATACTTTTATTTTCTTCAACTTATATTATTATACTTCATATATTTTGTATATATTTTTATTATTTCTTTTTTTGTTATGTTATCTTATCAAGTCAAGTCAAGTTTATTTATATAGTGCTTTTTACAACGATGTTGTCTCAAAGCAGCTTTACAGAGTTTTGAAAACAGACAGTTACACATCTTATCTATTGGTGAATGGAGGAACAGCAAAGTAAGAATTTCATTGTACAGTGTAACTGTCTGTAACTGTCTGTGCACTGGCATATGACAATAAAACTCTTGAATCTTGAATCTTGGAGAAATTAGATTAATGTAGTTAGGAATTAAAGGGGCAATATTATATATAATAGAAATCAAAATTCTTACACTCAATCCTCACTAAAAAAATAGACAGCATTTTTTTGTCATATCAGTAAATCAGTGTATTTGCATATACTTTTCTTATCAAACCTACAACAGTTCATGTACATATAAAACAATAACTACTTGTTTAACTTAAACGATAGAGAGATGTTGGAAACAGTCATGTTTTATATAGTAATATATATATAGTATATATATTTTATATAGTAATCCCACACAGTTTTTAAGTAATCTTAAATAGACTTCAGCGTCTGTGGATTTTGATGCTGGATAATGTTTGGTTATATAGACATGGACAAAACGTGAAACAACAGAGTGGATGACGTTAAATGTTTCTCTTCATAGGATTTCTGCTTTATGGGATTTTCGTTGTTGTAGTTAACTCACTGTGACCTCTGTCTGTTGTCAGACTGTTACTGTATTATGTCTGGATAATAATAAGTGTTACATAGCTTGGTAATGTTGTTTCCAGGGAAACCGGTTGGTGTGTCTGGAAACAGTTACCTAGAGACAACAGTACACTCCAACTCCAACTCCTGGAACCCTGTAGCTCAGCTGGAGGAAACCAGCAGTTCAGTGTAGAGGTGAGTGCACTATAACAAGCCACAGCTGTCTGTAATATTGCAACAAAAAATAAATGTTTGGGATGTAAACAAATTTACGTAGATATGTTTGGTGTGAAATTGTGCATTCTAGAAAAGCCTTACGACGCAGATTTCCTTGTAGTAGTGGGGATGGGAACCAGGGGTCTACAACCCAAATATAGCTATTTTAATTATTATTCTAAAGCACAGGGACCCTACATGTATCTTCTGAATTTGAATATGCAATGTTGATCTTCGGTACCACCTTTGGCTTGCAACAACCTGCAGTTGTTCAGGCAATATCTCAGGTGTCAGGCAACATTTTCCTTTTTAATTTGTGTGATTAAACACTTTCTGTGAGACATCTAATTCTTATCACCACCACTTTGAAATATTAAGTCAGCACGTTTCTCTAGAATTCAGCATTTCACATCAAACCACAACATTAGTTACATTTTACAGACATTTTTAAAAATAAGTGTATCCCTTTAAAGAGATTTTCTTCAGGTCCAAAAAAAGAATTACAGCAATGTTTAGAGCAAAGCTTTCATATTCTATATTTTGTTCATGCAAATGAACTAAATATAATGCATAATGCAGATATATTTGCATGTGTCAAATGTATTACAGTCATACACTCACTGGCCACTTTGTTATTAACCCTTATCTTGTAGATTCTCAGTTATAGATCATCCTCAAGGCAGTTATTTTCCATTGTCTTTTTGCATGTGGAATATTTTTTAACCTCAACAATATCTGCTAAAAAATGCATTACTTATACTTAAAGGACATTTTGGCACATTTTTTTGGCCTGAAAAACTGACCAGTAATAAATAGGGGAGAGGGGACTGCTATAGGTGATAGGTGGAAATAGGTGATAGGTGGAATTAAACATGGTCACTGCATGAAAATGAAGTAGGGATTACTAATAAAGTAGCGTTACTCTGTACTGTACATGAATAATATAATATTCCTGTTATTTTACAGATGGTGGACGAATGGAATAGTGTTTTGGATTCGGTAGATTCCAGAATCCTGCACATATTTGGACAAAACGCAGATCGTGATAAACCATAACCACGAGCCATGGCCTTAACCTGGTCCGATGAATGCGCCTCTCTGTGCTTTCCACAGACTCAAACCACTTAAATCTGCCTGGGCCAACTTTAGGTCTGCTTTGGACTGGCATCTGACCGTTTTGCCAGCGTTGGGCCTTCAGATGGGTGCTGATTGTCATTGTGCTGCTTTTTGTTATTTCAGGCAGTAATTCTCTGAGCTGAGAATGAATTATTAATGTATATACAGAAAGAAATATATATGTGACTGCTGCTTTAGAATGATTGATGTGTGTGTGTATTGTGACGTAACTAATGTGTTTCTAGTGTTTTTGCTTGTCCTTTAATGATGAAGCTACATTAAAATCAATCTGTAACGTCAGAGTCCTCAAGAAGTATATGTGTTAATTCCTAATATAACTGCACATTTGAAGTAAAAGTCATTTTCATTTGTTTTTATTATCTTTATTAGCTCATTACTTAATTAAAACACACCTGTGACATCAGAAACCACCTTCAATTATTTCACAGACATTAAGTTCAAGTTATTTATTTTGTCTAAGTTATTTATTTTTGTTTCTAAGAACATTTGACCTACGATAAGCCAGAGGAAGATGATAATATGTGAAAAAAACAATAAAAACTACTGAGAAATAGAACATGACAAAAAGGAAGACAATTTGCAAATCAAATATGCGGCTGCAGTTCTTAGAATAATGGACTGACAATGATTCCAGGTACGAAAAACTGAAAGCAAGACTCATGAAAAGGGTGTAAGCTGCAATAAAGGCAAAGAGTAGACAGACACACTAAATACTGAAAATGTTATATTATTTTTTATATTAACTGTTGAGGCTTCTATGTAAATTTCTGTTAATCATGTTTTCTGTTGTGTTTTCTGTGCTAAAACATATGTACTTGGTAATCTTGGGAATAAATGAAAGGTCTCAGATATTTTACACACACACACACACACACACACACACACACACACTCACACACACACATTATATTTGCAGCAGGCATTGTACACATTTGGCTTAAAACTATCACAGGATTGTTTTATTGGTTCATTTCCTCTTTTCAGCTGCCCTTATATGAGGTGCTGATGTTGTTGGTGCAGTGTGTCTCCAGGTGGCGCTGAAGGTCCACTTTCCGCTGGAAGGTGTGGGTGCAATGCGGGCAGCTGAAGGGCCTGTAGCTGCTGTGCTTCCTGCTGTGTGTGATCAGGTTGGAGCTCTGACTGAACGCTTTACCACACACCACACACACATGCGGCTTCTCACCTGCAAGAAAGCGAAAGAGGGAGAGAGAGAGAGAGAGAGAGAGAGAGAGAGAGAGAGAGAGGTGCCTTACTTTATTAGGTACACCTCATTACGTACACCTCCAATCACTGTCTATTTGATCAACTCCGCCATATTGATGCACTTTACAGTTCTACAATTACAGACTGTAGTTCATCTGTTTCTCTGCATACCTTGTTACCCTATTCTTCAATGATCAAGACCCCACAAGACCACCACAGAGAAGATATTACTTGGGTGGTTGATCATTTTCAGCAAGGCAGCAACACTGACATGGTGGTAGTGTATTAATGTGTGTTGTGCTGGTACGGGTGGATCAGACAAAGCAAGGCTGCTGGTGTTTTTAAACACTGTGACCACTTACTGACCACTCTGTTAGACACTTCTACCTTGCAGATATAACGTCAGACACCAAAGCTCATCTGTCACTGCACAGTTTGTGTCTTTCATCAGTGGTCATGTGATGCTGCCCACAAAATGCTGTTGGCCGGATATTTTTGGTTGGTGGACTAACACATCGTGCAGTAAACAAATGACATAAGAAACAGGTGAACTGCAGTCTATATGGTAAGTAGAGATACAAGGAGTTGAACTTAAAGAAGTGGCTGGTCAGTATGTGTATGTATAGTTGGTAAAAGAGAACATACGTCTGCACATTTCAATGCTCATTAACTGTTTAGCTACTGAATATTAGACACTACTAAAATTTGCAGTGAACATTTTCTGAAGCCACATTCTGTGGACCTCTTCCCTGAGCTGATTAATCAGATATCTGATTGTGTGCAAATTGAAAAAGAAGTTTGTCAAAACTTAGTATGTAGGTTAAATAAAAAAATAAAAACTAAAGTATATAAGTGAATTATTATCTGCTGTCATCATAAATCCAGTAGACACAGGATTGAAACTCCACAAGTTTTCCACAAGATGTTTCGAAATGTTAAGCAAACACATTTACACATAAAATATAGATGTATAGATGTAATTGGAATAGATGTAATCAGTGTGTGTGTGAAGGATATTTGAAAGTTACTGTCATTTGTATTTGAGTTATAAATAATAGCAACATCGACTTGAATAATAAATCTTCACTTGAACTCTCGTGTGTTTCTCTGTGCTAAGATCATAAAGAACAGCCTTGTATTCTTGAGAAGGACAGGCTACCTTGCAAGAACAAACTGTAGATGTAAAAAAAGATGTAAAATGTATGATGTGCTGTATTCTTGCTATTGCACAATAGCTATACTCAGATTTCATGTATATTTCACCAGTGTTGAGACTCAAATTTTATATATATATATATTAAATATAGAAAATAAAGATATGTGATATGGCGGCTTGTGTTCATTGTTTAGTGTTTAAAATGTTTACAAGCCAAGTGCAGGTTCAAGTTATGTAGGTACGAGTCAACTATCAGTATCCTCACCCATGAATGTTGGCCATTTCTGTTTGTTCTTATTGGCAAGTGAAAAACACATATGCGTTCTCGATTATTGGAATAAAAGATGAGGTTAGGCAAGAACTCGAGGAGGCATATTTAGAAATGGCTCTTGATTAAAAATAAAATCAAGGTCTACAGTTGAGAACTATCATAGAAGTCAACACTTGTTGAAAAACTCTACATCCATAATACGATTTTCTACTAGCGCATCAATGAGATTCTATTGTTATGTTTGCATTAAGCTGAAGGTGTTGTACACAGTCTAATTAAAATAGCCTGTAATAGACAATAACATGCTCTACCTTGTATGTAGCCCCTTGCAATAGAACATCTAACCGAACAGCACTGATTACGGCTCGCATTCACGCCTAGAGTGCCTTTCTCATCACGAATGTGGTCTTTAAAAACATTAAAACATGATTGGTTAGTTCTTGTCTGACTCACTAATTATGTACGTGGTTAATTTGATGCATTTAGGCTTTCAGTTCAGCAGGAGAGCCTGCTTGGCTGTATCAACAGGATCATTTTCCATTGCTAGAATTTAACCCTTCTGTTTCCAACCAAAATGTAACACTGAAATACACATAGTAGTGCAATAAACACAAGTATGTTGATTACATTAAATAAAAGTAAACTACAAATTACAGATATATGGTTTAAATTCACAGAAACATATCTAGTGTGTGTATGGTCGTGTGGGTCTGACCTGTGTGTATGAAGGTGTGTTTCTTCATGTCGGATTTCTGGTGGAACCTCTTGCCGCAGTACTGGCAGGGGTACGGCCGCGTGTCTGAGTGAATCAGCAGGTGAGTGGACAGGGTGGACGACCGTTTAAACACCTTACCACACACCTTACAGCCGAAACTACGCTCCTGCAACACAAATACACACACTTGCATCTATTTCTCACACAAGCTCGCTTTTCTTTACTCCCACCATAGGACTGCTATCATCACAGCATCTAATAACGAGTAGACGCACCTTAGGTCTGTTGTAGAATCCTGTAGGTGACTGGAGCCCATAATGTTGTGTGTTGCCACCCAATCCGGTCAAAGGAACAGTGACTCTATTAACGTGTGACCTCCGCAGGTGGGTCACCAAGCCAACAGCAGAAGACAGGACCTGAGAAAGAAGGAAGTGTGCTTCAGGCATTGTAGCAAATAGTCTTAAACATCTCCTCTTTTAAATTTTTAAATGATGCACTTAAGTAAGCAATGCATTTCTGGCCTTTTTTGAGCTTTTATTTTATTTAATATTTATGCTCAGCTGTGCAACAATTACCCAAAATATTTAAAGCTTTAGGACCTCTAGAACAGCAACAGTTGCTCTGAAGAGCACCTCAAAGTTGTGTGACTAGGAGTAATTCTATTGAAGAGTGTTGAGGTGTAATCAGAAGTAATCAAATTCTATGTAAAGAAAATTCAGATGTGCTTCTCTGTGGACTTACACTAACTAGGTGTTGGATAAATGGGACAAAGTGAACATTCCGTTGCAGACTGAGAGGAATGAGGTGGACTTTCGAGTATGTCAGGGTCTCCTGGCTCTGAATTGGTTTTTGGCTCTGTTAACTCAAACATGTATGGCTGTACAAGAATCCTCTTTTCAGGTTGTTGTGATATTTGACACCTAAGCGAGACGACACCTTTCTTGAGATTTGGCGTGGTTTCTTTGCCTTCAATGGACACGCCCCCAGCATTTCCCATCAGAGCATACTGCTTATTTTTTCATGGTTTTAAAGTCTAATTTGCTGTATTTGGTGTTTTTTTATTTGAATTTGGCAGAGAGGTTAAAAACACACTTTCCTGTGGTGTGACAAACTAAGAACACATTTTTATCACTGCTTTACATGGACTTTAACATATCTGAAATACTGGAAAGATTTTAAAAGAGTTATAAAACTTTTATAAGAGATCAGTTCTAATAGATCTGCAGAGTTTTATTAGCTCTAAAGGGTTCAGATGAGATCCATGGGGTTATAAAGGGGTAACAAAGATTTCTAAAGAGATCAGAAAAGTTAGGAGAGTTGGGAAGTGTAATGAAGATTGGTGGATTTTAGGATCTACAGAGTTCTAAAAAGTCAGACTTACAAATCTGTAGATTTTTACAGCAATCTAGAATTCTAAAGGGTTCCAAAGACTGACCTTCTCACACAGTGGACATTCGCACAGAGGGGTTTTGACATTGAGTTGCAGTCTGTGGCTCAGTAGGGCATGTACCAGTCTCTCCAGTTCCTGTTCTCTGTCCCTCAAAGTCCCTACAGTCCTCAAATGAGGGGGTGACCACATTGACACAGACCCTTCCCCACCACCCAGCTGCTCTAGTGGAACACAAAAGAAAATAAGGTGGTTACTGGCAGTACAGCTCAGCATGGATATAACAGCAAGAACAAGGTTAGGAGGCAGGCCTTTGTGTCAGATAAACAATTTAAAACCATGTTTGAAACTCATTGTGTCATTGTCAAAGAGTAGACTTGATATAGGATCACCTTCCTTCAAGAATAATTCTTCAATGTTTTCACCTAGAAAATGATGCCAATTCAATAGAAGATTTGACTGGAGGAGTTTGATCAGAGGCCCATAGCTACCTGCTGTCCATGAAGCCCAGTTCTCAGTTTGGGAGGCAAGGTCAGGGCTGGGTGGTGTGGGAAGCCACTGAACTGAGGAGTAACTCAATGCCGTGGTAGCTTCTGTGGACATTGGATGGCAGTCTAGAAGTTTAGGAGAAGTACTTTGGTGTCCATCAGGGTCATAGGCATGGAAATGGGTGGGACGTGTTGAATAAGACCCCGTCCTCTTGCTCTTGACCAAAAATGAACGTGGCATTTCTCAAGGAGAGAAGAAATGTAAGCAGTCTAAAGCAGTCTAATTGTCAGCCTAAGACAAAGAAAAAGCAGAGACATGATTCACCTTCAGCTTTTTACTTAGAAATCTTGATTAGCTCTCCAGGTGTTTGTGGTGAGTCTATGCACGCATGCATGTGTGTGTGAGAGAGAGTGTATGCACAGTGCAACAGCAAAAGAATATTTTTCCTCTATCTTTCTACATGGAGCTGTCTACTGTATATCAATTTAAGCATATCACGACTGTCAAAACCTTTCCTATTTGGGGAACTTTTGTGATGAGTGGTTCAATAAAAATCTTTCTACATTGATGTGGGTCGATATTAGATTTGAAGACAATATCCAATTGTGATTTGTTTCTGACCGATATTGCATTTGTGATTTGAAAGCCTTTTCAGGCTTGAGGCTTGGCCTGGTAGAGTGACGGACTGCCAGTTGATATGCTCTGTGTTAATAGTTTATGTGTCCTACTTAGAACTTGTGATGACAACTTTGAAACATGTAAGATATCATTAAAAATAGCAACTCCTGCAAATTGAAAATTACACCCTTGTATCTCTTTTGCTTTGTTTAACGAAAGAGAGAGAAAGCAAAAAGAGAGATGGGTGGTTGAAACCCTTTACTGGTTAAAACTTTGCCCGATTCCATTGTGTGTTTAGAAGTTTACATATACACTCATAGTGAAATGTTCTGTTGATCTATGTACAAATAGCTTCCTCTACAGAGAACTCAAAACTTAAATATGGTCCTTTCCTGCCAATTTATGTGCAAACCTATAGTTTTGAGTTTCACATAGTTAAAACAGAATTACAACTTGCAAAAATTGTATTTTTATGTCTTCTTTTTTACCCCAACATCAAAAAACATAAATTCAAAGCCATAATAATGTGCATCTTGGAAGTGTGGTATCATCGAGAAAGAACATTCCATATTCATTTTTGCCATCTAATGCAGCTGCACTGGTGAACAATCAGCACCAATGAACAACTCACGCTCCATCACTCCTCCCAGCAACAACATGAACAAACTTATATACATATATATATTCTTCATATATTTCCAGAATTGGAAATTTGTTCGGTTAAATAGGTTTGCGTTAAATGTAAAGCATGTTTTGTCTTTCTGGTATCATTTCGGTCATTCAAGCTGTTCCGACAGCAGTGATTACGCACACACAAATTACAAACATTTCAACAGTGGCGTAATTAAATATTCATTATTTATATTTATAATCACATATTTTGCTACAGTTCACCACAATTACAGGTAATTACAGGTACCTCAAACAGAGAAGATCTCTGTAAGATGTAAGAAGTATTACAGTAGAGTAAATTATGATAGACGTCATTCAGAATCTAAAGAGAACACTTAGAGGAAAAATATAAATATCAGTTTTTCTGATAAAGAAAAACTATTACACACATAAAACTAATTTCCATTCATTTATCTCTCGTCATTCTGAGCCTGGGCTTTTCGACAATTTCAGCAGTTGAGAGAGGCATACAGGCACACACCTGTGTGATTCAGTTAGGATGCCAAAGCCTGAGGTTTAGGTTTTTACCCCAAACATATCGCATCACGGCCAGCTGCAGCGTGCCTCACGCATAACTTATCTCACGCCGCCGTTTCTTCCCATTCAGCGACTGTAACTGCAACAACTCAGACTTTACACCAACCTCCAGAAATGATGGACCGTGATTCTCACCTACCATGACTTTGGGTTCAGTTTGAACGTGACCTGCATGATCTTCAGTTGTCTAGTTTTTCAAAAATGCTGTAATATTATAATATAATAATATATAATATATAATAATATATATATTGACTAATTTAATCAACCATAAATGATCAGTAAATGGTTACATTCATGTTCAGTTCATTTATTGGATAAAATTTACTTTCATCGCACCTTATACGAAAGAATATTACAAAGAGATTTTCTTGACTCCCTCTGCCGCATTTACGCGAGTCAGTCAAGCTTGTATTTTAAATTCTATAGTTACTACTTTGGTGGCTAACTATATAAACAGTTCACTTTTATAACATTTTGAAATTCCCCACAACAAAAACAAATCACACAATATAAATGGCCAAGCTGCCAATTTCAAAGTGCTTTCTTTTAGCAAAACAGTTTTTTGAGTCAATATGAAAATATTACATGATAATACATCTCAAATAATGTCAAACATAACATACACAGTATAAAGTATACATACTAAACATATAATTTATTATGCAATCAGATAAACAGATTAAATCTACAAATAAGCACATAATTGACTGTATATATATATTTGTCTTTATATCTGTTTTCATTTCTTTTTCTTTATTAGACTTACCCCTGGAGTCATCAGAAGGGCATGGAGGTAATGTATTTCTGGTGAATGAGTAAGTGACTGAGTGAGAGTGTTTGAGTGAGTGTGTGTGGTTGTTTGTGTGAGTGTGTGTGTGTGTGTGTGTGTGTGTGTGTGTGTGTGTGTGTGTGTGTGTGTGTTGGGGGGTACGTGACTATGTTCTCTGACTTTTCTATTCTCTTGTCATCACAGTACTCAGATGTGATTTGGTTTTGAAAGCAGGCTGAGGATGAAGAGAGAGAGAAAGATAGAGAAAGAGAGATAAAAAGCTATATGCCACTTATTTGCTGCTAAAAGATGTGGAAGATAAGATGACTTCATATGAAGGTACTGCAGGAAATGTTATTGCCATTATTTAAAAAAAACAACAACATTCAGAAGTGCAGAGGTTTGAGATTCCCTCTTCTAGTTCAATTTTCAGTGTCAACGGTCATTATGTTCACATTTTTTATTTTTCAGTGACAGAATGTTTTTTTTAATTAATATTATATTAAGTGATGATGAGGTCAGTCCATTCTTCTGAGAACACCGGCACCTTCTTTTTATTTGATTTGCAAATGCTCTTCTATTTTCTCAGTAATGGCTTCTTGAAAGTTACAGATCATTTTGGACTCAACACTGAGTTGTCTTCTTACAGTGGAAGCTCTAAGAACTGTTTATCTGATGGTCCCATCTTTGGTGACCTACAAGGACTTGCATGGTTATCATTAGTGAATAGTTTGCTCTGTATATTTCCTTTTTTTTTTTTTGCTTCATTTGACTCTTCCCTTTCCTTATGCAGGTGGAAAATCTTATGTCTTACAACCAATAATTCTTATACTTAATAGTCATTGAGATGGGTGACGCACTAAAGAAAGCAATAACATTAATGTTTTCCTGTTATTCATTTTTAGTTTCTACTGCATGACCCTGTTTTTAGCACCCTTGAAATGAAAGACAAGTGAATATTTTAAGTTTATCTTCAGTGAAAACTGCTGATTTGTGACAAAGAGTTGGCAGTTTTACTGACAGTAAAAGGGTTTTAACCACAAGAAGCCTTTCACAGGCCCAGAAAGAACATGTGTGTACATACACCCTCCATGACCTAAAACTGGCCTACAAACTTTTAAATTCATAATTTAAAAAAAACAACAGCAGTATTTCTAAGTTAAAAAATAATACCAGGGTGGACTCTGAGCTAGCTATGTCCAGGATAGGTGGGGGGTAATGAGAGCGGTGATAATATTAATTAAAGTTATTTGGTCCTGCTTGCTGGTGCACAGTGATGTAATCAAAAATCAAGAATTTAGTTTTGTCAATTATATAATGTACATATTATGTAATATGATCAGAGACAAGAGTTAACAGTGAGGAAAAAGGTTTGAGGCAGTTATTCCTTTAGATGGGTTTCACTTAGCTTTTCTCTGCTAGTTTTTTAAGCTAATTCATTTGTGCTGTGGTGCTTTTGGGAAACTGTGTTCACTGCGGGTTTCTGGTCAAAAGAAGTGCTATAGGTCTGATATACGAGAATTTAGCTGATGCTTAGCAGGCAGTTGAGCTAGGTGTTCTTAACAGCCCAGCATGGTCAGAGCTTTTTTTCTACGCGGCAACATTAGGCTAGTGCTCCTGAGCAGCAACAGCGCGCGCGGGTAGTTAGCAGAGCGCGCTATGCAGAACCTACGCAGCTTTGTAAGTGATTAGGCAGAGCTGATTCAGACCACAGTGTGGCGAAAAAAGTGTTCAACCCACACCAGGCAGTCGTGAGATTTTCTTCTCGTGGTTTTAAATGTGATTTCTATGAAGCTTGAAGAAATATTTGGGTCAAGCTTTCAAGTTTGTTGACGCCTGATGTTTTCACTGAGGTACCAGTCCACCCAGGTTTAACTATCAAAGGCCACAAATGTTCTTTACCTTTTGACAAATATAGGACAGATTTAAAGATTAGATGTGTGTTATGTGTCAAATGTCTGGAATGTAAAGAGCATAGTCTAAATGAAGGCCAGATGCAAACATGCTACAAGCTGTAAGCTACCCTTACTGTACTTTACAGACTGTAGACAATCTATTTTTCTGCGTACTTGTTTAGTAGGTATTATTTGGGTGCTGAGTCATTTTCAGGTCTACAGTGACACTGACACTGTGATAGTGTGTTAGTGTGTGTCGTGCTGGTATAAGTGGATCAGACAAAGCAGTGCTGCTGGAGTGTTTAAACATTTCAGTGTCACCAACCAAAAAGATCCAGTCCACAGCATCCTGTGGACAATGTTCTGTGACCAATGATGAAGGACTAGAAGATGAGCAACACAAACTGCAGCAACAGATGAGCTATAGTCTCTGAATTTACAACTGAGTGTCTAATAGAGTGGACAGTGCTTGGACACAGAGTTTAAAAAACTCCAGCAGCACTGCTGTGTCTGATCTACTCTTACCAGCACAACACACACTAACACACCGCCACCACGTCAATGTCACTGCAGTGCTGGAAATGATCCAACTTCCTAATAAGTTAAGAATCTAAGAAGGTGTTGTATTGACAGATTGACTGGTGCTTTTATATAGAGACACTAAATTTAGATTGCTGTAGCCCTTATAGGAGAGTTTGTCTATTTGGTGGTCATGATGGAATCTTTTCTAATGTGAAAGTAAAAATCACACAAACATTTTAAACAACATATTTGAAATACATCCATTCATTACCTGCTGCTTAATCCCACTAGTCAGGGTCACTGGAGCCAATCCCAGCATCTTAGGGCAAAGGCGGGGTACACCATGGACAGTTCGCCAGTCCATCACATGGCCAACACCCACACCTACAGGCAATTTAGAGTGCCCAATCAACCTATTATGCATGACATGTGGGAGGAAACCCACTCAAGCATAGGGAGAACACACAAACTCCACACAGAACAGCCCAGACCGGGAATCAAACCCAGATCGTCTTGCTAACCACTAAACCACTGTGCCACCTCAACAAATTGAAATAATTGATAAAATAGCATTTGGTGCAAATAACACAAAAGTGTGATTTGTTCTGGCTACTTGGCTTATCTTATAAGGAAGGGCTAGTCTCACTTGGGGCCTAACCAGCCACAGTCTCCTATTTTGTTGTAATGGTTTCTGCTTGAATCAGGTACAAGGTACAAGAAAACTCCAAACCCTCAGGATGGTGACCCTCCAGGACGTCAGTTTCCTGACACTTCTTTGTAACCTTGCCCTAGAAGGTGTCCATAACGTAGAGTACCTCCAAAACATCTGCTGAGCTGATGATATACTTCTGCTATTAAATTTAGGCACATTTGGTAAAGTATCAAGTCAAGATAAGGTATCCTACATATTTTATATCTATTTTATATATTTTATATTTTGTATCTACAAGTTTATAATAGTGGTTGTTGAATGATTTACATTATCTGTGTATAATAAGCTTTATATGGATAGTTAGGCCAAAAAAATTTAAACTAACAAAATGAGCAAATATAAGGCCAAAGCCTCATGCTAGGCGTAAAGGTTGTAATTAGGTGCCTTTTTGTGTTTTTCTGTCATACAAGACCACATGTGTCATACAAGACCACACAAACCCCATAAGCAATCATGTCAATTTGACATTACTTACCCATTCGGCATAGTTTCAAGCAAGGATTGTGATTTTGTTATTTGGTGGGGTATGAGGGTCCATTGTTAGCTATATTAGCCTCACATGGACAGGACACAACTACAATAGAAGCAAAGTTTGGTCACGGAATTGTCTTGGTCGGATGTTCAAGACAGTGTCTTTTTAAAAGGGAAAGTCTTTCTTTTTAATCACAACAACAAATCAGCACAACAACCAATCAGCTTGTCTGTGTGGAGGTCAAATCATAAACATCAGTGTGGTTTTTAGTTTCAGGTTTAACTGAAATCTCTCCCCATCAAAACAGCTAGTAGTCTGGTCTTGTATGCCTGAAAATAACTTCCCAGAGGGTTTTGCTAAGATGACCACTGAATGGACAGACTTTCATACAAGTAAGCTACAACTCAGCAGCTATATGCAAAATCCTTGCTAGGTTAAATCCTGTGTCTTCATTAGACAATCATCAAGCATCAACCTGTCAACATTATTACATTTCTTTGTAATTAGGGACAAACGTTCAACACATAGGAAGTTTAGTGTCCTAGTTGGTGTCACAAAGCTGGTGCGTGGAGCAGACGAGGAGAAGGCGGGACAGACAGAGGGTGGACACACGTAAGCTTTTTAAAAAAAACATTTAATAAAAACAAACATGAAGCGCTAACAGATTAAAGAATACAATCAACAAGACCGATTTAACAAAAGGACAAGCGGGGGGGATACAGAGAATGAACGACAAAGACAGGGGCAAACAGAGTAAATACAAAAACACAGGAAATACGAAACACCTGGGACCAATAGGAGGAGACGCAGACTAGGAACAGGTGAGGGGCGGAGACACAGAGGAGCACATGACAAAAACATTAGCAAAAAGCTGGGATAAAGGAATGTAAACAAAGGAGGTAGACAGGGTGGACAGGCAGGGCGTGACAGTTTAATAACAGATTAATAAATAAAGGAATCAAATTACACCTATAATCGAATATAAGTAGAGAGTGCTATTATAGACTAATGTAATTATAGGATGCTAATTCAGCCAAAAGCTTTTACCATATTTTACATGTGGTCTTTATTTGCTGTGGGTGGTCTATATTCATGTTTAAAATATCCTACACAGTTTTCAGAAAACATTTAAATCACTTTAGAATGAAAAACTGAATAAAAAAAAGAAAAAATGGCATTCTTCATTTTATTTTCCCCAGTCAGGTGTCGTATTCTCTCGTTTTCTCTATCCCTCTCACTCTGGTGGTGTGTTTTGTGCTGTGTGGTGATTGTGGCGGAGGGCTGCCTGCCTGCTCTGGGGCTCCAGGGAGATGAAGCGATGGGGGTGCAGCTGGTGCAGACGGTGTAGTGGCTTTGGTGGCTGAGATGAGCTGGAGTGTTTTGGGGGATACGGGGGGGCACAGGGGGCTCGGTGGGCTTCTCTCCATCCCTTGATCTCTTCATTTCCTTGCCTGCCATGAATGCTGCTTTCTAAGAAGCTAAATGTTGGGGGTTCGGCGCTGAGAGGAAAGGGGGCTGCGTGCAAGAAGTATGTAAATGTTCCATCTCAAAAAAGTTGTGAAATCAGTTTGTGCTTTTTCTTTTTACAAGTTTCGAGATTCATTCTTGTGTAAATAAGAAAAAGAATCAGAGAGGCAGTCTGTTCAGGTACCTGGTGGGTATGTAAACACTGAGCTATTGTCAAAGCTCTACTTAAAAGGCCGCACAGGATGTATACAAAAACATTTTTATCATTGTTTGAGATAGGAAAAATGGAGGGTGTAAGAAAGATTCATTTTTATAGCTTATCTGTAGCAACTTGGCCAAACCAGATGAGAAATTTCAACAACTCATAGCCCAGTTTTTTAAAGACTGAAATAATAAGAATACCTCTTCTACTATATATTTGATATATTTTTAATGCTCAGTAAAATCAGAGCTAGTCCTAAAGCAGCTCTTTGTGCTGTTTCAGAAATTCCTAATTCCTTGCTAAGGGGTACAATTTTTGTAATAGCCTAATAGGGCTTCAAACTAGCACCCTATTATATAGCCAGTAATAAAAAAATATTCAACTTCTCATTCCAGTTAATGCTTATTTTCATTTTGCTGTACTTATACTTCTAATCTAATTTTGTCCATTCCTCTTTGCATGCAAGGTGTTCCCCTGGTATCAGTCCTGGGCACTTTCTTCATGTTAATGTATGGGCCCTTGAAAATGAATGTGAAAATAAGCTAGGCATGCCTGTAAGATTGACACATCAAAGGTTAAATGTTTTTGTGACATTACAGTGTTGAGTGTTCAGGTTTCAATACATTTTCTCAGGCAGACTGCTCAGTATAAGCAGTATATTATGCAGAAGTGCATGGGCAGCAGAGCAGGAGTTTCTGTGAGTTTTCTGTTTATACCAGTATACCATACCACATTTTATTACAAATTATACTTTTTCTCTTTGTCCAAAGTGAAATATAGCTGCTACAGCTGTGTCCTTATTTTTTTTGCTTTTAATCTATGAGGTGTGAATAATTGGATTAGGTCAGGTGATTGAATTCTTTAATTTAAAAATGTCTTGGGTCACAGTATGCTTTAGTTCATTTTTATCTCCACAGTGAAGAGCCAGCCAGTGGGTTCTACAGCTTTTGACTGAACCTGGGCGGATAATATTGCCTTGTACACTTTAGAAGTCATCCTGCCGGCTTTGTCAATAAATACATGTCCACGCCACAACACTACCTCCAGCTTTGGATTATGAGCAATTCCTTTCCTTCTCCATGCTTGAACATGATCTTCATCTCTTCTGTCCATAAGACATTGTTCCAGACCTGCACAGTTTTTTTAGATGCTTTTTGGCAATCTGCTCTGTCTACAGAGGCTTACTGAACCCTCTTTATTTACTTTATGCTGTGGTAGTAGTTAACATAGCAATAATCTGGTAAAGTATTAATCAACTTGGCGGGACGTGTATTGTATTGCTTTTTTCAGACTGTCTGTCTAGATCAGGCAACAAAACCAGCCCACATAAACAGCTATATATGGCCCATGACTTAAAATGTGGCTATTATTTCAGCCTAGATGTCTTTTTCCATTCTTTTGCAGCTTAAATTGCTTCACCCAACTCAGCATTATATTATATGTGCTTTGACTAATGATTATGGTGTTGAATGCAGAGTGTTTTGTGCAAGAATAACCATAAAAACTAAATCCTGAAGCACCATGCACACTAAGCAGGCATGGCTGTATTTTGCTATAACTTAATTAGTAATCACTCTGATTTATCTATAAACTGCTAGTTAAACCTGCCTTTGCAGAGGTAAAAAATAATAAATTAATAGAATTTAACAACTGAGAATGTATAGAGTAGCTGTTCTTCTTTGCCAAGCTGTTCTGCTTTCGCTCACACCAACTTAACTGTAATAATAATAATAATAATAATAATAATAATAATAATAATAACATATTTTTGTATGCATAAAAAGGTAAAAATAATTATAATAGAAATAAAAGAAATACTTGTACAAAAAACAGATCTGTCCTATATTGTTTAACAATGTTAGGCAAAATAGGATACACTCCACTTTCTGAACTACAACCTTGGAATAGACCATGAGTCTAGTGGCCCCCAGGCAATTTGAGTTTTAGACCCATGAGAGCGAATACCTCTTACTATAGAATCGAGTGCATGCGTAGCCAATTTTAAAATGCAGTTGATCAGAGAATCAGTTCTCCTGACTTGAATTTTCTTGAATAGATGATGGGTGCCCACAGAGATCCAATTCTGGATTCCACATAGTGCCACATGAGTGACCAGATAGTTTTGTTTTAAAGCTGTCCCTGGAAATATCCCCATTTTAAGTGTGAAAATATTTTGTTAATTGCAGGTAGGTCAACATATAGTCACTGTCTTTCCAGAACCAGAGCTAGCCAATGGGTGTGTTCAGGTTCTGACTCCTAAACTGTAGCCACAGGTCTTTTTCCTGTAGCCATGTGACTCTTTTCACTGGCAAAATATTTAAAATAAATTATGGGCTTATGCAACCACTGAATCTTCTTTTGTGGTAAAAAAAATATATATATATCCCTCCCATGATTTAAAATCAGTGGGTGACAAGTATAAACAGTAAAGCAAGAAACAGAATTTTAAAAAATCTACTGCAGGGTTTCTAAATTCGTGGGCCGTGGACCACCAGTAGGCCGGGATGCACACTCTAGAGGTCTGCAGGCCTGTACTCAAAGGGAGGCTATAGTCCGTAATAGGCTGGTAGTATCATTTTAGGTCATACAGAACATACATGAAATTAACTTAATAATTAGAAATCAAACATTTTTACATTCTTACCAATATTATTTTTAAGAAACCTTGCAATAGAGAAATAAACAAACATCATCCATCTGAACAACACAGCTGCAGGTATTTAATGCAGACAATTAGCTAGCTAGAGATCCCAGTCCCATTCCAGGCAAACTGTTTGTCAGTTTACTGCTAGTGGAACACAGGCTATGATTATACGAGAGAGTTCATCGGTAGATCTCTCTTCTTCTATCAGCATAATCTGCCTGTTTTAATGTCTGACTCTTTATAGATTCTATAGCCTACATTTCTATTCTTTTTTTTATTTAACATAGCTGCAAATTTGGTTTCTATGATTGAAGCAAAATGGTCTGCTCTTTTACTGTCCCTGATTATCAGATTTTTAGTTTCAGCACTTAAGAAAAGAAAAAGACAACTGCGCTCTAAAAATGCGGTTCCTCTGGGCTGATATGCTATGCTGCTATAAGTGGCTGGGCCTTGAGGCAGTAAACCCCTGATATACTGTATGACATTCTAACCTGGTTTACAACTTTACTCAGTTCCCTATTTTATCAGTCAGTCTACAGTATATTTAACATTTAGTATAACATACATATAGTATAACATTTACCACTTACTACTGTGTGCAAGCCAGATTTGGATTGAGCCAGTCATATACTGGCCCAGAGGAAACCCAAGGATATGGCCCACAAGTAGGCCAGATACATTTTGTTAACTGTACTAATTTTCATTTAGAATGTCCATTTAGCTTATTTAGTTTAGTGTGATGTGTGAGGTTGTGTGAACAACCTGCCTATATGGCAGAGTGTTGGTGGTGTTAAGCAAGGTAGCTAGTGTGTCAAACTCAACATCAATAGAAAGCAATGTAGCTTTGATTGACTGAACACACATGTCTATAAACAGTATATCATTTCACATTAATACAACCAAAGGCCTTTATGATGACTGTAGGAAGTTGGCTTCAGCAGTCCTTTTTGGCTCCTATAATGTCTCTGGTACAACTTAAATTAACCAATAAGCAAGCAAGCAAGCAAACATGCAAGCAAGATGGCCAGTAATAGCCAAATTAGATTCATAATATATGTGTGCTAAAGTAGCATAAAAATAAATTCATATGACCATATTTGTCACAAGCAGGTAGAAAATGGACTCAAAGTCCTTAGTACTCTTGGGACCGAAAAAATGATGGAATGAATTTACTTTTTTAATGAGTACACCATCCACACATAAACAAAATCTTACAGCGCAATTACTACCAAAGGTTAGTCATTTAAAATACCATGAGATATGTTTTCTCATATGTAAATGACACACACATTTGTGTGTGCATCACATTTTTTCATTGTGGGAAAACATAAAAGAGAACAATTTATGATCACATAGCATGGCCACAAAAAAAATCCCTATTGCATTATAGAGAAATCTGATAGTATCATAATGTCTGGTAAACCACAGAATGCCCTTTCAGTGGCCTGCTGGAGATTCAGTTCAATGGTAGGGGCTTTGTGTGGGCCAGATTACTTCATCTTTCATTTTTTCTCATCAGACTCTTAACTGTGTCTACCATCTTCCTGTAGTCTACCTCCCCTACCTTTTTGTCGTGGACTTTCTGCTTCTCGCTGCAAGAAGAGTGTGGGAGGTTGAGGGTGTGGGAACTGTGGCAACCGCTTGTACTCAAGACATTTAAACAGATTTTAAACAGACGTCATGGTATGATATCACCAATAGCTTTCAGAGCGGACAAGTTTGCTTGTAAGCTTATAAGACACATGGCAAAATGTTGCTAGAACTTTCCAAGTAGTGCATTTAATGGAAGTTTACTTTTGTCATTGTGCCTCTAAAAATCCTTTCCAAAGTAAATTAGCACAACAAACGCAACACTATTGTGAAAATGCTGCCATTAACATTCAGAAAAAAACATATTGTTTAAACAGCAAAAAGCAAAAATTATATATGAAATCAACTCACATGCATAGAAATCTATAGAAATCTTGTCCGAAGTCCATTTGGTTCTTTCAGGTCTACTTACAGTAAGTAAGTAAGTACTTTTCAGTAAGTAGACCTATTACAAATATTGTAAAACCTTGGTGAAACATAAACTGCCATCCTGCCAGAAAGAAAAGTGAAAGTAGCCAGCAAGTTTATACAGGTAAAAGCAAGTTTCCTCTAATCATAAGTATAAGAACCACTGAAAGTAAAAGTTACCTAGCTGAATAACTTGCTAGCCAGATCCTGTATAGCTGTAAATAAGCTTACCCTGCTAGAAAAACTAGCATAAACCGGCATGACTGATGACCAGCTTAACCAACATATGTTGTGTTTTGGATACTGCTATATTCGGTCATAATCAGTATGCCCTTGTTGCTGGAGTTGAAAGGTGTAATGGCTGAAGATAGACTATTTTGTGGTAAGGTCTTTAAACACTACACAAACTGAAGCACTGCATCTTTCTTTATAAACTATTAATACATATTTAATCAATGTATATAAAATGCATACAAAATACAAAAATTACACACCGATACTGTATTTTTGAGAATCAATACATAACTACAAAACATTATATTGCATACGTATCAATAACGTGTATCAATATACTTGATTCACAAAATAATCAATTAAGGTCACCAACAGCCATATATCTCCACTTGACAGCAGGAGTGGGAATGTTGCGATATGCTGAGTATTGCGATAAAATATATTTTTATATATATTTTTATATAATCGCTTTTTTTAATCATAAATTATGTCCACAATAGAAAACTTTGTCAACATTTGTTTAGTCTACTCAGATTAAAGTCTTCAGTCTGTTCATGTCAGTTTAATGATTTTTACGGACTAAAATTAATATTATTGATATTATTATAAATTGATATTATTATAGTTGTATGCAAGTTGTATTTGCAGTTTATATAATTTTACTATTAATGTCAATGTAATATTGACACTTGGTGTCCATGTCTCAATGCAGCATTGTTGTGCAAAATATTGTGATAATGAACTGTAAATAACATGTGCTCACACTAATAATAGTAAGGACAGCGGCCCCATTTTGCCCCATCACAGACATTTACACAGGAGGCTACATCCGGAAAGCCACCAGTTCTGTAAATGATCCTACATACCCCTCACGCGTATTGTTCTCATCTGCCATCTGGAAAAAAGTACCAAATCTTTCCACAAGTCATCAGATTCCACAACTCCCACAGTCTGAACTGATGGACACTTTCATACATACAGACACACACACACATATATAAATGACACATTTCTTGTTTCTGAAATCTGAACTATGTACTGTATTTAAATATATATATATATATATATATATATATATATATATATATATATATATATATATATATATATATATATATATATATATATATATTAATGATTGCATTACACACATTTCCTTAACAATATATCAGTACATTAGTGACTGCTATTTTCATATAAGCCAGGCTCTCTGCTAATGCGGTGGAGTATGATGCATCTCTTATTTCACAGCTTCTTTGCACAACTCTACATATTCTTGGTACCATATACTGCCTGTCCCTTTTTCTATTTGTTGTATGTCTCTTGTATTTATTGCACTCTTTTCTCTGCACTGTGTATGTTGTATTGTTTGCATCATAGTCCTGGAGGAACATTGTTTTGTTTTACTGCAGTGCTGAAAATGGTCCCCCACCCAAATAATACCTGCTCAGTGTGTTGGGTAAAAAAACACACAAATTAGATGTTGTTAAACTAACTGAGAAACAGAACTATAAAGAGAAACTTGTGACTCAACTAAGAAGTTCATGTTGGGTGAACTGCATTGTCCTCAAAATGAACTGAGCTCAAGAAAAGCAGTGTAATCAAATACCTTAAGATTTTAAGTTGAGCCAACATCAGATTTTTTGCAGTGTCTAAAAGCAATATAGGTGTCATGTAGCCTCATGAGCACTGCAGTGCTGATAAGTGTTACATTTCTTTATATTCTTTTGATACTAACT
Organism: Megaleporinus macrocephalus; assembly: GCA_021613375.1. Classification (NCBI taxonomy): domain Eukaryota; kingdom Metazoa; phylum Chordata; class Actinopteri; order Characiformes; family Anostomidae; genus Megaleporinus; species Megaleporinus macrocephalus. The sequence goes on from CM038703.1 coordinate 35,262,407, forward strand.
CATGCGTTTTTCCCCTAGTTGGCCAGACCGCCGAGACCGAAGTCAACGTTTCCCAGTGAGTTTTTAAGTTTTACTAATATCGATTCAGCAGCACTTTCTTTCGACAGGGTTGGTTCACAGTACCCTTGCGGTCTTGTGGTCTTGCCCTGCCCTAAATGACTTCCTTTCAAAAGCAACTTTTTGATGTTATTAATAGTTACACACAGATCAGGACTTTGAACAGAAAGGGGAACAGAAGCTTTTATACCAGCATGCTCCAAATTGCATTATGATCCAACAGACACACGCATATGATGGAGCAGATACAGAAATCTGGCCTCACGTCTCTGAGTGCATTGTTCCAGCAGTGTTGACGCCTGCATAGGCCTGTGTATCTGTGACTGTGCTGTATTTTCGGATGAGGCGAACGTGTGAGGGCTTTCTGTCACACACACCCCACCCTGTACAGCCCTCTTCTGAGTTAATGGGTGAGATTGTGTTAAGAGAGGGAGAGGTGTGAAACCACAAGTACTGAGAAGGACAAGAGTACGCTTCTACTAGCCCACGCTTGAAGGCAGATACACATGCACATATGCACATGCATGGGCCTACACACAAACGCCAACGCATGCAAACAGATATTACTAGCGCCGAGTGTGATATGTATCGCAAACCTTGAACAATTCCGACAGGCCGTTTTGATTTGCACTTTACAGCAACAGACATATCACAATGGAAATTCTGCTGAAGGTTGATGGTGGGTGATACAGTGAAAATATATCATAATACCTCAGAACGTTTTTACCGTGTATCATGTATCATAATATTTACTTACATGCAGGTGGTTTGTGAAGTGTGCATGTTATGACACTTGCGGCTCTTCAGTGTTAGCCAAATTAGCCTTGGAACAATCTTCAGGTTAATCACTCCTACTCGTGGCCATGTTATTTCAAAATTTTCAAAGATAATGGGTTCATACAAAGTGCAGGTTCCTTTCTTTAAGAACATCAACCTTGCTGTGCACTTAGGCCACAAATACAATTGGTGCAACTCCTCAACTGCCTCAGCCAGTGCATAAGCATACAAATAAGCAGCTACACTAAACGTTTTTGGTCAGCTATACTCTCAAAAAAGAACAGAACAGGTATTATATAGGGGTGTAGGAAAATATCGAAAATATTGAATATCGGGATGTTATGTTTAGTGATACTGTATCGATTCTCAACAACACAGTATCGATACACAGATTCCTGGCACACAATGAATCAGTGTGTGTTGTGTTTAAACCTTTGACCACTAGATGGCAGTGTTGTAATCCATTTTTAGCTCCACTCCAACATTAACAAGCAGCACAAGGGTGCAATGCTATTGTAAGCATTGACAAACCTGTTCATATAGTGGTGTGTTTTAATAGTAGGATTTGAAAAATCACAGTATATCACTTTGTTTGCAGTATCGCAATATATCGCGATATATTGAATCGTGATCACTGCATCACGATACGTGTTGTATCGCTAGGTTCTTGCCAATACACAGCCCTAGTATTATTTGGGTGTTGGAAATTCTCGGCACTGCAGTGACACTGACATTGGTGGTAGGGTGTTAGGGTGTGTTGTGCTAGCATTAGTGTTAATGATGGACTGAGAATCGTCAACCAACCAGAAATATCCAGTCCACAACGTCCTGTGGGCAGTGTCCTGTGTCCACTGATGAAGGACTACAGGCTGACCAACACAAACTGTGCAGCAACAGATGAGCTATCGTCTCTGACTTTACATCTACAAGGTGGACCAGCAAGGTAGGAGTGGACAGTGAGTGAACAAAGTGTTTAAAAACTCCAGCAGCACTGCTGCATCTGATCCACATGTACCAACACAACACACACTAACACACCACCACAAAAAAAGGTCCACCACCCAAATAATACCTGCTCTGTGGCGGTCCTCTGGGGGTCCTGGCCATTCAAGAACAACTTCTAGGTTACAGCTACCTTTAAACAAGGAGCTATGTCAAGACCTGCTACTGTCTGGCTCTGGTTCCGAGGTGTCTCTTGAAGGGTGGTTATGAAGACAGTCACACGCAAAGGCTCATAGAAAGTGCAAACCTCCAACAAAGTGGGTTGGGAAGTGGGCTTATTGTGTGGGTGTTTTGAAGGGGGGGTCACCGGTAGCATGAATCCTGTGGTTAGTGGGAACCTTCCCCTCGAGCTTACCTATCTGTATGTTTCTGTTTGTTTGTTTGAAGGTTTTGTAAAAATCTCCTTTTTAGTCAATGTGTACTTTTTGCCTACACCTCAAGTTAAAACTTGGTATTATTGGAAAAGATGAGCTTAGGCTTATGTGTGGCATCCCCTGTTCAACTAGTAGTGTTTATGAAATTGGCAATGAAATAACATATTTATTAATTATTTTTTATTATTGGGTGGCTCGTGGTGTAGTGGTTAGCACTGTCTCCGTGTTGGATTCCCGGTCCGGGCTGTTCTGTGTGGAGTGTGCATGTTCTCCCCGTGCTTGAGTGGGTTTCCTCCCACTATCCAAAGACATGAGTGTGTGCGTGAGTGAATGTTGGCTATGTGATGGACTGGTGAACTGTCCATGGTGTACGGCCTTTGCCCGATTGGTTCCAGCCCCACATGATCTTGACTAGCAGGATGAAGCGGAAGATAATGGATGGATGGATTTGTATTATTGATTTCATTACCATTCAAAATGCTACTGTTCAGCCTCCACATTTATCATAGCTTCAATTTTAGGAGATTTGCGTTCATTTTTTTTTAAATCTGCAGGGATATTTTTACACAGCTCCAAAGCTCCAAAGTCTTTCTGCTTTTTGTAATCCAAGTAATCCAAAGAACAAATGTAGACTTGCCAGTTATAAAACTTAATTCACATCTCACATGTCCAGTTTCTGTGTTCTGTCTTTTTCTCTGTAATGGTTTCTTAGGCAGACCATCTATAAAATCTAATGTAAAATTATAAAATGTAAATACATAAATAAATCAAAATGAAAATCAGAGTTTCTTCATTTTGTCAAGTAGGTTACACATGTCTTGGTGAGTGTACACATGTAACACACTGAACAGACCAGACAAGCACACAGACAAGTAACTACAAAAAATTAAATATGATAAGTAGAATAAATAAGGATAAAATAGCTGTATAAAGGAGATGGGAATGTCTATACTTACTTAGATATAAGATATTTACAGAATGTTACAGAAGGATAAAAAAACTAAAACTGAACATCTGTACAGCTGTGCAAATAAGTGTTAAGTTACTGAGGGGTTACTGTAATAAAGTGAGATGCGTGGTTTAAAGTGTGAGGTTTCCTCTGTGGTTAATGAGCGCTATAGCACCTGAATTCCACTTTTCTACTGCCTTTTGCATGTTGACCAGATGCTGCACCAGATGATCAGCTGCTCGACTTCCTAGGCAGACTCATCATCGTTGGCTATGAAGCCCAAAACAGTGGTGTCATCTGCAAACTTCAGGATCTTCACAGCTGGTACCTTAGAGACGCAGTCATTGGCGTAGAGATGGAACCAGAGGGGGTGGAGCACACAACCTTGTTGTACTCCAGTATAACAAGAGGGACATGTTTTTGACTGCACCTGCTGTCTCCTGCTTGTTAGGAAATACACAGTCCACCAACACATGGAACCTGGCACTATGAGGAACTCCTGCATTATGGTTTTGAATTCTTTAGCATAGGTTCCAGGATATTGAGTATACACATGTATGGTGGCTGGGCCTGTTTACTCCAAGTCAGTCTGCACTTGAAGAGCCAATATTCTCCATGCTGGAGAAGCTCTACAATGCAGGTGTGGCTCTCCAACCATGATCAGATTATGAGAAGCATGAGTTTGCTTTAGATTTTCCCAGCAGTCTCTCTATCTGCTTGTTTCTTGTTAAAGTGGTTCAACGTGTTAAGATCACACTTTTCACACTGCTTACGTTTGTTGACAGGCCTTAAAAAAAGAAGTGTGATGGCTCTGCCTCAGCAAGGCAAGCACTGCACATATCTGCTCTGTTAATCGCTCACACACACAGTTTAATTATTAGTTTAGAGTCTAAACTTCTCATGTACATACTGAGAGGTCGGCTCAGAAGAAGAACCTGTAAATGCCTCTTTGTTACAGCAAATCAGCTGAGACTTTAAGGAAAATGGCGGGAAGTCATCAACAACAACAAAAAACATTACATAACAACCATACACTGTTAGAGAAAAGGGTACTGTGTAGCTACATTTTTTGTTTGTTAAGGTACAGACAATGTAAATGTACCTTCAAATGTAAATGGTGTTGTAGTCCAACTATATGCTTTAAATCATTTTTTAGCTATCAAGCACAACAAATTGGCGTTAATTCAATAATACTTATGAATATGTGAATAGTTTGAGATTTACTACTATTTATTATTACTACGTATTTATACGTTACTCCCTCATTTTTAACATAATCGTAAATTAAATTCTTTGCAGTCAATGGCTGCCTGAAGTCTAGAAGACATCACAATAAACATGTTTTCTTCCCTGGTGAGGTTCTGCCACACCTTTACTGCAGCTTCAGTTCCTGCTTGTTTTACTTTTAGTTTTGTCTTCAGTAAGTGACGTGCATGCTCAGCTGGATTGATGGTATGGAAACTGCACTGCTCAGGACTGGAAGGCTCTCCAGCGTGTGATCAAAACTTCATAATCCATCTCAGGAGCAGCCTTCCCTTCATTACAGGACCTTTAACACACCAGGGTCACCAGGAGGGCACTCAACATCATCAAGGGCTGCACACACACCCCAAGCACAACCATTTCACACTTCTAGCATCATGCAGACGCTACGCGAGTGCGAAGTCCACAAAAAAGACTGACAAACAGTTTCTATCCACAGACCATCAAGCTTGTGAACGATTCTATCACAAACTGCCTCTTCCCATCACTCTGACTTGCTGAACACTGGCTAATATGCATACTGTATACACACACACACACACACACACACACACACACACATAGGTTTATTGTCATTGTCATTCTATTGTTACTTGCAATAGTGAATACGGAATGAGCAGCCCACTGTCCAATTATTTTTGACCTTTAAAAATGAGAGGCTATGTATAAAAATGGTTGTAACTCCTACACTGTTTAACCAAATACCTGGAAATTAAAGGTAAAAGTCTGCATGTTGAGCACATGTTCATTTATTATGTTATTTAATTTTAACTGCATAATGCTGTGCTGGACAGCTTAGCAACGCAGGTAATAATACCTACATCAATGTCCAAATATTTATAGACCTAACCGTATTTAACCGTATGTTGTCTAACTAAAGGTATTTTAGATGTCCACTCGAGGTCATCACCTTAATAACACGAGTGGTATCAGCAGAAATGTAGAACCTTTGTTTTAAAAGAAAACACAAAAGAAAACAATGAAACACACAATTACTGGACACTATTCAACTAAAACACAAGTACACCAGTAACAACAGCAACGGCTTCAACAAACAGGCACACCTTTTCGCTCATCTTGAGTGGTGTACAACACAAATAATCCCCCCCATACCCACCCGCCAAAATGCCACAATACCAACAGCCCACAAATCCAAACAAAGACTGGGAGGTATGGGGGGATGCGCCATCCCCTGCGCGGCCTCTATGCCCACTTCTCAACAGCCACCCCTAGTTCTGTTTTGAACCTGACCTGCCAGCCTCCCGGTCACGGGGCTGGTATGGGGCAAACTGGTCTCTATATCATTTCCATATATGAGTCTTTCAGACAAAATAACAAAAACAGCCTGTTAAATTTAAATATGAGAGAAAAAATAAAAAGGATCAAAGACACGAGGCCATACATTTATCAAGCCATGCTGAACAGAGACTAGCCTAAATGCTAGCATTAAACTGCTGTGTGTTTAAATGAGAACTCTCAGTCTCAGGGAACAAAAACAATCTTGGGATGTCTCTCTAGCTGATACCAACTCATGAAGGCCTACAGAACTTTCCAATCTATTATACTCGACGTCAGCGCCCTCTGCTGTTTGCATGACAGTACTGCAGAAATGTCTGAAGAAATAAATCCAAATAAATAACACTGTTTATAAAGACTTCATTTAGATGCTAAAGTATCAGCTTACAGCAACACAGAACGCCTCATATAGCTTCCAGATTCTTAATGGCAACATTTAAAGTGCATATTTGACAGCATGCGATTTTCATGCTTCATGAATGACAGCTTTGTACAAGGCCTTTTTGTTCCCTTTGCCATGGCAACTTTAAAAAGGCCCCAGAAATTCGTGCCCCACTCTTTGTGTGCCCCCCTCTTTTCTCTCTCTGTCTCTCTCTCTCTCTCTCTTTCTCTGGGAAAAGTTGGTGAAGTTTGACAGGGAGACTTGGGTAAACCGGACTGCGCCGGCCTTGACCATTCAAAGCCATGAGTGTTCAGGTGGTTCAGCAAAGGCCTCTGGTGACCGCTGGTGAAGCACTGAGCAGCATCTGAAAGCGTTGCCCCTGCATAGCTGTAAGTAAGCACCTTTAATTGTGTTCATTTTGCATCAAAGAAATGACATACAAATTAGGTGTAGCCTGAACCCCACGTGGGCATTATGATGATATTTTGTGGTGTTGTTATAACTTACACAGCTGAGTGTAACACAAATATAGTCAGTAATTAAAGATCACTGATGCATGTTCCATAACAATGACAATATAAGTGGACTGCATTTACTGCTGCATCGCATGTAAAACACTAAACAAAAAAATATTGTATTCAGTTTTTGATTGTGATATGCATGATGTATCATGAAAATGATGTTGTGATTTGATTGAATGTTACATTTTTCAGAGGTTGAAATGTAAAGAAAAAAGTAAGGTGATATAAACCAGGGGGCGTGATGTATATAGTGCAAATATAACACCTGTATTCACTATTCAAAACAACCAGTGAATCTACACATGTCTTCTGAGTTATTATATGTAATGTTAAATAAAATAGTGGTACATCTGAAAAAAGTATGTTTTCTACTTTATCTTCTTCATAGCTTTCCAGCACACATGCATCTGAAATAAATCTGTTTTAGGCCAAAACATTATCTCCAAATTACCGTCAGAACAACATCTCTGACATTGGGCAGCGTCCTCATAAAGCCTATCATGTAATAGCTTTCTGAGAGAAGCCTTTCCAGGTGTTGAATTCCTTAGACATCTGGTCTCTGTCATCACCAATCAACAACAATGCTGACTCAGCAAGTTTCTCTAGGACAGAAAACAATGTAATATAATGTGAAATGCTCTGTTCTAGGAAAAAGCAAGGACTGTTCACTGTGTGGTGATATGAACCAGACATTTAATGACGCTACCATGCGTCAGTTTTATTGTTATGTGGTTATTGATGGGCTACCAATTTGAGATATGCATGCAGACCGTGGCCAAAATACTGTGTTTAAGCAACATTTTACGTAAAAATGATTACAAATATATAAATATCTTTTTGGATAGTAAATAAAATGGGATATATATGTGTTGTAGACATCTTGGCATCTAGTATTGTCATCACTATCACCGTAAAGAAATCAGAGTCACAAACAAACCACTGTGTTAAGTCTTGATGGTTGAATTATGTAGAGATTTCAAGGTGGAATTCCCGTTTATAAATAGAAATTGCCCTCATTTATAGCTCTTCAGTCGCTTCCTCTTGAATCTTTTCCCTCCATTCTCCACTTCCTTGTCTGTCTTTCTTTGGTTTTTGTTTTTGTTATCAATGAAGGATTATTTTGCTAATGCAATGTTTCTTCTCTCTCACACAAGGTCATGTTCACTCTATCAGAGCTGTGGTCTGTTAGTGAGCGTCAGGGCCGCTATAAGCTGCTGAAGCCATGGTGGGAGGTTTTTATGGACTACCTGGTGTTACTCATGCTCATGGTGTCTGTCCTAGCCGGCACTCTGTTACTGTCAAAAGATGGTGTTGTGTGTGTCCCTATATTTTCCAATAACCACAGCTCTAATTTTGAGATACCTTTCGATTCCCCCACACCACCCTTCATATCAAGCACATCCCCTTCGGGTTCCATATCGGCAGAGGGTCCAGTCAAGGGCCGACGGACCAACCTTGACTTCCAGCAGTACGTTTACATCAGTCAGGTGTGCTACCATGAAGCTCTGCCATGGTTTTCACGCTTCTTGCCCTACATCACCCTGCTGCAGTCTTTGTTGCTGCTAGCCAGTGGCTGCTTCTGGTTCCACTTTCCTCTGACTTCTGCTCGCATCGAGCACTTCTTGGCCATCTTGGCTAAGTGCTGCGAATCGCCATGGACCTCCAGGGCACTTTCCCGCACTGCGAAGCTGGACAGCGCCCACAGTCGCCCTCCAGAGGAGGAGCAGGTGACGAGGCCTCAGATGCCACCTGTGCCTGCATCCATCACTCGACAATCCAGTCTGGACTCAGGCACAGACAGCCCTCTGCTGGTCAGAACCGGTAGCATGTCCACCACAGCCGTCCAGCCTTCACCCTGCCCTTCCAGCCTGTCTCGCTGCTCCACACTGTCCTCCCTGTCCATTCCAGAGCCTGCTTCCCAGACAAAAACAGCTCCTGTTGTTCCAGAAGGCTCTAGGCCCGGGCCAACCCTGGACCGCAGCGACGGGGAACAGGCCAGGGCATTGTTTGAAAGGGTCCGCCGGTTCCGAGCCCACTGTGAAAACTCTGATATTATTTATAAGGTAAAGCTTCCTAACTGTCAATAGTGCTCACTAACGTTAATGGTGGAGATTTGCATTGCTGCACGGTTTAGATATAACAATGCTTTTCATTCTGTGAGCATTCTGGCCAATCATAGCCTGGGTGTAGATTATCCACATTATAATGTAGATGAAAGTGCTACCAAGACCCATCTGACAAAATTGAGGTGCTTTTATTTATCAAGCCTAAAGAAATTTTCTTAAAATCCTATAAGGTCACAATCCAGCTACAAATACACCAAACAAGAAAAATACAGTAAACGAGAAAGTGTAAATTGGGTGTGGATGAATAAGCAAACATAAATATAAAACAATATTCATTTCATGTTTTAGTTAATTGGAAGGGGTACTGCAGTCACATTATGAATTAGCAACTGCATTAAAGTATTTCTATAATATATTCTTGTATAACTGTTATATGATATTTTCTCTATATCATCTATTGCCACTCTAAATGCACCTTATCCAGAACTAGAATGTTTTGGAAGTACTTTCCAAAGGCTACTTTTTCATTATTCTAATATCAGAATATTTGTAACTCCTAAATTTTGCAGTGTGACTTTTTCCCACTATCGCTAATTATTGCCTCCATTTTCTGGTAGGAAGTGGGAAAGCATGTTAGATGTAGGTTGGAACTAAATTCTGTTGGAAAGCATATCTGTAGAGCACTGATTTAGTCTCCGTTTTCTTTTCAGGTGTACACCACTCAGACAGTATTCAAGGTGCTGAAGTTCATCGTGATTGTGAGCTACACTGCACCTCTGCTGGGTTCCATCACATTTAGTCATATATGCCAGCCCCACTCTCACGCCCTGACAGGCTACCGAGTCTTCCAGTGCAGCCACTCACTGTCCTCTGTGCTACGGAAGCTGATGCAAGCCTACGTTGGTCTGGTGGGCCTATATGGCCTGCTAGGCATCTACACGCTCTTCTGGATCTTCCACAAGTACGATTGTGAAATCATTTAAAACTGTCTCTCATTCTTGTTTATAGAGTAATGGTAGAGATCTGGTGCCTATATATAAACAGAGCTGTGGTTTATCCAGAATGTAGTCCATGGATCCTCTATTAGTCTGGCGAGCTAAAACCAAAGTCAACTCAGTGAGATGTAAACGAATGTACTCATAGTGGTTTGATGTGAAATGTGCCTTTCTAGAGAAACTATCCCAGTCAGAATTGTTCACTATGGTGGTGAACAGTATTCATTATCTCTACAAGTCACCTTGCAAAAATTCATCACATGAAGTGGTTTTAAATAATCTTCCTGATGTCTGAGACATTTTGAGATAAGATTTCAGCCTAAAACTAATTTTTTGTCTATTTGTGGTGGTACAATAAAGGCCTTGTAAGGTAAATAGAACCCAGTGAAACCTATTTAAACAGATTCAGCTCTGTTCTACTAAAACTGTGTTAAACACTCAAAAGACACAGGTCGGTTCACTGTTTGTTCTGGATAGTACACAAAATGGTTATGTTTGCAGACCTTTTGTCCCCTAGTTCCTATGAAGGCCACTGTGAAAAAATCTGGAAGTTTCTATATACCATTTCACATTAAACCACCCTGAACGACTTTGTTTCATCTTAATCACTGGATTATGGAGTAATACTGGAAAATCAGCAGAAATTCCCATTAAGGCCTCATAGTACATTTTGGAAAAAATAAAAATAACAAACTGTCTGCACATGGTATCTCATTATGGTAGGATGAAGGATCTCTGTCTATCAGTCAAAAAGTAATTCCTGCTTGTGTCAATGAAGCACAAAGCCTGACACTATGAACAAATGCATTTGAAAAGGCAGTTTTATTTTATTCTCTTATGGAAATTGGATTTTGAAAAAATGTTGGTGGATCTGCTGCATGCTACTAACTTAACTGTTTGGTTTTCTTACCAAGTGTTTTTTTTAAGATCTTCACAGTTGAATGCTTGCAGTAATAAGAACATGTATCTGGATAGAACTTGTTAAATGTTTATTGTTTCATTCCTGCAAAATCTAATGCTACCAGTGGTATCCCCCCTACATCTCTCTACACCTTCTACATCACCTCTAGGACATACTAATGTCCAGAGTTCTACCAATAACTAGCAAAACAAGACAAAATCCTATCATAAGTCAACAAAATTGTTGGTCTACACTACGCTTTGGTGGTTGTGAGAGTAGCCGGTTGCAGTTGTGGGAGGAGCTGAGGAGACAGCTGACCAGGTGAACAGTTTTACCAAAAGCATCTTGTGTGAATCAGCGGGTCTCGCAGCATTCACATATCAGATTTAATATTTCTTTGAAGAACATACATTTGTATTTCACATGTGAAAATAACCACACACAGTACATATTTAAATAGATTGTATCCACTATGGTTCGTGTGTATGTGGTTGGTCCGTCCATCTACATGCCTAATCAGAGGTTTTTAGTGGGGCATGGAGGGGGGTTACTTTTTAGCCATGCTAATTACGTTACGTCTTTTGGCTAATAGCTTGCTTTTGGTTGGACAATGTTGGCAAGCACACCATCACCCCTCTTTGAGCTCTGCTTTTGGATTAGTGTAATGTTGTGATTATAAGATCACATTTGTCTCAGGAAGACTAACCTAGACCATGTCCATCAGTAAGTGCAAAGTTTCCCACTGTAACTAAACTTTTACTAAAAAACAATTCCCATCAGGAATTCAAGACCCTCTTGGGTATTTCTAATTCATATGTTTGTGTATTGCTGTCAGGTCCCTGAGACAGTACTCCTTCCAGTGCCTGCGAGAAGCCGGTTCCATGCTAGATGCTCCAGACCTGAGCAATGACCTGGCCTTTCTGTTACACATGACGGACCAGTATGATCCCCTGCTGGCTCAGCGACTGTCAGTCTTCCTGTCTCCTGTCAGTGAAACTCGACTCATGGAAGAAAGCTTAGAGCGTCGCTGGAGCGCCACCCGACTGCGCTCAATGATAACCTCTGACCACCAAGGACGATCTCTTCTGCAGCTGATTGCTGTTCCTTGTCTACCTCCAGCCCTCTTCACCCTGAGCCAACTGGAAGTGCTAAAGCTGGAACTGATTGGGGATGCCAAGCTCACAGCACAGATATCCAACATGTCTGCTCTGAGGTGATGTTTTGCAAAGGCTAGAAGTTTGTTAGCTGGCTAAGTGGGCAAAACATGTAGTAGGTCTACTAGAACTCACTTTAAGTTGAGTGGAAAACCTTTGTGCTAGACACTGCATCTGTTTTAAATGCCTATAAGAAGTGCATAAGGTATTTGTTTTCATTTCTTCTCAGAGAGCTACATTTGTACCACTGCTCAGCCACAGTGGAGCCCACTGCTTTGGTAGTCCTTCAGGAACGTCTGGAGTGCTTGCATCTTACCTTTACCCAGGCTGCAGAGATCCCAGGCTGGGTGTACTCCCTTCGTGGCCTGCAGGAGCTTCACCTCACCGGGCGCCTGGCCAGTGAGGGTAGTGTGGGCCGTGGCTGGGCCTTGGGCAGCCTCCGGCACCTGCGGCACCTCCGTGTCCTTACCCTGCACGGCATGGTGCAGAGAATCCCAGGGGAGCTGAGTGAGATAGCTGGCAGCTTAGTGCGTCTGGAGATCCACAACGAAGGCACCAGGTTGTTGGTGCTAACGGGACTTAGGCGCCTGGTTGGGCTAGCTGAGCTGGAACTGCAGGGATGCCAGCTGGAGAGGCTGCCATCTGCTTTGCTTGCAGTAACTGGACTGCGCAGCCTGGACCTACAGCACAACTGCCTGCGGACCCTGGAGGAATTGCTTGGGCTACAGCATCTGCGCCGTCTTTCCTGCCTAAGACTGGCCTATAATCGTGTGCTGGCCCTGCCTGCCAGTATCGGAGTGCTTAGGGCTTTGGAACTCCTGGACCTGGCACACAACCAGCTGCAGAACCTTCCCTCTGCACTCTTCACGCTACATAGACTCCGGCGACTCCTGTTGGGGGGCAATCTGCTTGAGGAGCTGCCAGCTGAAGTGGGAGCACTGACTCTCCTCACCGAGCTAGACTTAAGTGGGAACAGACTTGAGAGCCTACCCAAAGAACTTTTCACAAATTGCGTGGAACTGCGCATTTTGAATGTGGCTAACAACTCTATAGGTTCCTTACAGCCGGGTCTGGGGTCCTTGAACCACCTGTCCCAGCTGGACGTGCAAGGAAACAACCTTGAGGAGCTGCCTGTTGAACTGGGCTGCTGCACAGGGCTTCGTGGTGGTGGTCTGCTGGTGGAAAGCTGGCTGCTCCACACCCTGCCAGGTCATATCAAGGACTTCTTACAGCAGGCCCGCTCCCCATCTTGTGCCTCATCCGAGGCTAACTCACGCCCTGTCTCGGACAGCTTCCCTACCTTCTCCACCGCTCAGTGGAGCTTTCTGTCCGCTGCTGAGTCACGGATTTAGTCCAATCCCTCACAGAAGCACTTTCAGTTGGTGTTCTGTTTGAGGTTCTTGAGATGTGTACAGAACACCACTGAACTGTTTTTCACACTGCGACTTTTAACTTGACGTTACTAGAAGGATGTTGTGGTTTCCTTTTAAAGACTTCCATGTTAAATTAGACACTGCAGACATAAAAACATGATTTGACAACTGACCACACACTCATGACGGTTAAAGGGAAGAAAAAAGATGATTACAGGTTCTTGATGTCTGGCAAATTTGGGGAAGTGCAGTTAATTTACTGGCTGAGAGCTCTCCTTTCATCTTTGCTTTAATACGTGGAGGGCAGGCCTCCAAACGGGCTGTCAAGGGAGTCTTTGAGGAAGGTTTGTTTTTATTTCCAGGGGAAAACATTTTTTCATGCAGTACCTGCCACTATAAATGCAGCTGCTTTTGATATTAAAAGGACAAACTCATGATCCTTTAAAAAATGTTCAAATCACAGTTTCAGATTCCTCAGTTCAGCAACCAGGAGCTGCATTTACTAAAGCTTTTCAAAGAAAGCAACTGCGAACACTGATGATAAAGAATTTTTTTAAATGTAATTGTTGTTGATGTTGATAAATATTCTCTTAAAGTCTTATTTATTTTGTAAGGCTAAGTTTAGTTGTCATGTAGCCTGATGATTACAGCCAATCATGGATAGCAGGCGATATTTTCTAGTTTAATTTGAAGCATATCAAATGAATAAACATAAAAATGGTGGAAAACAATGCAGTCTGAGAAGATGAATACAGTTTTGTAGCTACCTACTTACCTAAACAGCTTCAAAGCCAATACTAGGCTGGGCACTATGGCAAAAATATCATACCTTAATAGGCACCTTTACACAATACTAGCGTTTTATGATATTCTAACACATGGACCCATTATGGCACGTTTAAAAACAGATATCATAAAATATAAGTAGGATGTTTATGTTCAATACTTCACATACTACACTTTAAATCCATTTAAACCAAACTATTTATCTTATCTTTGTAATGAAACATGCAGTTTGTCAGCATTCTTTGATTTGGTGGTATCCTTGATGTTTATTACAATAACAAAATTTATAATGATAATGCTAAAATATTGCAATATTGCAAACTCTAGTCAATACTATTTACTGCAACCTCTAAATCACTACAACTTTTACAGGCTTATTGCTACCATGTCAACTTACAACATGCTGTAGAACCAAGAAAATAGTTACATAGTTTTTTCCCAAGAATAGAACCAGTTATAAATGTATAACGGTATCAAAAAACATTTCCTTTGTTATTTTTTAGGATACTTTAGTAAAGATAATCAAGCCTAAGAGCCCTAGATGGCCCTAGCTTCTATCACAGGGTTAGACAGAAACTAAATTTGGCTATTAGCAGCATTCTAGAGCCCTTAGCAGATACTTAAGGGGATATGCATATGTTTAGTAGATTGCAGGCCGAGCCCTGTCTCAAGCATCCTTTACATATTCATCACAGACAATTAATGCAGGCTGGGTACAAATAGAGATTTTCTGTCCTGTTTTAATGATGCATTTTACATGAAAGTGTTTATATTTTCATTTATTTTACATAAATGTAGAATCTTGCAATTCAACTAATTATTAAGCAACATTTAACTGCTTCTATTTTATCAGTGCCTCTTATGTTACCCCAGAGATGGTACAGATCTCCCAATTCTTTGTAATACACTAAATTAATTAACTGATAAAACACATTGTTAAATGTTTTATGAGTTTATCATACATGTGTCTCTGGCATTTTAACGTTGGAGAAGCAGGGTCCAAAATACTTATCCTTTTTATTAGAAGTCCTTGAGACATAACTCACTTGTATTCACTCACGTTTTAACACTGTATGGGGGGTGTTGATAGTGCTGGAACAGCTGTGGTGCTTCATATTGATGTCTTTGTTTCTGTTTGCTTTTTATTATGTACGTTTATTATTATGTATGTTATTGCAGCATAGAAAAAATGTAGGACAGAGCAAATAAATGTAGAAATACAAAATAAATAGATGACCATGTTGCAAACAACTGATGTCACATCTATACAGTTATGTTTCTGCTTGTTCTGTCACTGGCTGCTTTAATATGTTATCAGAATTGGAGAATTAAATGAAAATATTAATACAAAATAAAATGAATAGAAAATATATAGCACATGTTCATTACCCATATGTGTTATTTCCTGCATAGATCCTGTATTAATCAGTCAGCACTCCTGACAGAGTTATTTTAATGTGGCTTAAAAAGTGTAAAGATACTGACAAAAAAGGTCCAAACCACAAGAGCACAAGTGGCTTTTTGCTTTTGGACAGTGAATCCTGACTGTTAAGATTTGTGTGCTTTAAAACAGCGTACCTGTCTAATACTATTATTATTTAATAATAAAAAAACATTAAATATAGTGTAAATTTCGCTATGTGTAAGCTGCGATTGTCACACTGTGCTAATAGCATGTGGATGCAGGGCAGAAAATAAGACAATCTAACAGTCACTCTAGTTAAAACTGGAAAGGCTGGTTGATTATAGTAAAACAAGATCGTCACTGTTCGTCACTCAGTAGACAAGTGAGAGAACAAAAATAGCTGTCAAATACTGGTAAAATTATGATCTTTTTATAATAAATTGAGTATTTTGTTGTTAATGCAGAATATTTTAACAGTATTGGTAGCACTGATGCTGGATACTTACATTAGCATCAAGCTAGCAGAGATTTCTTTTAGTAGGGTTTGAACAGGCCATGAACCGGAATAAAACTGGTTACAATACTTAATAATACCAGCTGACCTTGGTTACTTTTAAGGGATCTTTAATTCGGTCCTATCTACATTAATGTAAAGACATTTAAGTTGGTAAGTTTCGCCCATAGGTTTCTTTATACATCACCCTCTGTTGCCCACAAGATCTTAAATACTTTACTGACTACGATCCATAAGATTCTAGTTACGCCACTGACTAAGGCCCAAAAAATCCAAGTTACGCCGCTGACTACAGCCCATAAGATTCTAGTTACACCACTGACTGGGGCCCATAAGATTCTAGTTACGCCACTCACTGGGGCCATTAATATCCTAGTTACACTATTGACTAAGGTCCATGAGGTATGAGTTATGCCCCTGTCCAGAGCTTATATGATCACAATTATGTGCTACCAATCACTAGCAGTCCTGTTTCTGCTGACAGTAGAGGCTCTGGTAGAAGATGCACCCTCTTTATATCTAGGGTAGAAACAGCTTTGGTAGAAACACCTACAGTGGTTCACAAAAAAATCCTGCATTTTGGTGAACTATTATAAGCAACTGCAAATCTATTTCAAAAAGTATTTCACATAAATCTGGGCTAGTGTGTTCTGCTGTATTCGATAGTGAACACTGAATTGTTTCCTGATGGAATCAAATTAGTCGTCACACAGAGGTGTTCGATGACGAAAAGTGAAAACAATTTAAAAACAGCCCCACACCGAATTCGGACCTGCTATTGAAAATTGTAACGAGGACCCTACAAGCGGACAGGCGCCGTTTGTTCCTACTTCCTAGCGCCTTTCACAAAATGCCCGCCCAACTTCCAACAGGTTTCGTTTGTGCGGTGATGAATGACACTTTAGAACAACCAATCACGAACGTCGCCGCGAAAGCAATTTCCATGTGTGCGGCCAATCGTCCAATCACATTCTTATTTTTATTGTGGAGGCGGGTGTTTGTTCCTTACTGAACGACAGATTAGAACAACCAATCAGAAGTGTATCTGTGACGATTTTTTTTTGCGCCGTAAATGACCAGCTCGTCCAATCAAGTTGCTGCTTTTATAGGAGGCGGGCTTTATGGGTTGAAGTATAAACCTGAGGCCCCTCCATGTGGCGCTAACAGCGTTAACCTTCCACTCCGGTAATATCACTGAAAGGTAAGATGGGCTTTATTTATCATATTATTAAGCGAAATAGGCCGTCGTTGTATTGCCATTTAGATCAGGTCGTGTGTGAACAGTTACAATTGATTTACTCTTGGAAGAAGTACTATAATGCAACTAATTGTGGTTAGTATTGCCTGTCGTTCGACAGCAGCTAGCAAGCTATGCTAATTAGCTTAGCTTATGCAAGGCTTCGTGCTTAATACGTGTGTTAGCTATATATGTTTTAAATATCGGTTTGTGATAATTTATATGATCGATTAAGTTGTGTGCAAGTTGTATAAAGTGTAATACTAAAGTGAATGAGTCGTGTGCTGAATTAGCAGTGCGCTGCCTTGCCGGTTAGCATTAGCCGCGATGAAGGGCCTTTGAATGAAAATGAGAGCCATTGTTCCTGTGAAGAGTTTACGCTGAGTAACTTTGCAAACCGTTTCTTCTAAGTGGGAACTGACCAGTTGTAAGTCCTGTAAAGTGTTTTCCCTTATACATTGAAATTGCTCTTACTCTTGCGTAGGCTAAGCTTGAGCTAATTCAATTACAATTTCGGTTTTTCTTACGTAACGCGGAAAACTCAGTCACGACCAGCTGATACACGAAAACACGAAGAGTCGTGACTTAACATTGTTTTGTTTGTCACTACTACTTAGTGGCACGTGAAAAACCTTAATAGCATAATATTCCTTTAAATATTATAGCAAATAACTGAAATCCCTAAGAATGTAGTCTGTAACTCTTGATTAATGTATTGGCATAAATATCTATATTCTGTGATAAATCATGCTCATGAGTCCTTCTAGCCAAGTTATTTTGTTCTGTTTTGCCTGGTTAAATAATAAAGAAAACTATACTATACACTAAAAATAAACATGACTCTTTTGTTTGTATTTTAGGTTATGTTGGTAGATGCTTGATTAATTTTTTTTACTGGTTCCCCTTCTGTTTGAAATTATAGTATGTGAGCTTGGATGTTAAATATACATTGTTTTCCTGAAATATCTTAGCCTTATTGGGGTGAAATGAGAGAAATAGTCTAGACTACAGGGCATCAGGTGTGAACTGCTCTCCCATACTGACTCCCACTTCTCTTTTTTATGTATGATGCTCTAGCATGGCTGAGAACGACGTTGATAATGAGCTGTTGGACTATGAGGAGGATGAGGAGCCGCAGGTAGCCCCAGAAAGCGCAACGCCGGCAGGAAAGAAGGAGGTGAAGGGTTCCTATGTGTCTATCCACAGCTCTGGCTTCAGAGACTTCTTGCTCAAACCTGAGCTTCTGAGAGCTATTGTGGATTGTGGTTTTGAGCATCCATCAGAAGGTATGATAAACATACTTATTAACTCTGTTTTTTCCCCTCTATTTTTCTTTTGTCACTTGTCATTCAGGAGGGAGTGTTTGGCCAAGATCATTAGACTTTGGTAGCTGACATTTGTTGTGTAGGTGGTTTGGGTCAAGATGTAGTGGGGGATGTAATATCAGATACTGTAAATGTGCAATGTCAAAAAGTATGCTGTGCTGTCAGCATGTCTAGGCTTGTTTTGATGATTAATCTCTTACAGTTCCACCAATACTGTAAGATGAGTAACTTACATGGCTTAAAAATAGAGTAGCACAGACTTAATGTTTCACATTTATTTTGTTCTTTTTGTTGTGGTGTCTAGTCTGCACAATAAGGCAAATGGGGGAAATATAGATCTAAATAAACTAAACTAATAAGCCTAGAGCTCCTTCATTGCCACAAAACCCATCAAAGCTAAACTTGGCTTATAAAATAAAAACGGAGATGGAATTTCTCAGGAAGAGTTGTAAAATTTTAACCTCTTGAATTTCTGGATCCATGCATTATAGACAAGGTAAATGTCTGGTGCCTGCTGGTCACATGGCACACGCACTACAGGACTTGTTTAATTTCTAAGACTTTCGTATCATGTTTTGACAATAACAGACCTCTTCAGAGCTTGGTCTGAGACTAAAGTGAAGACTGGAATGGCCAGCAAAGGACATATTAAAAATAAATCCCATGTTGCTTAAACAGAAGTTACAAAGTGACCAGTCTGGCTGATTTACCTGTCTTGCATTCTGGCTATCAATAAGCAGCTCCCATCTGCTGACAGAAACGGCTCTAGCTCATCTAAACAGCTGTCTTCTAAACATGTTGCAGCATCTGTCTAGTTTGAACATGTGCTGCTACAGTCAGGTGCTTGATTTTCTGCCGTGTAATGATGTACATGTTTGAAGACAGTGAGGATTTTTGGTGTTTGTCCAGCTGTTTGTAAAAAATCCTACCGTTTGGTGTGAGAATGAACTTTTTTTGATCCGTGATGTTTGTATTTCAGTGCAGCATGAGTGCATCCCACAAGCCATCCTGGGCATGGACATCTTGTGCCAAGCCAAGTCTGGAATGGGAAAGACAGCTGTGTTTGTGCTGGCCACTCTTCAGCAGATAGAGCCTGTGGATGGACAGGTGTGTGTATTCTAATTGAAGCATTTAATTGAGTTCTTAATACAGCATTTGTTCTTCAACTTGAAAAAGGAAACATGGTCAGTGCTAGTTTTATATTTGAGCCTACTGACAGTACAAAATAAGCAACCCAAAATTTGTTTGCTAGGCTATTAATAGCGTATTTGTATTTACAGTGCATTGTGAAAACTGGTTCACCGTAGACAGGACGTTTTACAGAAGTCCAGTCAGAAATAACACTGCTTTTCTTCGTCCCTTGTTGACCCAACCAGGTGTCTGTGTTGGTCATGTGTCACACACGTGAGCTGGCCTTCCAGATCAGCAAAGAGTATGAGCGCTTCTCCAAGTACATGCCCAGTGTCAAGGCTGCGGTGTTTTTTGGTGGCCTGTCAATCAAGAAGGACGAGGAGGTGATAAAGAAAAACTGTCCGCATATTGTGGTGGGCACACCTGGCAGAATCCTCGCCCTTGTTCGCAACAAAACTCTCAGCCTCAAAAACGTCAAGCACTTTGTCCTCGACGAGTGTGATAAGATGCTGGAACAGCTTGGTGAGTGTGTTGCCAATATCACCACAGTACAATTGAAGTACATTTTATTAATGTGATCATTTGGACGGTGCTTCATTCTCAGCACTGCAGTGACACTGATATGGTGGTGGTGTTAGTGTGTGTGCTGGTACATGTGGATCAGTCACAGCTGTGCTGCTTGAGATATTACACGCTGTGTCCACTCTATTGGGCACGCCTGCCTTACTGGTCCACCTTGTAGATTTAAAGTCAGAGAATGTAGCTCATCTGTTGCCGCACAGTTTGTGTTGGTCATCCTCTAGTCTTTCATCAACAGTCTGTTGGCTGGATAGTACTGGTTGATGGACGGTTCTTAGTCCAGCAATGACATAAAGATGTTTAAACTCCAGCAGCAGTGCTGTCTGCTCCACATGTACCAGTACAGCACACATTCACACACCAGCACCACATCAGTGTCACTGCTGTGCTGAACATAGAACATGGAGTAAGTATATAGAGGAGCACTTGACTACAGTCTAATTTTAAACTACAAAGTGCTCCTGTAGGGTAGGTGGAACTGAATGTATGTATGGAATTGTTACTCTGTTAATAGATAGTAATCCTGCATCTCAAACAGTAAACACTTCAGTGGTACAGTACGAAAACCATCCTCAGGCTGAACCTTGAGGAATGTCAGATTACTACTAAAAATTCAGACGATTATACTGAAGGAATGTGACCAAGCACACGTTCTGCTCTAACCTGTTCAACTGCCGGTTATTTACTCCACCCAACCTCTACATGTCAAATTTGACTCTCACTAGTTTTGGAATTAATTGTACTGAATTTATTTGTTTTGATGACAGAATGGTTCCCCGATCTCTATCTCTATCTCTAATGCATCATTTCTCTATCCCCCTCCACCCCCCCACCCCACCCCCCCAGATATGAGACGTGACGTGCAGGACATTTTCAGGCTCACCCCTCATGAGAAACAGTGTATGATGTTCAGTGCCACCCTCAGCAAAGAGATCCGGCCCGTCTGCCGCAAGTTCATGCAGGATGTGAGTTTTGAAATCTAAAAAACACTTTGCTTCTCGATTGGTCTATTATAAAGAGCGTATGGGTTTAAACCAGTATTTCTGTATCCTGGAAACATCAAACAATTAATCAAGCCTTTGAAATAAGCACCTTAGCACTGCGTTTACCCTGTTTGCTCTAATAAGGTGCTGGTGCCTACTAGCGATTGAAGGGCTGGGCAGTGTCACTCTAACGTCGTCGATAGTACTTTAGTAACTTTTTCCCCTTTTTGTTTTATGTTCTAATTAATAGTTTTTATTAGTTGAAAACTACTGCTAAACCACTAATGGCAGTGGTGTGGAAGTATAGTCTCAAGCTAGAGGAAACACTGGTTCTTAACAGGTTTTGCTCGTTCTTGGGAACGTCACTGGCACCCTGTCATTGTGAAAGGTGTACATGTGGGTTTAAGTAATTATGGTGCTGATGGTATCCATACTGGCAGCCCATCTGTAACTACCTTTTTATTCATTTTATTTATTTTCTTTCTTCTTTTGCCCCTCAGCCAATGGAGGTGTTTGTGGACGATGAGACAAAGCTGACTCTCCATGGACTGCAGCAGTACTACTGCAAACTGAAAGACAGTGAAAAGAACCGCAAACTCTTTGATTTGCTTGACGTCCTTGAGTTTAACCAGGTACGTGGAGTGGTAAACACTATGAAGTACTTGTGCCTAACAGTGAATGAAAGATATGTAATGTTGCCAGTGCTAGTAAGTATTAGCTGTTAAATGGCATGCCGTCATCTCTGGGTTATTAATTTCTGAGAGCAAAGAACTGAAGTCTGGGTTACATTAAGGGGTTTAATCATAGGCCACACATGAGGCTGATAGCCAGGTTGCTTAATTTGCCACATTCTAGAAGTGTGAGATTTTTACTGTGTTAAATAGCAGTTTCTTGCTTTGACAACAGGTGGTGATCTTTGTGAAGTCAGTACAACGTTGTGTGGCTCTGTCTCAGCTGCTGGTGGAGCAGAATTTCCCTGCTATTGCCATCCACCGAGGCATGGCCCAAGAGGAGAGGTAAGAGTCCCTCATGGTGAAAAGCTGTGGCAGGTCAAGCTGTATGGAGTAGCTAGGTTTTTATATATAATTTTATTTAATGTACTGTGTTCTTTAAAAAGGAGCATAAGCAGGCACGTCATTAGCTTTTTATTAAAGCTTTCTTTACTGCCTTACATAATGGATACTTTAAACTGCGTGCCCTCTTAATTTTTGTGTTAACTCATGCATGCACTTCCCATTGCTGTATAATACTCCTACCTTTTTTGCTTTTAAAACAAATTTGGTTTAACTTGGTCAACACTAGGTGGTGTAGAAGTACAGCACATGCCCACATGGCTCAGATTTCACTCAGTGCATGATATAGGGTCACCCTTAACCCATTAAAAACCATTACTTGCCTCGCTTTATAGCTAGTGTCTATGTGAGACTCTGATAGTTTCAGCGTTTGTGTATACTTTGATGCGTGCCAGTCGACAAAAACAATTACGTTTTGTTACAACCAGCGCACTGACCAGCCAGCAAACCTCAACAACTTGGCTTACAAAGACAGATGTGGCTGATGTAAACTAGAAGGTCTGAACTATTCCAGCTTAGTACAGTGTTTGTGTTGTTTGTTCTCAGATTGTCTCGCTACCAGCAGTTTAAGGACTTCCAGAGAAGGATTCTTGTGGCTACAAATCTGTTTGGCAGAGGGATGGACATTGAAAGAGTCAACATCGTCTTCAACTATGATATGCCAGAAGACTCGGACACCTACCTGCACAGGGTGCGCTTGCTGTTTATTTGTCTTTTTAAATTTGGATGCAAGCCATGTTCACATGGGGTCCCAGATTACATGCATACCCAAACAACCGATCAAACTAATGAGTTTGTGTGGCATGGGTATTTCTTTTGTTTGTGTTTTGGGGTGTTTTTCTTCCTCCCCTCCTTTCCTCTGTCATTGTGTTAATGTGGCTTTTGAGGTTAGTTCCCATAAACACTGCAAAAGCAATATTTCAGACCCTTTTTTTCATCTGGCCGTAATAATGAACAGCTGAGAGCTTTTCAGATCTAAGTATCTTCGTGACAAAGACTTGTTCCGCTGATTTGTTTGTTTTACGGCTGTGACGATAACGCCTCACTAGAGTCACGTGATGCCTACCACAGGGTTGAGCTCATTACCGTGACCATTACAAAGCTTTTTGTATTTTATTTTATTTTTTTCCCTCCTCTTTGGCTGGTATATTCACAAGCTTTAATCACATTAGACATCAGTTTACTACTTTATTAAAAGCATTGTGTTTGTGAGCTGAATGATTAATGTTAGATGAGCTCCATTTATCTAAAAGACTGTCTTTCTCTGTGTAAACTCTAAAATGTGGTATGTAAATGGCCTGCAAAGTTGTAATACTTAAAGTATCACTTTTCTCAGCTGTCAGAATTTCAGCCCTGTGTTACAAGATGATGCAGTCTCATATCACAGCACTCACACAAACCTAGTGAACTTAACATTGACTTTTAAATCACTTTACCTATGTACTGTGGTTTCGATGTGGCTCTAATATAATTTGCTGATGGGTGCTCTTATGTGTGGAGAGATTGATTGTTCACTTTTATTAAAACTATTGGTTTTTAGAGTTTGTGTATTTCAGGCTATAAATGCCACAGAACAGATTTTTTGTTTTGGTCTTTTTACTTTTATGTTCTCAGATTCTCTACATGGGTGGCACTAACAAGAAAAATAAGCCGTTCAGTTTTCAGTTGAGCTGCTGTCTGATTTCCTTCTGATTTCTCTCTTAGGTTGCCCGCGCTGGTCGTTTCGGCACTAAGGGTCTTGCTGTAACGTTTGTGTCTGATGAGACGGATGCCAAAACTCTGAATGACGTGCAGGACCGCTTCGAGGTTAACGTGGCCGAGCTACCGGAAGAGATCGACATCTCCACTTATAGTAAGTCTTAGTGCTTTCACACACCTTACCTGTAAATGTAACAGTTTCTGCACTTTGAGATCATGCTAGTCTTGCAGGGCCAGAGGGCATCTACTTCTAGAGAGAACATTTGTTGCTGAATTGTACATGTATCCATCTACAAGATCCTTTTAAAATCAGACCCACCAAAATCCTCTAGTTTAGTGCCCCTGTTTTCAGTTTTCACTAAATTAACTGTATTCCAATTATATCCAATACACACATTATTTGGGCTGTTTTTTTATTTTTTTTTTCATTGAGGACCTAGATTTCTCAATGTTTTGCTAAACTCTTCATTGGATTTAGCACAGCATTGGTTTTAGAAATTTAGTCCAGCAAGGTGAAGTGTTATCCAATTACATTGGTCTTTGGTGATTAGACTATTCAATTACCTGCTTTAAATATTGGTTGTAATATAACATTTGAAAATGATCACTAATTTTACAAATTGATAATCAGTCAATTGTAAACATAGTTTCAGGGAAAGTAACAGAAGAGTTAATCGTTTTAAACATGAATGGTGGTTGCGTGTGTGACTTTACTGGCAATTAAGTTTCTTGTGCAAGACTCCCGCCCCACATTTGTTTACATCCATTACAATTTCCTCTGCTTTTATTCATGTGTGCCAGATGGTCTCTTAATGTCAAATAACCATCTGAGGGACAACACACATGTTTATAGCCTGTTTGGGTACAACGTTTAATTAGATCGGATTGCCCTGCCACTTCCACATCTGGAATAATGTATAACTGCTTTTCAATGAAACCATACAGCGGCACATCGATCTGTTATGTCAAGCATTTGGAAATTTAAGTCAACAGCTGTGGCAGGACAGCTAGTGAAATAAATGTTTCTTGGTTGGTCAGACTTTAGTGAAATAAAGTGCTGAGCAAGTCAGTGACTCCAGCCACAAATGGCTTGGTGGATTTGTGCAGCAGCCTCAGGTGGCCATGTTGGATCGCTTTCCTGGTAATCCCAGACATGCGGGAGTGCACATCGTCCAGTCTGCAGGAAGCACTGTGTAGCTAGCTTATGAGAAATATGCTGTGCAAGAAATGGCCAAGTAACATTTTTCTTTATTCTCCTCTTCCTGCAGTTGAGCAGTCAAGATGAACCCAGAAGTCGTGCCAAAGGACCGTCAGCTTAAAGAAGAACGTGGTCTTTGTTTTGTTTTTTTTTTTTTTGTCCATGCTATTGGAGGAATCCCCTCCAAACTGTACTGATTTTAAAGCTCTGCGCCTCAGTGCGGTTTTAAAATCACTGTTTATTTTATGAAATGGAGGAGAGATGTCTGCTTTTGTCTTGAATCCTTTTTTTTAATGAAATTAAAACTTTTATATACAGTTAAATCTGTGTTTTGCTGTTTGACTGCTTGGTTTTTGTTTCAGTCTAGTCAGCAAGTCTATTAATGACTGTCAATTTAGGGCCTTGTGAATTTGCTGGAGGGGAAAATTATCCCAGAAACATTAAATGGATGTCCAAAACTATTTGTGTTCTCCTTAAATAATAGTTTAATATCTTAAAGCACCTCAGATATTCTCACACTACAGAGGACGGCAACACCGCTTCAGTCGTACAGGTCTAGTAATAGTTTCCCATTTCAGTCTTGACCCTTATGGGTTCACAGGAATCGATAGTTTTATTAGTGTGGCTTTGCATAAGACCTGACAAAGACCTCTGTGTAACACTTACCTTGTCCATTTCTACGCCTACCTTCTACCCCAGAAATGGCTCTGGACCCAAATTCCCAGAGCGAGTGGTACAGTGGTCGATGCCCGCATTCAGAGATACACGTCTTTGTGCTGTGATGTGTTTTGGAGCTTATTTCTGTTTATCATTAATGTTTGGTTATTGATGGTCCAGAGTGAATTTTCATTTTGTACATTTTAAACAAACTTAATTTTTGTTTTTGTTTAAATGGAACATGTTTGACAGCATGACAAAGCTGCATTGGACAAAGCTGTGTTTTGTGTAAAGTAACTTTCACAATGAAGAAACCTCATACAGTCTTTTATTCATTAAAAAATGATTCGTTTTCAGACTTGAGTTGTTTTTTTGTAGCAGTCTGTTTAGTGTCTTGAACTGATTGTTCAAAACCAAACTGAGCAGCACACAGTTGATGTCCTTGTTATGTAGAGTTGGGGTTGTACATATACTTTGTGAAAACGTCTTAAAGACAAAGTTACTTTGCGTATTTGCTTATATTAGGTGAGAACATGGTTTTTATTAACTGCGAAAAGGTTTTCTAGAACTCAAAGCCAGACAAAGCATTCTTTAGCAAGCCGGATCTCAGGAGAAATGGTTAAGTGTCCATGTTCTCAGTAATGATTATGAATAAAATTATTTATGGTAGAAAAAGAAAAGAGAAAATGTCTACTTCTGAAACCTCTGTACTGAAATGCATTTAGTACAAGCAAATTAAGAACAATCATAGCTTTCATCTCCGCTATGTTTCCTAACATGTAGTCTAGTAACAATTCCATTCTCAGCCACAAAGCAATACAAGGTGTTTTGTGCTGTTTATAAAGGCACATGTGAGCTACTGTTGAAAGCATAGTAAGGTGCACATTTAAAAAAAAAAAAAAAAGAAATAAGCTACAATACCTCAAAAGTTACTTTCCTATATAAAATACCTGCAATCTTTAATCTTAGAACATGATACTGAATAACTTTATACAACTGATTGGCACAGTGAAAGTTCCCTGTTCTCCACACTAAGCCTGTCAGGACTGGCATGCATATGGTGTATTCGTGAGTCTCCTGGTTCCAGCTCTAATCCCTATGCCCTCTGTTGTGTGCTGGCTTTGGTCTCCATAACGAGGATGATGTCACCTCCATCAGCTTGTATATCGGAGCCAGGAGGCCGAAACGGAGACCACAAACGTCATAAAGACACATGAGCGCGAGCCTCGTCTGGCTGAGCTCGAGGTATCACTTGCTAGATTACAGACCAAATCGAGAGCCAAGATCAAGACCAGTCCCACCCATCACTTTCAAATTATATGTTTACTTCTTGTGCCGGGTGTTTTAAAACGTATTTTTACAGCAAAACCAGAGGGTTGCTGGATTCCTCGCTACTCCCAGGAGACAGAATTGTAATTTGCTCAAAGTCAGTAACTCGCCATATTGACGCCAGAGTACTGTGGCACTTGGCAAACAGCACAGGCCCTTTTCCTTGACTGGATCCTCCGGCTCAAAGAAAGAACTGGTGGCTTTTGGCCCCATGGTCATGGTCAAGGTCAAGTTCACATGGAGTAAAGCCACTTTCTTCTACCGTGGCCAAACACGTCTGTTTGAAGACCCAGAATCCAACAAGTCTTTCTTTGTCACTGGCCCCGCTTGAAGCATGAGCTCCATCCCACCGACTGGCCAACAGCCTGACATTCATCTTATGCACCAGCACAATAAATACCATCTACATTTGTCATTAGAAAACGACACAGTTTATAGGACTATGGTCCCCATGTTATTCTTTTGTCTTGTCTATTGTCTCAGTCTCGAGAAGCACATTTTCCACTCCAAAGGTCTTCCTGTCTTGAAAGGAGCACAGTTCTGCAATTTAGACATCTTTACAGTCTGCTTGAAAAGGAGATTTTCAGCTTAGTCCACCAGCTAGTCAGCCTTATCAGTGTTGACTTTTATGTCTGACTCAAATCTGAGCCATTCTTGATTTCCTCTTCCTGAGCGATCTCTGTGGGGCAGATGTTTATAGTTTTGGGTGAACACAAACATGGTCATCTAGGATCATTTCCTTTTCCAATTCGCATAACGGGATGATGGAACAAGGGTCTACACTAGTAACCAAAGTGGTTACCGACATCTAAGATTATTCAGGAGGTCTTGGAGTTTGTTCATGTCCACGTTTTGCACCCGTTTAAATAGAAGTCAGTATAAACTTGCTCTCTACTTGCGATCTCTTGTGGTAAACCTTGTAGGTCCACACTGTCCATATATACACATTTGCTTAGATCAGTTGAAAGCCTGATAGATGCCACCTGACATTTCTTTCTCTTGCTTTCTTGGGTTTTAAGAATGAAGGCAATGCCAGGCCTTTGGTCTGGCATCTATTAAGGCTATTAAGGGAAAGGGGAGGCGGATGCACTTGTCAGCTTCTTTGTAGCTGTACAGCCAGCATTCAGGAGCTAGTCCCCAACCAGCGTTCTGGTTGGAACAGCAGTCTACTTCTGCTGGTAGCTTCTTCCTACTTCTTCAAGTGAGACCTCTCATGGGGATTTTACAAATGAAGACAACGTTAGGCCTTTGGTCTAGTATCTACTCAGAGTTACATTTCAAAACACTACTCTAGTGGGAACTGGCTGCGGGGAATGGGGTCCTTTAGAGGCGGCAATTAGCCGCACTAGTCGATGAACTTGTGAGTGTCGCCGTATAGCCAGCGCTGGGGTGGCAGGGAGGCCTCATTCAGGTGGTTGCACTGGTCACTGCACTTGCAGGACTGGATGAACATGACAGCTCTCTCGAAGTTCTCACCGTCCGGGCAGGTGAAGGACACAGAGGCAGTCCGGGTGCGGCGCGGGGAGCAGCAGCGGCCGTCCCGGCACACGCCGCAGTAGTTGGGTCGGTAGAGGCGCGAACTGCGGCAGCCTGCATAGTGGAGCCGCAGGGGCTCCGGAGACTTCTGGGTACGAGAACATTTCCGTCCCTTCTGTTAAAATAACGAGAGATTAGAGCCGTTACACTGCTGCAAGGGTTAAAATCACTTATTAATAACATTTTATTCAGTATTTTAGCAGCTTAATATAAGCAAATATAGTGTTTACTCTGTGTTTATTATTGATGTGAGAGGTGTGTTCAGTTATTCAAAGAAATGTGCAGAGATATTTCTCCACACTTTCAAAGTTCAGTCTTTAAAGTCCTGTTACTTATGAACCAACATCTTCAGTGATATGGAGGTCTGGACAGGCCGTTATTCTGAGAACATCAGCAGCTTTTGTTTAATTTGCATATTTTCTTCTTTGTCATGTAATTCGTCTTCTCAGTAACTGCTACTTCACAGATACACATCCTTTCAGGCTTATAGTATTGAGTTGTCTTGTCGTCTCACAGTGGAAGGATGGACAGAAACACCTGAGGTTTTTTTTTTCAGATTGGAATCAAGAGTGGAGCTTAATTTTCTCCTATCTCTCAGAGACGAACGCTTTAGGTCTTGCATAGTTGTTAGGAGTTTTAGGTTCTCTGTATATTTGAATTATTTTCTAAAAGGGGATTGTTTGATATGTAATCTCTTTAGAAACGTCTCTTGAAAAATAAACACATTGTATAAAATGACCATTTTGTCTGGAAAGTAAAAATAAGTGGAAGGTGGGCTCACAGTACTATATACCCCAATAACAACGAGAAGAAGAAACTACTGACTGATAAAACATTTCTCTGCTTCATTGTTAGACTAAGTGGATGTGTTTTGAAAAACACAGTGAACTATTAATATTTGGCACTAGTGAAGCACAAGTGCGTCGCACTTAGTTTGGTTCTGCTCTTTTGCCAGGCTGCCAGTGTAAGTGGGAATTTGTCCTTGGCTAAGCAGGTAAAATAAAGACCCGCCTTCTAAATACATCCAGCAGCAGCATTATAAATTCCAAGCAAGCTGCTCAGGTGTGAAAGACAGGTTGTTGACTTTCATTATATTTATTCCTGTCAATCTTTTATATAGGCCTGACTCCACCGACCCCTGTCGTTTTAGGCAACACCAAGTACTCCAAATATGGGAACTAATGAGAATTAGTTACAGCAAATACTGGCAGCAGAGGTCAGACTGTGAGTACTATATAGATGATGACAACTACTGCAGTCTATTTATCCAAGATCCGTGAAGATCTCACTATGATTATTAAACTGTTTTTGAAACTACAAGGTACGTTTTGAAGTTTTCAACTTCAGCCCTGTGTGCAGCACTTAAGCTGAAATCACAGGATTTGATAATTACCTCATAAGAAGAAGGTGGATGTATTACTGTAACTGTACAGAGCTGCAGCCAATGTTTGGAGACAGTTTGCTTTTTTTAATATTTTAAACAAACAAACATGCTTTACTAGTCTGCTTGCAATAACTTGACATATAAAGAAAGCTGTTAAGATCTTGTCTTTACTTTTCTGAAAGCCTTCTCATTTTTGCTTCCCTGTTGTTGTAATGATGTAATCATATATCAGCACTCAAACCTTTAGGTATTTAAACCAGGTCCAAAAGACCTTCAGTGTAGTTTGAAAAAGTATATATAGTACCACCCTTCATTTATTTACCTGTCAAAATGGCATTGGTAAACAGTACAAATGGTATTCTATTTAAGTAGGTATTTCTAAGGAAATGTGATATACAAAGAAACTATAAACGATACAATTTCCAAAACTAGAACCCCAAAGCATACATAACTCCTAACAACTGTGCAAGACATGGTAGACCACCGAATCTGTCCATCTGAAATAAACTACAGGTGATCTTGCCCATCCTTCCACTGTGAGAAAACAACCCAACAATATGAGCCTGTTTACACTTTGCGTTAACTTGTGTTTCTGGAGATTGGATCAGGTTCAGAATTCAATTAATAGGTATAAACACCTTCAGGATCCAAACAGACTAAGATAGGATCATTCACACCACATTAAAAGGTGATCAGGGAAAGATTTTGACAACATTTAACACAATGCCAACTAGCAGATGAAAGAATAAACAACAAAACCCAAAACCAAGAATCCTTCATTCACACCAGGCTGCTGAACGTCTCCAGACTGAGCTTGTCCACTCATGTACAATCGGATCTAGTCAGACTGGTGACGTACACTGCCTGGTCACAGTCGCACACTCTTAATATCTCATTGGATAGCCTTTTGCCTTAATTGTGCATTCGCCATTGCATTGTTTCAACAACCTTACACAAAGTTACATTAAATCTGACTTCGGCTGATGGTTCACCTTCCAGGTTCTAGTAATGTGTTAGACAGTTCTGAACCCAATTTCAGTCCTTAAGCTTTTCCTTAGTCGTTTGCTTTGCCTGATGCAGACTAATAATTTGACATAGGATACATCTTCCTACATGGTTGTTCTACATGGTTGTACGGCATGATAAGTTATTCACTGCATCAGTTTAATAAATATATTAATTAGTGCGCTAAACACAATAAATATCCAATCAAAGTCTCATATGCATTTGCTTATTTAAATATAAATGGTATTATTAAATGCCAGGCAGTGTATTTTAGTGAAAACTGGCCAAAGCTCCAGATACAATCCAGACACAAAACACATGATAACACAGGATGTAAACAGGCTCTATGGGTCTGAAATGATGTCTAGCTTATCCAGAAACCAATACTGAGAAAAGGAAATAAACAAAAAAGAAGAAAATAAGCACAAACAAAGAAGGTGCTGAACAATGGACCGATTACCTCAGAGTACAAACCTTAAAACCACTGAATATGTTCGGATGCTACATCTATGAAGTCTGCCACATCTATGTTTCCACTTTTTCCTATCATAGAAACTGTAACAGATTGTATCTAATGGCTAAAGGTGGTCTTTCACTTTTATACAGTAATGTAAAGAGTTCTATATGCTTAAAAAAATAAATTGAGAGATCACTATTTAAAAGAAACTGCTCTTCACACTAAGTAAGACACTCTGAAGAACATGAAGATCAGTGCTGAAGTCCATCAGTAAGCAGCTATATCATGTTAAATGTACCTTTGCAGATATTTTTGTATTATTTAATCATACTGCTACATTTAATATATTTCATACACTAAACCCTAAATGAAGACAAGATGTCCCCAACCATCTGACAGGCTGTGTATAGTTATACCGCAGTCTTATCCAGGCTTGTTCTGAAAATGTGAGGTCACAGTATGAAAGCTGATGAATAGAGTACCTTTATAGGCACAGCCATGGAGTTGCAGGGTCTGACGGTGCAAAGGCGAGTCTCCTTCACCAGCTTGCACTGAGCGTTCTCGTTAGTGACACGAGAGGACACCCCCATGCCACAGCTCCGAGAGCAAGGCGTCCAGCTGGTAGTCTGGGCAACGCATGGCCTTCCCACTTTCTTCCAGGCTGAAGACAAGACAGAGATATAGATAGAGCAGAGAGCAATCGAGGAGAAAAAAAAAGAGAGGGGGAGCGAGGGAGAGCAAGTAAGTAAGTACACAAGCACCATTCACAAAACAGGCAACACTGACGCATAGAGAAGGTGATTACGCAGTGTAGGAAAAAGCTGGGTGACAGCAGTACGTGCTGTTTGAGGCCTGCGTGTTTGGGTTTGGTGCACAAGGCTCCACTGGAAAATGCTCACGCAGCAGTCAAAGACTGAAACGCCCACTGAAGACAGGTTTACACTCTACAGTTTTTCTGTCACGGGCAAATGTCTGTAAATGATGAAGGATTTTCTAGATCGTTGGTGATCTTAAAATAATTAAACTGATATGTTCAGGGTGTGATATCAGAAATCTGACAATAACACAAATGATCAAATTCACAGAAGTTATCTCTCCTACAATGCACAACTAGAATTCTGATAAATGTATCAACAGGCCTATTATCAGAGGTATATTTATAATATTATCTGGCAAGCTGCACATATGAATAGATAAAAAATAAGCAACAAAATAAAAGTTTTTTTTTCTGGTGAATGTTGCTCCAAAGTTTTGGGCCTGAGTGAATATTATCCCAGGGCCTGGTATAGACAAAAACAAATTTTGCACACCTGTTAAAATGCCTTCTTAATAAATAAATAAATAGATAGATAGATAGATAGATAGATAGATAGATAGATAGATAGATAGATAGATAGATAAATAAACAAATACATAGTGTATTTTTATTAAGACTGCTTTCTATTAACTTTACAATCATATCAATATAGTTTACGTGTTCAACTAAGAATACCGTGAAGAGAATATATACACAATATAAAAAAACGCAGTATACAACAAACATGTCAAAATAGATTCACTACAATTAAAAGTAGTTGAATTTTTTTGATATTTTTAAAAAGCGGGTCCTTAAATTGAACTCAACTGCAACCTTAAAAAATTATGTAAGGTCAAATACTGCATGTTACGATAAATAACACAAAGAAATGTAAGAATACATAATATAAAAATATGTACCTCTGTAGTATGTATGTGCTTACAGCCAAAAGAAACTAATTTGTAACATTATTCTAGCAGTTTAGTTCAACACCTGAAGCTATTTTAATCATTTTAACTTTTAAGATAAAATTAAATAGTGTAGCTACAAACAAGGTTACTAAAAGTATTAGCAATGTTTCAGCAACATATCTGAACTGACGGTGCACAATAAGCTTCCCTCGCTACAGCTGTACTCTTTTCTCATACAATCTTTTTGGCAAGCTGTAAGGAAACGGTTAAACTAGCCAGCATGCATTGAGTGCTTGCAGTGGAAGTCTATTTCGTATGGAAGAATAACCCGCACAGAGTGTACAGTGTAACATGCAATAAACTTATAAAAGTGCTGTTATTGCACGACTTGCAGCCGCTTATCCCCACACACACACACACACACACACCCTCCCACTGAAACAGGCTCGCACAGTGCCCGATTACACATCCACTCCCAATGACACACAGGTACATGCCAAGGTCCCCGTCCCTCACCTGCCAGGTGTTTGTGACTGTGCGGCTTCTCCCACTTCCTGCCCACCTCCACCAGCTCGTTGCTCAGGGTGTCGTCCGGCCGACGAGGGTAAGATTTAGGGTAAGGTTTAGGGAACGGCTTAGGGTAGGGCTGGAGGTGTGGGTATAAATATGGGGGCGGTTGGGGCCGTCTGAACACAGGGGGCAGCACTGAGGAGCTGCGGTGGCAGTCCACACTCATGCAGCACTGACCAGGCACCTTCACCAGCCTGGGAGAGGGGCAGGAGGGCGACGCCAGGGGGACATCACTAGGGCAGAGGGGCACACATCCCACTGCCCCATCGATGCACGTGCACTGGTGCTTACAGCCAGCGTGGAAATTCTCACCATTCTGATACATGCGGCCGTTGTACTCACAGGAGCGGCCCTCCAGCTTAGCTAAGAGAGGAAAGATAGAGATATTGTTTACCATAAATTGATATATATATATATACATATTTATAAGGTGGTAGGTAATTCGACATGATTCACTTAAAATTCAAAGTAAAAGAGTAAGTATAGCAATAACTAAACAAAGTTAATACAATTAAAAGAAATTCATTGACAGTTGAAAATTCAGTACAGTTGGCATGCGAATGTTTACAACTGCATATACACAACAATGTGCATTATATACATTAGTAAATATTTAAATATAGAATCAATGGACATACAAACTGAACTACTGAGGGCTGCAGTTGGCATATCATCACCATCCAACTTTACAATCATATCAATATAGTTCACGTGTCTGCAGTTGGCATATCATCACCATCCAAGAAAAACGTGTGTCCATTTTTGTTTATTGTTATTTTACTACATCATTTGAGCTCAGCAGCTCAGTCCATTACCTTGTGTCACAATGGACCAATAGAAATGCTCCAAAAACAGTTTCAGTAATACCGCTTTACACTAACATTAAATGTAAATAACATTTTTCTCTCTCCTGTAAAGTTACATTTTGGATACCTTTTGTTTTGGATAGTGATGTTGCCATAGCAACAATGTTTCATCACTTTTTATTAAACACTTTAAAATGCATCCCCAGTTGGGGGTAAAGTTGTACTTGTTGTTGTGTATACTCAGCTAATACTGATACTACAGCTAAGACTAAACAAACATGCCAAATGTTACAGTACACGGTGCCACATATACCATATGGTTGGCCATTAGTGTTCAGCAAGTGGGAAGCAGCAATAGTAAGTTGTTGGTGCTGCTCTTTAGAATAAAGTAGATTCTGCTGCTGTACTGTTCACATTCTTTAAGGCCTAAAACTCATTAAAAGAAAACAGTTCAGTGAGATACAGTTACACTTGTTGTGTTTTCTTCAGATGGTGTCTATTAAAGAGAGGAGACCACAGTGGATTCAGAATGCTGGTTAGGAGAGCTTGGTGTCTGATTACCAGTCATGGTTACAGCTTTAATAGCTTGAAATTCCCTCCCAGACACACTGTGACATAAAACCAGCACTAACTACAGAAAGAAGCTATGAGTGGGCTCTGGGTTGTCTCTTTGTTGTGGAAGAAGAAATAAATTCTGCCCAAGCGCAGCATCTTTTAAGAATAATCCTAATCCCTGCCCCAAAACAACACCTCACCCCTAAATAGCCACATTCTTGTGTGTCCTGAACACACATTCTTGCATATTCTAAGGAAATAAACTGACGATAAATGAACACGCTATAGAGAAAAAAAAGGACAACTGATGAGAC
The DNA here is from genome assembly GCA_021613375.1 of Megaleporinus macrocephalus. Classification (NCBI taxonomy): domain Eukaryota; kingdom Metazoa; phylum Chordata; class Actinopteri; order Characiformes; family Anostomidae; genus Megaleporinus; species Megaleporinus macrocephalus. The sequence goes on from CM038703.1 coordinate 35,297,766, forward strand.
AGAAACTCACTGAACTGATCAGTGAGCGAGATTACTGAAGCTGTTTCATCTGTGCTTTAGTGCAGCCAGTTCTAATCTTAGCACCGAGTGGAATTTTGACTTGTTTACAAAAGGTGTTTGGGTTGAGTCCCACAGTGGGTCTGCTGAACATGCCCAGTTCCCCCTTTAAAACCCCTCTACCCAAACCCACATAGCTCGTTTATATAGCAACTGCCCTCATACATATAAATATCCATGAGTGTATGAGGCAACTCACTTGGCTGGATACAAAGATTGAGCCAAGCTTCAGGCGGAACTGAGCGAGAGCAGCTCTCTGTATTAAACCGTTAAAAGTAAAACCATTTAATGAAAATAACCGTCTTCAGGCAGAAGAAGAAAACCGATCTGGATGGTATAGCACCAATAAGTCAAAGGGCATGTTTATATCTTGCATCAACACGCGACTTTTGTGTTTGGGTAACGTTTAGATTTCACTGGACTGGAGAGCACTCTGTCCTCTTGTATGTAATCTAAAAGGAGTTTTCTTACTACTGAGAAAATCTGAATAAAGCCCAGTTTTTCTGGTCCAGCCCTCTACACTGACTTACCCCTGCAGATTCCATGGGTGCTGCCAACGTCGTTGCCATAGTTACACTCCAGCCCCTTATGGTGATCACACGGTCGGCCCTCGTGGCAATCCTGGTTGAGTTGGGCAGCACAAACCTTACAGCACCCGCACCCGTCAGGTACCAAACTCACACCAGGTGGGCAAACAGGGCGCTCCAGGGGGCACTCACACACCTTCGGACACGCAGCTGTCACCTGCAGGAGAGACAAGACATGAGATATGGGGAAAACGTATGAGGCTGAATTTCGTGTTATGTTATTTTTTGGGGTTTTGTAAATATTTGTTTGTATCATGTTTTGTATCTTGTATTATATTTTATACTTTTATACTCTTATATTATTGGTTTCCACTGATGCTCAATAAAAATTGATAATTGGTAATAATGTATTTTTACTTACAATAAAACAGGTGTTTTTTGTTTCTGTATCTTTAAGAATATTATAAGATACATAATCTCTGTTTTGATTGGCTCTCCTGTGTCCTGCCCCTTTTAAAAACTCACAAACACTCTTTATAACCTCAAAGGAAATGGGTCATATTTGTGGATATATGTAAATGTGTTTGTTCTTGTGACAGCGCAGAATCAAAGTGGGCTGTTTCTGAACTCTATTATATATGGGCTGTATGGAGAAAGTTGGGTTTTGATGTTTAGGGCTTATTTTGTTAGAAGGCAAAATATACTTATACTAATACTAATACTAATACTAAATATACTTGAGAACTCATAATAAACAGAGCTCTGTAGAATTAAGACTTTTTTAACACAGAATGAGAAAAATGTCTGAAATAATCAATGAAACCTGATATTATGTTCATAAATACACCCATAGTACCGTATAACTTTTGTCTTGAGGACTAAGGTGTAATGTCTGGTGGGCTAAGGCCAAAAAAGACAAAGCATCTATCTAGCAATAGGATTTTTAATGTTTATAGGTAGAGAAACTCTATTCTTTAATACTTCAATGGTTTCTTTACCTATCAGACACACTGCCTTGCCTTTACATTCAGTAAAATATACTTCACACAAATGGTCTCTACATCCTCTACGCCACTTTATTAACTTGTAACTGCTGGCTGCAAAGCTGTGACTGCTGCAATGCAATCAATAACAACTGTATGCATTGATTTTCTTTTATTTGGATATCTTAACATCTATTAATATATGGAATATATCCCTTATATTCTTATAAGCACCAGTAAAATAATATAAAAAAAGGAAAATGTAAACTAAAAGCTTATTAAGATTTAATAAGGTCAAAACAAATGTCCTATGTCCTGTGAGACTGGGATTTCATAAATATCCCAAACCCAACATATGAAGACCAAAGCTAGTGTGGATTTAGCTAGAGGCTTACTATTTTGGCATTGTGTAGGACCTCTAACAACACCAGCAGGGAACCTGGAATCACAACAACATGCAGCACAGCACACAACTGGGACTGAGAACTATGCATTTAAAATAATAACACCTACAGTCTACATAGTGGTGTATCTGCACTGCTTCCACATGTAGGCACTTACTCTAAAAGTATTCAATTGAACAAAATTATGTAGAGTTAATGAAGAAAGCAGATGATGATTATGTTAAGTCAGCACATTGCTGTATACTGTTTGGCAAATACTTGAACTTGGAATATAAACTAATCTTAAATCAATTCAATATTACTTAAAATAGGTTATATAATCTAATAAAAAAATAAATAGATGCAATTACTGATAACTGATTACTGATTGCAGTAGTGAATCCAGGCCACAGTGCCAATAGTTGTATGTAAAATGTTTAGGAAAACCTGATCAAATGACTTGTAACATATCCTCTATAGAGAACACAACATCTAGAAATTGGCCACTAAAATGAGTAGAATAATGCTATAAAAGCTTAAATGCTTTCCTTTATTTACTAAGACAATCATGTCACTTGATGGAGGGTGTCCAAACTTTTGCACACGCTTATGCAGTTATTGTGTGCTCCACGTTTTCCTGTGCTTGTGTTTTTGTTGGTAGGAATAACTATACCAAAGTTAAACCATTAAATAGCTGAAGTTGATGAACCTTTGGCTTAGCCTATAAATAAGATCATTGTCACTAAAATCGTAATATTAAACCAACAAATAAAACCCACTCTATCCTAGATATGCGCTTTTATACACATAGAAAAATAATTTTACATTAATCATACAGCCTAAATTAGGTGGTGCGCTGGACTTCCTCTTTAGATTACATGGGATTTTTGATAACATTCTATGAAGCATCCAATCTTCTAACAACTGCACTGATAGGCCAAATTTCTCAATCCATATTTGGAAAATGGGAAATACAGCACTGTACAAAAAAAATCACAGCTAAACTTTTATTGACTGAGTGTTTAGTCACAACAGCCATTAAGTACATGTTAATCTTTTTAGTATCAGAAAAAAACAACAAAAATATACTGTTGACTTGAAAATGAATAAAAACATACTTTACTTTTATTGTATGTCTATGTAATCACATGGTTTTAGTAATTTTGGGTTGTTTCTTTAAATAATCAAAACCGAAATGCAAAGTTTTGGTGTTACAGCAGCAATCACATGATTACCTGAGCAACTGAAAATAATTAAAAAAAATTAGTATTAATGGTGTCAACACTGCTTTACAGCTAGAGTTTGTTTAAGGAGACTTGCATTTAGTTTTCTATACTTCAGTCTTAGAAGTTGGTTGTACTTTCTGCTTATCACAACTCAAATAATCCCAATTAGAAATACAGTACTTCTTACAAATGCAGTATAGAAGTTCTTTATATTTCTCTTTCCTTTTCACAGTAAAGGCTTCTTGACAGCTACTCATCTACTTAGACCCACAGTGTTGGTTTGTCTTCTCACAGTGGAAGGGTGGACAGAGACGCCTGTGGTTTTCAGATCTGAATTGAGAGCGGAGCTTGATTTGCTCCGCTCTGAAAGATTAAAGCTTGTTTTAACTCCAGTTTTGGAAACTCCTATTTCATGCTTCATCCTTTTCATTTCCTTTTCCTTGCGCACAAGGCTCATCATATATCTAATCTCCTCAGAAATATTCCCATTAGTCATTTTAGATGTACTTAAGAGAGTAATTTGAAGGCAGTTGAGGTGAGATTGGGTAGCTGCTCGTGTGAATGTTTGTGTGAGTGTCTATTTGAAGGGGAACATAATATCAGGGAGTTGTTTGGGAACAGCTTTTGTTGGGAGGATGCAGCTGGAACTGGTTGGGTTTAAGACTGGAAGGGTGGAAGAGTTAAAGAGGCAGTAGGTGCACAAAAGAGGAATTTGTTTTGTTATTTTCTGTTGAATGTCTAGTTTGTCTTCTACAAGTGGCATAAATTAGAGGATGTTTATTTGAGTACTGTATATGTTATACATTCGTATATTGTAGATTTCTTAAAGTATAGTTTTTAGTGAATGCAAACCAACCACTCTGTGGAACTAAAGGTAGCTCTTATCTTAAGTTCACTAAACCATGGGTTTACATTTCAGGCAGGCCAGCCCGGTTATATTGGTGTAACAGACTGCTATCAGCCCAGAAGTGACCTGCCAAAAAGAGCTAATACAACTTGAGTGCTGCACACTCTGGAAAGTATTTCTTCAAGCAAACCTTCAAATGGAAACTCCATATCCATCAAAAAGATGGATAGATAGGCCCTTCACACCACCCACTCAACCTCTCACACTGTATAGTTTGGTGTTTACCCTGCTCTACCACACCTAATTCAATGTACCGTCTATTCAGTAAGCCCGTCATGACTTGAGGCAGACGTGTAAAAGCAGGGAAACCACAACAGTGAGCAACAAGACTGTGTTCAATCATTGGATTTCCAGTAATTCATTTATTAGTATTTCCAGGGAAGAGGAATCGTTGCACCAAAAAGTGAAATGTTATAGGTAAGAATGGCTGTGTTATCTTTTTTTCTGGTTTGTATTTAGCTATTTTGGATAGAGCTATTAGCTCTCTGCAAGCCAAGTCTATGAAAAACTCTGGACTAATCCCCTCACCATGAAAACATGAGTTATTTCAATCCTTGTGCTTGCACCAAGGAAGGCCTATGGCAGCAATGAAGAAAGATCACTTTGACTTCAGTTGATTCAAATGTGTACATCATGTTGACATGATCAAAATATCGTCACTGCTGGGATGATGGTTCTGGGTCTCAGTTTTTGCCGGTTTTCCTAATTTTAAATAACACCAGTTGGACTTTATACACATTGGAAAATGTTAAGACGAACTGACCAATACAAATCCAAAATAAAAATAAAATCTTTTTTAATTTGACTTTCATTGAAATTTAAGAGTGTTTTTTTCCTGTTCCTGTAAATTTGCAGTTCCTGAGTTATGGGTTTTATTCTGACTGAGACAACATGTCACATCAATACATATATTGCCAAACATTAACATAACTGTGTTGATGTAATTACAGCACTATGAATTATTCACTTCCAGTTAGCTGCTATCAGAACAATAACCTAATATCTACATAACGAGGGAAGAAAAAACACACTTTAATTTAATGTAAGTCAAAGTAACCAGTATATATGTATACGAATACAAGTCTAACATACAAACATATATAAGCCACAACTGAATAAACAAAGTTCAGTCTTAGAAGTTGGTCGCATTTTCTGCTTCTCGCGTGGAGTTGTCTTCTCGCGGTGGAAGGATGGACAGAAAAGCTTTTAGATGTTCCCAGATATGAAGTATAAGTGGAGCTTGATTTTCTCCTGTCTCTTACAGATAACAGCTTTAAGTATGAGGACAGTTTTAATTAACCTGCACGGCTGCTCAGAGTCCCATTTTCTTTGAACTTTTGTCAATAAAAATAAATAAATAAATAAATTAAGTGGTCTTTGGGTTTTGCAAAGTAATATATATATTATTTTACAGTTTTATCCACATAAATATGACAATTCAAATAGACATTTGAATTAATACATTCATTACACACTTCGGGAACACCTGAACTCGCACACACATCTTGAAGCCCTGCAGATGTCTCCCCTCAACTGGACATGGCCTGAGATTATTCACTTTTGCTCAAACCCCCAACACCCATGCTCAGGAGTGAACTGGTGCCAAAAGGGGGCTAAAAGCTTAGCTATGGCTATTTTCAGCCTCAGCATGTATGTCATCTTTCATCTCTGTTTAAGAGCCACTCAGAAGCCCCTACTGTCACTCTCAGCTATCGATGATCATATCTAATATCCAGGACAGGTAGGCTATCTACCTGTGAAACCAGATCACACATCAAGCCTGCAGCCCAAGGTTGCTATTTGATATTATCTACTTGACACCATATAAAAGATGGCATATGCGAGAACATGGGTTGTAATATTTACAGCACAAGGACATTATCGTCGTAAGTTAAACTGTTTAATATTTGATTGAAAAGTCGTCAAAATACAACAGATTATACCAAAATGTCAGTCCATCAACAAAGCACTACGGTTATGAGCAAACATGCTAGATATGCTATTCAGACTACTTTGGACCTACGACTTTCAAAAAAACAAATTTTATAAATACATTTATAATGTACTGTTCATCTATAAATACATAAACAGTACATTATAAATAAAAAATGACAAGACAGACAGATGTGGCTGTACATGTGCCTAATGATGTGTACATATATACACATACACTCTGCCTACTGTGTTGGTCAAGACTGATGCGATGGTGATGTGTTAGTGTGTGTTGTGCTGGTATGTGTGTGGGTCAGACAAAGCAGCAGCGCTGGTGGAGTTTGTTTAAATACCATAGTGTCACTGCTGCTCTGAGAACTGTCCACCAACCAGATATATCCAGACAACAGCGTCCAATGGCTGCTATGACCACTTATGAAGTTTGACCAACACAAACTGTGCAGCAACAGATGAGTTGTTATCTCAAGGTGGACTAGCAAGGTAGGAGTGTCTAATAGAGTGGTCCTGTAGGGGTCCCAACCATTGAAGAACGAGATGAAAGGGGATAACAAAGTAGGCAGAGAAACAGATGGACTACAGTCTGTAATTGTAAAACTACAAAGTGCTATATGGTGAGCAGAGGTGATCAAATGGAAAGTGAGTGTAGATGTTGTTCTATATAGGTTGGATATGAAAAATGCTATTATATGTATATGTGTTGAATATGAATAAACATTAGAAGCTGTATGTCATCGTCTGTTCTTTGGATTTACAGTGTGTAGGAGTTAACAGTGATTTGAAATATTACTCAGAGATCAGCGACTGATAAAGTCTAGCTCATGTTAAATGTGGAAGCACTTTATACGCCAAACTGTGAACTGAAAAGAACCATTAGCAAATATACATGCAGATAAACACTCATTTAGATGAGTTTGAGTTTGGGGTGAGACTTCTATGATGCACAGTTCCGACCAAACGTATGAGAGCAACACAAACTTCTGCCCAAAATCACTTACCGAGTCAAACGTCACGGTGAGGACGAGCAGGAAGCACGTTATAATCCTCATCTTAAATCTCGAGGGTGAAAAGACGAAAAAAGAAGCCAAAGGAGGAGGACTCGATTTGCGTGTAGACTATAACGAAGCTGCTGTGGTTTAAACAACACTCCCTCTCAAAACCTCGTCCACACAAACTCTCTCATAGAACCCAAATAATAACACATTTTCTCTTGTCTCGCTCTCAGACGTGAATAAACTTCTTCTCTCTGCGTCAACGACTCACTTTTATCGGTTTAATCTCCAGCAACTCTTTATATCGCTGACATGCGTTCCGCCGTGACCACGCCCGCTTTGAGTTGACGGGCCTATCAGAACGCCGAACCCTCACAAAGTGGGCGGGGGCTTGTGCGCGGCTGTCGTTCTGTGGGCGTGGCCACGGATGAATGCAGTCATTCATAAAAATTCAGAATTACTACATACCAAAGAGGACCTGGCTTTACTCTGTTTATTTATACAAAGGCAGAATAAAAAAAACATTAGCGCTGCTTTAAAGTCGTTTTCACACTCCCGCCCCTGTCCAGCCTCCTGCTTTGTGAAAAGCAACATAAATATACTCAGCTGTCTTCTGTGGGCTGCGTTAATATTGGGGCAGCAAGGAAAAAAATATATATCCAGGAATGTCCGCCTCCACTTCTTTTTGAAAAAAGACTTGGAGAGATAAAGTAGGCAGCTCGGCAGGCAAAGTTCTTCGATACGGACAGAATGTTCTTTTCCGTATTTATAAATGATAGTGGACGTGATGTCGGTCTGTATACAGTGCTGTCTGTCTTGATTTCATGAATTACTTCTTCACCTTCTTTTGATAAGTTGTATGCTGTATATGCTGTATATCAATTTGTAATAATTTTGGATATAACAAGTTGACTATCAGCTGATGAATAACACAAAACACATGTTTTTTCTCTAATAAAGATTATATTAATCATGTTGGAATATAGATATTTCTTGTATGTGTAGAGCTCAACTCCAAAAAACACATAGAATGAAAAAAGCCTCAAAATGCATCAGCTCATCCACTCCATATCACTTATTCCTGTTAGTCATCTTCCCTCCATCTCTTGCTCATTACATTGCTCCTTTGTCATTTCTATGTCATTCGTTTAATATTTTCTAATTTTTTGTTTCACTTTCTCCCTCACACGTTCACAAACGCCTTCCTTTCTCACTCACTCACTCAGAACTTTACTTGCTCAATCATTTATTTATTCACTCACCTGCTGAGTCTCACACTCACATCTGACTCACTCATTCACTCACTCTTATTCTGTCCTTCCCACACTTACCCTCTAACTCACTCAGCCACTCATTCACTTTCTCACTCACTTGCTAATTAACTCTTTAACTCACCCCCAAGTCATTTACTCTACGCCCCCATTCATTCTGTACCTTACTTATTTACTTTCTTACTCACAATTTGATTCCATCGTATATCATTCATTCATTCACTTAGTCTATTTATTTCAATACTGGTTTTAACAAGGCATTGTCCACTTGGCCTCATCATTTTGCTTTAGGTGAATCCTTAACCTTATTTTACTGTATTACTTAATAAGCTATGGTGAAGTTTGTTAGAGGAGCCATGGTCATGGTGAGGGTTCCTGTGGACACAAGTGTCGGTTTCAATGCTTTAAACTTCTTGATGTTTCAGAACTCGAACATTTGATTTAAGCTTTAGGTTATTCTTAAAAAACTAGTTAATTTTATTCACTGACGCTGACAGAGCGGAGCCTGAATTTGTTCCAATTTAAAAATCCACAGCTCACAATATAAAACATACATTAATCAACTCTTCTTCTGATTCGATCACTCACTCACCCTCTTAATCACTCCCTCCCTCTCTCCCTCCTTCCCCCCAACTCATTCATTCACTCACCCGCACACTCAGTCACATTCTCTCGCTCACTATCTTCCTTTCATTTCCTTTTTTTCTCCTTTGAAGGTGTTGTGGGATGGACAGATGGATCAGTTAAAATGTCCACCCACCCACCCACCACACACACACACACACACAAACACACACATGCACTCACAGACACAAACGCATATGTAGACAGGACATGATGTCAGAGAACGCACTGCTGACCAAGGCACTGGCATTCACTGTCATTCACTGGCACTGCATATCCATAACTATATAAACACACACACACACATTCAATTCTGTCTCACACACACATGCTGCCTCTCGTTTGACCTCTTGCTGCAGAGAGAAGCATTCTGACACTGCCAACACACACATACACACACTGACTCAAATGCTATTTTTCCTGAAAGAACATGTAGTAATAACACATAAAAGACACGTCCTGTCCTGCTCGTTCGGACCCCGTTATAGACGGATCCACCCACGAAACACAATCACACAAATACATCGACTCCGCGTGGATCCGTCAAATCTTTAACCATTGCTTCTCTAACTGCAAAGAGAAAGAGGGGCTATACATTATATGTACAAAAGTATTGGGACACACCTCTTAATCATTGGCTTCAGGTGTGTGATTCAATTTCATTGCCACAGGTGTCTTAAATAAAGCATCCGGCCAGGCAGCCTGCCTTCACAAACACTTGTGAAAGAATGGGTCATTCTAAAGAGCTCAAGGTACTATAATAGGATGATGTTACTGTCGCAACAAGTCAGTTTGTGAATTTCTTCCCTTTCTAGATATTCCATGATCCATGATCAATTATAAGTGGGGTTTTTAAGTAGAAGGGTTGCGGAACACTTAAATATTAATAAGTGTTTAGACAACTCAGCCACGAAAGGGGGGGGGCACTAAAACCCAACACTCTGCTGATCAATCACTGCAGAGTTATAAAACAGATTTTTAGACCCCATGGTGAAAGAAATAACGGACATAGAAATGAGAGAATATAGAGAAAAGAATGGGGGTCAGAGGAGAAGAGCCAAGTAAAGAGTAAAGGCTTATTTATACTCAACATTAAATATGGATACGGGGAGGCATGGAGCTTTCTGTTTGTACTCTGTGTTTATTTTGTGCATAATTGGCACGTTTTTAAAAAGCTTACGGATATGGACGGGGCGGAGCAATACCGTTGCAGGCCGTGGGGGCAGTGCAAGACGCCACCACTTCCATACAAACACGATGAAGAAGAAACGGTGGGACCTTCTGAAGATTGGTGCGAGTTGGTTAGAAATTTTAACCAAAATGGACCTTTGCCACAGTGCAGAGACAAACAAAACAGTTTTTGAAGCAAGTACAGAACTACGAGCTCATCCACCGTCGCCATGTTTGATTTACTCCGTACTGCCCTCTACTGGATGTGTTGCTCAACAACCATGTCAACGGAGCTGACGCAGAGCAGTATGTGGGCAGTGACGGTTATATCGCTTGCAACGCACACAGACCTTTCTGCACATAGAGCGAGTATTAATGAGCCTTAAGGGGAAGAAGACCGACCACAATAAATGAAGAAATATGGGGCAAAAATAGAGAAAAGAAAGGAAGAGGAGGGAAGGAGGGAGAGAGGCGAAATAAGGAAAAGAAAGATCAGGGGTGCAGGTAACACTTTATTCGAACCCTGCCACGTAACCATGCATAACCATGTGATGTCATGAGCTCATTATAGCATTGATCATTCTAATTACTGGTAATGACACTGTTCTATTAATGTACATCATCTGATTGACAGTGTTGGTAACACATAACCATGGCACAGTTAGACAGTGAGAGGAAAAAAGGAGAGAGAAAGAGGGGCAGAGAGTATATGGAGCAAGAAAATGAAAGGGGGATATAAAAAGAAAATAGAGGCAAGAGTGAACAAGAGGAGATGAGGTTACCACATGGGCCTGGAAAATCTACTGATCAAGTATAGAGGGAGTGAGTGGAGAAGGAGAAAGAGAAAAAGAGGATAGACAGAGAGCAAGAGAAAAACAGACAGGTTGAGACATGGAGGAAGAGAACATAGGAGAAAAAGAGAGGGGGGTTAAGACAGAGAAAGAAAGAGTGGAGAGGGAGAGAGAGACAGACAGGTTGAGACAGAGAGAGAGAAGGCGAGAGAGAGAGAGAGGGAGATTAAGGCAGGGAGAGAAAGTGGTAGAGGGAAGGAGAGACAGACAGACAGACAGGTTAAAACATACCGAGAGGGGAAGAGAGTGAGAGAGAGCCATGTTAAGATAGAGAGAGGGAGTGGGAGGGGGAGAGAGACAGAGATAGACAGGTTAAGACATAGAGAGACAGATTAAAAGAGCTCAATCGCTATTTAAGGTCATTGAGAGGTTTGAGTGGCAACTCAGTGAAATGAACCAACTCCAGAACATTAACCACCCAAACAAGACTGACTGCCAGAGAAATACAGTCTGGGCAACAGCACAGACGAGTGAGTGCTGAGGAGTGATAGAACAAGAGAGAGTTGGAGTAAGGGAGCGAAAAACTTAGAGACTGAGAGAGAGGATGGGGGGAGACTTTAAACATCTTTATTAGGCATCATTTGGAAAAGGAGGTAAAAAAAAACCAAGGTTTCAGGTATCCAAAAGTGAAAAACGTCACTAATTAAAGGAGCCATTTGTAAGATGATGCAACCTGTCAAATTTATACTCCAAACAGTAGGGGGCAACATATCACCAGAAAATGCACAGTCCCTCCACCTCCTTCTTTAATTCCTACCAGTCTGAAAACATTGCAACTTCAACTCTAGGGTTGCGTCCGAAATCACCTACTTGCCTACTACTCAGTAGGCGAGCACGGCTAGTATGTCCGAATAGGCGAACGGTACCCGGATGACCTCCTGAATCAGCAGCCATTTTTATGTAGGCGAACACAGCACACTGCGCTATCCCATGATTCACCTGGAGCCGCGAATAAATTCAAAGACAATAAAAAGCAGAACGTCAGCTGTGTGTACGCAGCTACGGCTAGTGAACTGCCGCTTCAGAAGTTAGCGCTACCGCTGAGGTAAACAATGGGTGCATCCGAAATCACGTACTTGATCAGTACGTACTCAGTTGGCGCTAGAGCGCACTCCCTGCCTGTTAAAGCAGTACACTCTTTCAGTGTGCAAGTGTGCAGTATACACGCAACTACTTCCGCCATCTTACCAACGTCCTGTGACGCAAGACGTCAGACGATAAAGGTCCAGCTATTCATTTAAAAGCCCCGTTAACTTGTGGATTTAAAGACTGTTTGTGACATCGTTCTGCGTGTTTGCCTAAATATCTGCTCACACGGTGCCTAACTGTAGCTCAGAGAAGACGAAACAGGAGGAATGTAATCATTGTTTACCTCAGAAGCAGCGCTAACACCTGTAGCGGCAGTTCACTAGCCGTAGCTACGCACACACAGCCGACGTACCGCGTTTCACTGCGCTTTCTCCTCCGCTTTGAATTCCTCCGCGGCTCCAAAGGAATCCTGGGATAGGACAGTGTGCTGGGGCTGCATAATATGAAATTGTCTGCTGGTGCAGTACGTCATCCGGGGACTTTTCGCGTACTGACACCCTAGTCACTCTCGCGCACTGCTTTTGCGTACTGTTCAGTATAGAAGTACGCGATTTCGGACGCACCCAATGATTAAATTCCTTCCGTTTCATCTTCTCAGAGCTACAGCTCGACACCGTGTGAGTACATATTCAGACAAAAAAGCAGATCAGTGTCACAAAAAGCATCTAAATCTGTCAGTAAACGGAGCTTTTAAATGAATAGCAGGACTTTTACGGTGAGGGTCTGACGTCTTGCGTTGCAGGACGCTGGCAATATGGCGGGTATAGTATGATTGAGCTTGTGTGGCTACTAAAACTCGCCTACAGAAATTGCCTACTCGTCTGTCGCTCGAGCAGTACGTTCTGCCTCTAATCTAGTACCTACTGACTAGTACATTTGTTGATAATTTTAGTTCCTCTTGTAAAACGTATTGTACATATCCTCTAAAAAAAAAAAACAAAATCTTGGTTGATGTGTCTGTGCTTTTTAAAACGCCACAATTGTATTCAGGATACAAATTGAACTCTTATACATGTTTCCATTTGTGCTTGGCACTGTTATTCATCATTAGTGTTCTGCCCTTCAGACACCAACCTCTACATTACCAACCACAGCAGTCCCGCTAAGAAACTGATTAAAACACATTTGAAACAATTTACACCAGGCACTATCATGCGTCCTTGATGTAAAACATTTCACTAAAATGCGTCGCCGATGTGAACAATTGAAATTAGACTTTAACCAGCAGACGTATTTCCACTTACATAACCACAGTGTATGCAGATATACAAAGAATACTCTGTGTACACTCTTGTTTAATATAGTCATCTGACCATTGACTGTGGTCTGAGAGATCAGATCGTAACCTAATCACAATGAGTTCTAGGAGCGTTTACACCTGACTTTCCATGCAGTCTAGTGAAATCCAAACATGATCTGACCACAGAGAACACAGGCTGGTGTAAAAGCCCCATCGTTATTAGGAAAGCTATGTTTTGGTTTTCAAGAAAGAGAACACTGGGGGCAGCAGGGTGGCATGAAGAACACTGTAATAAGTAATGTCAACACAAATGCCGAGCCAAATCCCAGGCATTTTAGGCAATTTAGAAATCCCGACTGGGCGCGTTTCTTAAATCCCAAACAGAAGACATGTCCTGGAAAAGTCTGGTTGGGATTTCTAAATTGCCAAAAATGTCTGGGATTTGGCTTTGCTTGCAGTGTTGCTGTCTGCAGTCTGCCCCCGTGCTGCCCTCCTTCCCCCAGTGTCCTCTTTTTTTTTTAAAAACCACAATATGGCCACCCCAGTCCAATATTACCTGAAAACCAAAAGAGTACAGAGCTTTCTGCTGCCTTCTCCTTCTCCTTTAACAACTGACACTGCTAGAGCTCTCCTCCGAGAATCACCAGCAACTCCGTCAGCATTTCAACAACAACATGTAAACACAGCAATAGAGTGCTGGGCCTTGAAATACTTACAGCCCGACACAAATAAAATATGATTAAACAGAAAACCCAAACCTCTGAGACCTCAGCCCAGAAAATCAAACAGTGTACCAACCTAGAACAGGCAGAAACAGAGCATAACGCAGGGATATGACAAAGACGCAAAGTTTGAGGAACACAGCATCGAGTATAGAGGGAGTGAGAGCACATTCTGTTCCAAAATAGAGGAAGAGAGAGAGCAAAACAAACTTAGTTACAGCAAGAGAGAGACAGATGGAGAGAGAGAGAAGGAAAAAGAGAGCAAGGGAAAAAGATAAAAGAGAAGGAGGAATCAGAAATTTAAGTCTCTGAGATATTTTTAACTTTGAACAGGAACTGCAGTGTTGACTCCCCAAACAGTCTCCCCCAGACACACACACATACACACACACACACATACACAGAGTACTGGATACGGCCATACAGTGTATGAGAGGGGGAAAAAGTCTAATAGCCTTTTTATCTCAGGATACTATGTACAGTTTCAATCCTATTAATCTTTATTACATCGTTCAGTCTTTTCCAGAGACGTGCAGAGATATTTTTTCCACAGCTCCAGTCTTAGAAGATGATTGCATGTTCTGCTTTTTATTATTCAAGTAACATTCAGTGATGTCAAGGTCTGGACTCTGGATTAGTCAGTAAGGGCTTCTTGAACAGTTGCACATACTTTCAGACTATAGTGCTGAGTTGATTTCTCACAGCAGAAGAATGGACAGAAACATCATTAGGTAGTATTTATCTGATAGAGATGGCTTTGGTGGTCTAACAGGCCTTGCAAGGTTGATATGGGCTTCCATTGTCTCTCTATCTATCTATCTGCATCTGTTTCAGAATCGGAATTTCCCAGAATCCCCAGGAGATCACATGATTCTCAGTCCTCCATTATGCTCCAATCAACGCTCTCTGTTTCCTGAGTAGTAACTGGTTACACCTGTTGGTTTGATATAAAGCCCAGGCTTTTAAAACTAGTCCTTTGTGAGGTTTTGAGTGTTCCTAGAGCTTCTGAGCAGTTTGTTTCTGATTATTGGTATATAATATTCTGGTTTTTGACTCAGTTTTCCAATTTTTATGTTTCTCCATTTTGCCTTTGCCCTTTGTACTTTGGTTGCCTGGTTACGTTTGTCTTTTTGTGTTGCTATTCTTTACTGGTTTTAAACTTTGCCTGTTTTTTGACCACGACTTTGGATTACCATTCAAACATTCAAGCCTCACTCTTGTTTCTTGACTGCAAGCGTCTGAGTTATTCTGCCTCGTCACACAGGCGTGGTTAAAGAAAGCTCTGAACTCAGTTCTAAATGAAATAACGTCCACTTTAGTTTCAGAAGAGGTACTGAATCATTCCTAATAGTGGACGACTAATAATGTTTCATCTTAATAACTGAATAATACGTTTGCAGACGCTGACGCTGTTTGGTTTCTTGCTGTTTCTATCTGTTGTAATACAAAGCGGACGTTCTGCTTCCTCCGGACGGTGGAAATGACCGTTTTGACACCACCATTAACAATCAGTTCAGACACTCTATTCACTCCACATTACGCTGTTTGTGTCAGCTGGCTATAAATCATAGGGGAGAAAAAGAGAACCTGGTATTGAGTTTTGGCAAAGTCTCATGCACACATAGACTCCCTGAACACCTGGTCTGCTGTCCACTAAGGCGGATACGCTCTGCTCTTTGTCTTCTTTGTGTGGAAGAGTGTGTAACCTGTTCAGTGGACGTCACATTATCCTCTGGCCAGAAGGAAAGAGGGATTCATCATCCAGGCCTGAATAGGGAAAAGATATGAAAGGAGAAATTGAGGAGGGGAAATAAGGACATAGCCCAGGATGAACCTGTAATGTGACAATCCTGAAAATGATAAAGAAAATTCCACATCTCCCTGTTCCTAAGCAACACTGGCATAACTGTCAATCAACTATGCCAACTATGTGGAGGCTGAGAGTTCTAGTGTGGTGCTGTTGTTCGGTGTATGTAGCAACAACACCTGTTACTGAAGACCTGCTTTCCTTCGATCGAAGTGCATTTATATGCGCTTAATACTTTAGTCATAATCGGTATCTGATCAAATAACAGCACACTCTGATTTCTTACATCGGATTAAAGCTTAGAAATCAGATTAAGAAATCTGATATAGAGAGCTGGAGTTTAGCTCAGTAGTCTGATTTCTTTTTTTGGTGCATGTAAACATACACTCAGGTTTCTTTTCAGTTTTCTCAGTCTGCACATGTGCGAGAACAAACCACGGTCCTTGGAATAAACAAATAGTGTTTAACACAGCAACAGATAGATGGCAACAAAACACATTCGGAGGAATGCAGTAGCCACGCTATACAAAACAAAAAGGATTCAAATATTATTCGTCTTCTAGATGTTCATAGTTTCAGGTTATGTGACTCATGTTTGAGTTTGAAACTTCATACTGCAGCAATTTCAGTAAGTCTTTATCAGCCGGTAGCAAAAGAGAAATCTGATTCCTGCTTGTCTCATGTAGACGTGGAGTTTTCCCATTACCTGATTACCCAAGTACATGTAAATGTGTTGAACAGAGACAGATTTTCTACAGTGATCAGATTATTAACTGTGTCTACTGAATGATGTGGACTATTTAACCATTTCAAGAACTCTAGGTGGCTGGAGCGCAAAAGACAAAACGTAAGATGCCTAGAATCCAAAAACATTTCCTCCCATTGAAAACAACAGAAAAAACTTCCCTCGATAAACAGACCACAATAAACATGAAGTGTGAATCTTCCTTGCTGGAAAAAAACAGCTGGTCTATGTCGGTTCATGCTGGGCTGGTGCTGATCGAACAGCACACCAACATCCAAAACAACATTAGCTGGTTTTGCTGGTATTTTGTTTAGCAGAGTTCACTTAAATACCCGATCCACAGTGTCAGAAACCAATCTAGGTGTGACTATTTCAACAACCTGACTGAAATATAAACTTCCACCACTTGTTACGTTACATTAGCCCTGTAATCCCAGGTCAAAACTATTCTTTAGCGATGCTGTGTTGATGGCTTGAAGAAGTCTTCGATGAGACTGAATTTGCTTGTAAATATAAGTTTAATAAACACAGGAAAGTGTTCTAACATCTGATGTTCAATCTTCCGATGTCAGAGAGAGGCTTCTGGCCTGGATGTGAAGTTCCTCTGACCTCTGGGACATAAGACTGCTGCTTTTATACACTGGTCATTCCGGACATTTCAGAGGGGCAATGCATATTTCTTCCTCATAAGGCTAGGAAACAAAGCCAGAGGGCACTCTCCTATGGAATATTTAATGCTTAAAACTGGCTTTTTCTCTAAAACTTTCCTGGTATGGAAAATTTAATTTTAACACAGGCCTCATCCTTTTTGCATGTAAGTCTAAATTTACCACAAAGCAAACACCAATCAAACTAGAAACAAGCTTTTCCAAAAGACTGTTGAACCAAGCACGTTATTGTCATTGAAGCACAACTATGGGGAGTAAGTGGGGAGCCCCCCAAGTACCAGGGGGATTTCACACACTGCAACCTGGGATACATCAGCATATTGTCGCTGGAAAAACAAGCACCTCCAAAAAGGCAACAGTCTTTACTTTCAATGTAAATCAATGGAACCAGAATTTTAGTTTCAAGCTATTTTGGAGCATTTCTATTGGTCCATTCATAATATAACTAAATTCATGTTTTTCTTTTGGACTCTAGACTATAGTTTTTACTGGTGACCAGCAATGGATTTAAAAATATGTTTTATGCTAATCATTTGGCATAAAACTGTGTGGATTTTTTAAACTTAAATGCTACATTCTATCTAAAGGTCAGAGGTCATAGGCTATTCAGGTCACCTGTATCTACATGTCTTTTTTTATGCTGGCGGGTTTACCGGTAGAGTCCTGCTCTCTCGCCCACCCTGAGCAAAGCCACAGTCACTCCCTCTAATCCGGCCTATCCCACCTCTCCGCTCACCTAGCACCCCCACACCTCCCCCCGTCCTGCCCAGAGAGAGGTGTCACACAGAGCAGCCTTGTTTTCCTCCACTCCCTTCTTTCCACTGGGACCCCACAAACATCCCAGAAATCCCTGCTATTTCCGCCACCTTGTTTGTTTGGTGGGCGAGAAGGAGCGACTCTCTCACAAACACACACACAGAGAGGCAGAAACGAAAAACATACACACACAGCCTAGTCACCGTGTTCAACCGGCCCTGAGCACTGAGAGGTGTATGTTCTGCTCTCACACACTCACACACAGCAACAGAGCTCACCTCTGTTCACATTCTGACCTTCTGTCTATGTGTGTGTGAGCAGAGCAGAGCTCCCTCTACTGGTGACCTCAGAGCATTGCGTGTAACACTGAAGCAATCGTTTGGCAAACATTATATTTATTCACTTCCCCTGTACCCCAGATGAAGTCATGTTTAATAATGAAGCTGGTTTTGTTTTGAATCTCATTTCGGGTTTGGGCTGCTTTAGATACAGCACTGGGCTCATTTCAGGCTTGGGTCTGTTTTTTAATAAGTGATTTCTATGTAGGCTGTTTGATTGTTGTTATATTAAGGAACCTGCCTGTGCACATTTCACACGCTATCACTAATACACACACACTGGGTTGTACTTCAGTCTGTATACAAGAAAGCCAGACTTTCCTTCTACTGGTGACCTCAAAGCATTGCACGCTCCTCCAAAAACACATTTTCTCCTCTTAACCCAAATGTAATCACATCTGGTTTCTGAATTTTGTACTCAAGCTTGGAGGCTTGACAAGTATCAGATATGAGAGGCCTGCTACTTGACCCGAGTATGAAAGAGTCTTTTTTGAGCTGTGACAGCAGGAGGACTGGCATGTCCAACTCTCAGTGACACATTCACTTTAGACACGCTCGTTAATAAGCAGCTATTAGTTAGAAATGAGTGTCAGTGTCAGGGTACATCCTTAGGTCAGTGTTGGGCAGAGGAGACCACCACCCCCAGGGCTTGTTAGGCCTTCAGAAAAGGCACAATGATTTCTTGAAAATAACGTTTTGTTAAAATATTGTACATTTTTATTGGAATAAAAGTTATATTCTTGAAACACAAAGTGGAAAATGATCTAATCAGGTTTTTTCTGCCATCTAGGTTGATACAGCCAAGCAAACTCTACCGTTGGTCACTGCTTAAGGAGCTGAACTGGCTTAATGCATCAGATTAACCACCAATATAATTAGGAACTGAAAGTATGATCAACCAGTTATGTTAGATTTACAAAGGGAAGGACTCATTTTGTGAGAAAACGTCACACTGTGCCTGAAAATTATGGGTTTGTGTCCAAAATGTATAGGTCAGCATAAACCAACATAAACCAGCTCAGACCACTATGGAATTCATGTGGATGTAAGCTGTTTTTCTTTCAGCAGGGAACTCAAAACAAACGTAGTAATTCATAACATAACATAATATTATGAGTTTATTATGTTACGCATACAACATAAAGACACTGCACTGGTACTGACTATACATAACACAGGCTGCCACCATGTTTTGTGTTTCATTGTATTTTAGCAATGCTGCTTTACACAGAGTATTAAATACGTGTGTACTGTTTTTTGTATTAAATTACTTCTTTTATCAGTTTTTTTAATGCAAATGTTACAGCTGCATGGTGGATCTGAAAGTGACCTAACGCCATAATAAAGCAGTCTAAAGCAGTACACTCTTTTATGCCTTGTCCTACCTGAACTGGAACCCAGGCATGATTGTAATTTACCACACCTCTCACTTGTAATTACGCCCTTGCAAAGGCCACATTAGAACTGAAAATTACACTGTTTTAAAAGACACCACAACAAACCCTGTAGAGTGAAGCTTTCCCTGATTTAATAGCTGCTTTTAGGAACAGATCATCACAACTCATACACAGTACTGTGCAAACGTATTTCTGTTTATCAGTGAAGTGAAATATGCACACAGTAGAATAAATGAAGAAATAAATAAACCAGCAAAATTTTTTTTTTATGAACAGAATGCATGGTGATTGTGCAGCTTAAGCAATTTTCCAGTATCGCTGAGGGGTTGCTAGTTTGTTGCTATAATAATGTATGCAGTTATACAGCTGCTAGCATTCTAGGCTGCTATTAAGTAGTTGCTATAGTGTTTCATGTGGTTGCTAGGATGTGGCTAGGCAGTGGCTATCAAGGGGGTTGGTAAGGTATTGCTAGGTGATTGCTTTGGTATCCCAGGTGATTGCAAGGGTGTTGCTATGATGTTTTAAGCGGTTGTTGTGGTCCTCCACGTGGTTGCTAAGGTGGTGCCATATGGCTATTATGGTATATGTGGGATTGCTAGGTGGTTACTATAGCATCTTTAATTTTTGCCTCAATGTTTTAGGAGTTTGCTAGTATATCTTGAGTCGCTACCCATTTTTGAGCATTCTGTCATTTAATCTATGGAAACTTCAACGGCTTCCAGGCTAAAACTGTTTGTCCAATCCAAAAGCTTCATAAAAGAACAATCAGACCACCCATTCTGGAGCTGGTTTAGTGTTGATATCTCAAAAATTGAGCAGAAAAATACAGAAATAACAGTGCCTCACATTGCACAGTAACTAAACAATTTTCAAAGGTTCTGTATAATTGCAGATGAACTTCGTAGTGGTTGTGATAAGGGCCAACACAAATATAGCCATTTTATTACTATCCAGCACAATGAGTGAACATATACGTGTCTTTTGGGAGTTTACATGTGATTTTTATAAAAGTAAAAAAGTGAAATAAGTGAAAAATGTCTTTATTTACTTGTTTATTTTTACATTTCTCAATTTAATTTGACTTCTGCATTTAACCCTTCCATAAACTGAAACACCCATATACTCACACACTAGGGGGCAGTGAGTACACTTGCCCAGACTGGTAGGTAGCCCTATCCACAGTGGGAGTTAGGTGCTGTACTCAAGGGCACTTCAGTTGTGTTCTGTTGGTTCAGGGGATCGAACTAGTGATGTTCCAATCACAAGGCTGGTTGCTTAACCTCCAGCTCACAACTACCCATTAAAAATATCAACACTTGCAGCATTTGGCAGACGTTCTCTTATACAGAGCAACTTACAGTTCATATCTACACAGGTAGGTGAAGGAATTATTAGGAATCTTCCCCAATGACTTTTATTGGCCGGGAGGTTGCCCAGGTGTGGGAATTGAACCCTAGTCTAACCCTAGTCCATGGAGGGCAGTGGTCTAACCCTTCACACTATGCCAACCTTATATGCGATGTACCAAAATATGTTTTAGATCAAAAGCTTTTTCCAAAACGATTGTAAAACACTGCCTTAGATAGTCACCACATTCATAAGCATTACATGAAATGGTTATGAATATGGTGTCTATCTCCGCTTTTAGCGTTAAAGGTGACACAGAATGGAGAATGTTATAATAGCATAGTTGACTAAGTAGAGTTCAGTACCTAGAACTGACATACCTGGAACCTCATGCACTGTTGTTCCTCCTATAAATACAAATCCTGCAATTATAAAAAAGTACAGAAAACAGTTTTTGCTCATTAATATTTATGCTTCCAAAATGTATGTACACAACAAAGCAACATTAACAACCAGACCATGCGCGGAACGTTTTCCAAGAAATGAAACTTGGTTGATGGTCATTTCTCTCTGGACAATGCTGAGCGGCTTCAGTCAGCGTTTGGCACTAAAGAGACTGAAAAGAGCAGCCCCAGTCCCATCTCACCTTTATTAACATCGTAACCCCAACAGTAACCTGTAAGTAGCAGCCATGCTGTTTGACTGTATCAATAGTTTGCAAGCTGAAGTAAGAGAGAACAGTTTCTTTCATTCTTGGCACAAATCATAGGGTGTAAATGGGCGTGTAAAACCTGAGCTTGGCATTTTTCATCCCGACCAAAGTCACATACTGTCTATGTAGACATCAGAGAACAATTTATGATGCTAGATAAATGCATTCTATGGCACCGTTTAAAGAACCTCTGGTTTCCATCATTGACACTGTGGGTTCTGAGTTTTTCACATTATGCAAAAAAAAAAAAATCAGTGCAACTACAGTTAAATATATAACTGCAAGAGAATAAAAATACTTATTATGCTGCTTTTCACACCCAGAAAGGCATTTTGATGATATATATCAAGCTAAACATATATCAAACATCTGATACAAATATCTACTCATTATCTAACCATGTTATTAAATATGTAAGGCTTTGCAAACACACAGAAAAAGAAGGTAATGTGTCGCCAAACTTTTGTCCTCTAGGACGTATTGGAACGTGTGAGGGCTCTGTCTGCTCGTTGGTCAGTCAGGTGTGTTTGAGTCTGTGTTCTGTCCAGAGTGGTAGTGCGGGGACATGTAGAGGGAAGAAAGGAGCGCTGGATGTACAGCTGGGGGAAGGAGGAGGTGAATTTTCAGGAAGGACCAGTGGCACATTCAGCAGACAGTCTGACTGAGAGATGGGGGGCAAGAAGTGTGGGCGTCGGTCTCTTCTGGTGGGACACGCCCCCTTTTCTCCACTTTCAAGCCCACGGCCTTGTCTATTAGACCTTCTCTGGCACTCCCTATGATCTTTTTCTCTGTCTGTTATCCCCAAGCTGCTCAGCCATTGGCAGATGTTGTCTTCTTTGTCTTTCTCAGGGGTCAACAGTCGCTCTGACTGACTATGTAATCCTGTATTGTTGATTTTCCTCCTTCTCCACTTCCCTCTCCTCTTTCCTGCAAGTCTTTCCGTAGTAGCCACTGCTTCAGAAGAGCGTACATCACTCTGTGTGAAAGGAGACACAATACTTTTCCGTCTGTGAGTTTTTGGTGGAGGATTATGAGCTGTATTGTTCTGCTTGTGGGTAGTTCTTGCTGGCATTAGCATTTTATTGGTAAGGCTAATGTTGGGCCTTAAGTGCAAATGCTTGTGCTTATCTGTTTGGGCCAGAGAGCCAGGAAAAGTAACGTATTTGGGCTCTTGAACATGGCTCTCTCTACTTGGCCTTATCTCCTGTTGGGGCTGAGGCAGGCCGGGTTTGTGTGTCACAATGTCTGGCAGAGAGTCACTGTAAGGATCCAAACCATGTGGAGCCAAGTCTGCGTGCATGCTGGAGCGAATATAGCCTTTTGAAGGCAGTCCTCTCTCAGAAGCTCTAGATGTATTAGTGCTAGTGCTACTGCTGGATGCTTGAGGCCATGAATGTGTGGTTTCATTAGCGTTAGCATTAGCAGGTAGCACAGCCCTAGCCCTATGCAGGACGGATCGTAAGCGGCGGTGGGGTGGCAGGCTGGCAGACAGGCCGGTCAAACCAATGGATCTGAAGAGAGGAGGGGGACGGAGGGTGCTATTGTCAACCCCACCACCTTCCTTCTCACCTTGTGAGGTGGTGCTCCAGTGAGCAGAGTCACAGCTGAGCGCTAAATCAGGTGGGGCGTCTGGGGCAGGCTGACACATGGTAGAGGAGATTATACAGGTCAGAGGAGAGACTGGAACGGCTTGACCAGAAAAGAGGTAAGAGAGCTTGAATGAGAGAATAGTCCTAAGAGAAAAAGAGAGAGCGACACAGAGATAGAAAGTATTAAAATATTTCTGCTGATGCTTTAAGAGCAATGAATTTTAAACTTATTTTAAACAGAATGCTAAATAATGTTAAATACAGAAGGATGCTGAAATATAAAGTGAAGCTATAATACTTCATAATTTCCTGACGTTATCTACAGCTGGGTGTAATGAACACACATATTACAAGCAACAACTTTTAAAAAATATGAATTTCCAAATGAAAATTCTTTCAAGAATTTTATTAAATCAGTGAAAGGCACAGTATACGACTTTTGGTCAAATTCAGCAAATGTCTCCTCATGGTCCACTAGCTGTCTGTTCTGTGTGCATGCTGGCAAAAATACCTAATTTTCATGCATAGTCCTGACTCGGAATTAAACCTGGCTCAAGCCGGGGCTCAAAACACTCCTCCAGCCAATCAGTAACAGTGGGTGGCTCATGCATAGGACAAAGGAGAACAGTAAACATAATGCAGTTTTTGTTCATTATTTAATTAGAAGTTAACTAAGCCTTTATACTTCAGAAATTTAATGAAAATGGGAAAAATGGGAGTTTTGCCCAGTTTTGGGAACAAAACCTGTAACAGTGCTACAGAATGAACAGCCATTCACTTTTATTTGTGATCCGACTCACTGAAAATAGCCCATCACTAACCTGAACTTGACAGCTGCACCTTTTAAGATGGAACAGAAAAACTCAAAGGCATGAGGAGGTTGCTCTGTTTCTGCTGAACTGGAGGGGTCACATAATTGATCCTATTTAAATTTTTTGCTGTTTCACAGAAACCACAGTTCTGTATCGTTTTACAAAACAATAATATTTGTAATAGCAACAGATTAACACTACAACAGAAATGGGTTGCTAACCAACACCTTGACTAAAAATTTTTTTTGCTCTGTGGCCACAGATTTTTGGTCCAATTCAGCCTCATTGTGGTCCAATAACTGTGAGAAGTTTGAGGAGTTTTGTAGTCAATAAGATCTTAAAAACCAAGTGTGCTAGCCCAGTGTTACTTATCTTGGGAATGTGTGTCCATGATTTTGGGGGTGGAGCTTCTGAAAGAGCGCTGAAGGAAGGCCTGTATTTGTTTGTCAAATATCAACAATTGTTTTTCAAAGTCATGTGTTGCACCTTTGAAGGTAAGAGGTAAGCTAAGCTAAAGATTGTATAGAACACAGCTCATATGGACAATGTGTGAGTGCCTCACTTTTGAGCTGCTACAGCTCAACCTGTTTAAACGTGTGTGTGCTGACCAGCACAACAGAACAAGCAGCTTTTTAACCCCTTTATGTCTTTTGGGTATTTCGTTTGTCTTTTGTGGCAAACAGTTTTAGGCCTTAAGGAAAGAGCTTTAAATACAAATCAATACCTATATAAATATATTTTTATAAGATATAATTAAGTTGATTTCAAACTGTTGGTGTATTTACTTTTATTTGTCTTTAAAGGTGCAATGCTTTCACAGGGTGCTGCAGTCTTGCTATGACAACTGGACCAAGAAAGACATACAGCAAATTCAATGTTGACAAGTATCAAAATGTTTACTTGTATCAAAAATCATAATATGATAAATGTACATCCTTACATCTCTAAAATTACCTTGATTTAGAGACCAGGGCAAAGATGGAGTGAAAGAAAGACAGAAACAAAACGAGAGAAAGAAGCAGCACAAGCATTAAAGTGACCAACTGGACAACAAACAAGTCTGTTACTGAAAAAAAGAAAAAAACACAAACCAGGCCAGTCAGAACAGCCAAGCAAGACGACGTAACCAGTTTCACCCTGGATAACAAAAGCTGAGGAAGATAATGTAGTGATGAAAAGAAAGCATGAAAGACGAAAGCGTAACTCACAGGCTCTGATGTTTGTCCCTCCTTTCAGAAAGCACGGCAGCCTCAGCCTCCCGTTACCATGGAGTCTCCTAGGGCCGCCTCTAAATCCTCCACTTCTGCACCCTCTCTCCATCTCTCACGAGCACTTTCTCTCTCTCAATCTCCCCCTTATTCTCCCCATCTCTCTCTCCTCTCACTCCATCCACACGACTCTCACCCTGTTGATCAAACAAACAACCCACCCCTCCTTTCATCCCCGTGCTTGCCCTCTCTCCCACATGAAAAGATGACCAACCCCTGTTTTCCCTTTCATGCCTGTCCCTCTATCAATTATAAAACAGGATGGTTAGACAATGTCTATGTGGCAGCAGTGGAAACAAGAGACGTATGAAAGAAACAGTGGACAATTGGCGCATCATCATGCCCCCTAATTATTCCTCTAAAATCGAGTATATTTCAAAATTTAAATCAAGATTTTAAAAGTGGCGCTGAAATGATCTAATGTTCTGAGCACAGAACCCAGTGATTGTGATAGGTCAACATTCAACAACAATTATGCAAACAGGCGCTGAGACTCCAGGGTCATTACAGTAGACATGCCCAGTTAGCAGAGAGGTTAAATTAATTTAAGGGGGAACTCTGTAAACAAAAATCTGCATAATTAAATTATAAAGATGTAAACAAAGTCAATGAGACCGGTTTGGTGTTCCATCCTATAGAAGCTTACTGAGTCAGATTCTTTCACAGTGGTGGTGATGGGAACCAGAAAACAAAAGAGTTTAACAAAGGATTTTAGACTAAAACATATATTTTTAAAACATCCACACATAAGTACATGCAATCAAAATAAAGTACACGTCAGATAAAAATGTTTTTTTTTTTCTGGTTTACCACTATTTTACCATCCTTAACATATGAGACATTGTAAAGTCTCAGAAAGCATGCATGGGTTGACTGGTAATTTTTGCATAGTAAATAAATGTCAATATTTGTGTTGTATGTGACCCCTAGTTCCTATAACCACCACTGGAATTCCCCTCAATGCTTCAAAATGCTACCTCACAGTAAGTTCACATATATACTGATTGAAGTTGGAGCTTGGAAAAAAGTCAGTTTCAACCCATAAAGTATTCAAATGCTACTAAAGGCATTCATTAACTGGATCAAGTGTGCTACATTAGGACTGGAGCTAAAGGTTACATCTGAAAACACATACTACAATCCCAAATATACAGTGAAAACCACTGCATTGCTTCGTATAGTACATAGGGTTAGAATTAGGATTAGCATTGTAGCATCCCCCTGTTAGGCTTAGGGTTAGCATTGTAGCATCCCGCTGTTAGGCTTAGGGTTAGCATTGTAGCATCCCGCTGCTGCTATTATGCAGATGTGGATGTATGGAGTGTCATGGGAGGTGCTGGACTTGCAGTGAGAGAGATTAAAGCTGTATCATGTGCTTATCATACTGAGCTGTGTGGCTGTTTAGTGGGCTAGTTGTGCAGTGTTAGTGGTTCCCAACACAGGGACAGGCTTCTATCCCAGCTGTTCCCTAGTGCTGAGTGCCAGTCTTTCATGCTGCTATGTTTTATAAAAAGCACTTGTTTAAAAGCGCAATGCTTCCGACGCCTCCTATTTAAACTACAGCACGGAAAATATAATACAGTCATTCATAGTATAGTACAGTGCAGTGGCATAAGCACTAGGGGGTAAGAGGTTCCTTGGGCAATCGTACAGGGGCCCATTACATGGGGGTCCCTCACATTGTTATTAACACGAGTCACAGAAAGACTCAGTTTTTAACAATGTCTAATAGTTAGATTCCATCACCATTACACAGACTATACTGACTTCTGTTTATCTCTTTTTTATTTATAAAGCATCTCTTCTGTTGTAACCTCAAAGCCTGCAACATTATTTATTTATTTTTTAGTTTTCTAATTGATTTAAATTCTTAATAAGGTTGTCTAACACAGCAGGTCTTCTTTAGTGCAAGACCATCTTTGTGAATAGTAAGTAACACTGCATCCCCAGTTTGCAAGGAGTGATATCGTGAGCTGCTTGGGAAGAGGATGCAGCACATAGCTGCTCTGCTTCGGCACTTCAGGGGAGGAGGACACAGCACTCAGTCGCTCTACTACAGCCCTTTAGGGGAAGAGGACACAGTACTCAGTCACTCTACTACAGCTCTTCAAGGGAGGACGCAGCACTCAGTTACTCTACTACAGCTCTTCAGGGGAGGACGCAGCACTCAGTTACTCTACTACAGCTCTTCAGGGGAGGACGCAGCACTCAGTTACTCTACTACAGCTCTTCAGGGAGGACGCAGGACTTAGTCACTCTACTACAGCCCTTCAGGGAGGACGCAGGACTCAGTCGCTCTACTACAGCTCTTCAGGGGAGGAGGACGGAGCTCTCAGTCGCTCTACTACAGCTCTTCAGGGGAGGACGCAGCACTCAGTCGCTCTACTACAGCCCTTTAGGGGAAGAGGACGCAGTACTCAGTCGCTCTACTACAGCCCTTTAGGGGAAGAGGACGCAGTACTCAGTCGCTCTACTACAGCCCTTCAAGGGAGGAGGATGCAGCACTCAGTCGCTCTACTACAGCTCTTCAGGGGAGGACGCAGCACTCAGTTACTCTACTACAGCTCTTCAGGGAGGACGCAGGACTCAGTCGCTCTACTACAGCCCTTCAAGGGAGGAGGACACAGCACTCAGTCGCTCTACTACAGCCCTTTAGGGGAAGAGGACACAGTACTCAGTCACTCTACTACAGCTCTTCAAGGGAGGACGCAGCACTCAGTTACTCTACTACAGCTCTTCAGGGGAGGACGCAGCACTCAGTTACTCTACTACAGCTCTTCAGGGAGGACGCAGGACTTAGTCACTCTACTACAGCCCTTCAGGGAGGACGCAGGACTCAGTCGCTCTACTACAGCTCTTCAGGGGAGGAGGACGGAGCTCTCAGTCGCTCTACTACAGCTCTTCAGGGGAGGACGCAGCACTCAGTCGCTCTACTACAGCCCTTTAGGGGAAGAGGACGCAGTATTCAGTCGCTCTACTACAGCCCTTTAGGGGAAGAGGACGCAGTACTCAGTCGCTCTACTACAGCCCTTCAAGGGAGGAGGATGCAGCACTCAGTCGCTCTACTACAGCTCTTCAGGGGAGGACGCAGCACTCAGTTACTCTACTACAGCTCTTCAGGGAGGACGCAGGACTCAGTCGCTCTACTACAGCCCTTCAAGGGAGGAGGACACAGCACTCAGTCGCTCTACTACAGCTCTTCAAGGGAGGACGCAGCACTCAGTTACTCTACTACAGCTCTTCAGGGGAGGACGCAGCACTCAGTTACTCTACTACAGCTCTTCAGGGAGGACGCAGGACTTAGTCACTCTACTACAGCCCTTCAGGGAGGACGCAGGACTCAGTCGCTCTACTACAGCTCTTCAGGGGAGGAGGACGGAGCTCTCAGTCGCTCTACTACAGCTCTTCAGGGGAGGACGCAGCACTCAGTCGCTCTACTACAGCCCTTTAGGGGAAGAGGACGCAGTACTCAGTCGCTCTACTACAGCCCTTCAAGGGAGGAGGATGCAGCACTCAGTCGCTCTACTACAGCTCTTCAGGGGAGGACGCAGCACTCAGTTACTCTACTACAGCTCTTCAGGGAGGACGCAGCACTCAGTCGCTCTACTACAGCCCTGCAAGGGAGGAGGATGCAGCACTCAGTCGCTCTAATACAGCTCTTCAGGGGAGAAGGACGGAGCTCTCAGTCGCTCTACTACAGCTCTTCAGGGGAGGACGCAGCACTCAGTCGCTCTACTACAGCCCTTTAGGGGAAGAGGACGCAGTACTCAGTCGCTCTACTACAGCCCTTCAAGGGAGGAGGATGCAGCACTCAGTCACTCTACTACAGCTCTTCAGGGGAGGACGCAGCACTCAGTTACTCTACTACAGCTCTTCAGGGAGGACGCAGCACTCAGTCGCTCTACTACAGCCCTTCAAGGGAGGAGGATGCAGCACTCAGTCGCTCTACTACAGCCCTTCAAGGGAGGACGCAGTACTCAGTCGCTCTACTACAGCCCTTTAGGGGAAGAGGACGCAGTACTCAGTCACTCTACTACAGCTTTTCAGGGGATGCAGCACTCAGTCGCTCTACTACAGCCCTTCTGGGGAGGAGGACAGAGCTCTCAGTCGATCAACTACAGCTCTTCAAGGGAGGAGGATGCAGCACTCAGTGGCTCTACTCCGGCTCCAAGCATATTGATCACTAACAGTATTTTGGAAGTAGAGAATTGTGCCTATCAGTATTTAAATAAACTGGTTCACATTATCTCTGGTGTGAAATCAGATCAGATCAGTGTGCTCACAGCAAGTTATCAGGACTGTCAGTCCACATACCTCAAGCACGGGCAAAATGTAGTCTTTCAGACTCACCGCCCTTTCCTCTATATCCTGTTACTGACATTATAAACTTTTCATCATATGGACCCTCAGCATATGCTATTTCTCAGCTTTTTAGCCAGAGGTACGGACATGGCTCCAGTGGTGATCCCGCACTAGACCGCCGGACGGCGCTGCATATTTGCGCTGCTCCCAAACTCGACCGCTTCGACGCTCACGGAAACACTTCACCTCTCAGGGGTCCGTGTGACCACACGGTGTTAGGACTGCACAGCTTTATACGGTGAGTGACATTATTAGCTTTATGTGTACGTTCCGCTCAGTGTAGTGACTTGTGTGGACTAGTTCAGGATTTAGAGAGGCGCCTCAGCGGTAGTTTAGTTGGAGGTGAACCGCGGAGAGCAGCAGAGGGGCCGGGGGGGGAGGAATACGGGCAAAGTCATGGAGGTTATCGGGGGCGAATATGTCTAGCATCAGAAATTCACCTTAAACCTCACTGACTGCACCTCCAACATGTGGCTCCTGAAACCTGCTGTAACTGCGCGGACTGAGTGAAACGGGGGGACCGGTGTGCTGTGAATACAGCGGCAGCTCGGTGCTTTGCTCACTTTACTCAGTAGTCAGGCAGACATCTATAGAGCAGAACTGTTTGTTGAAGGAAGCTCAAGTTCACTGCTGCACTATTTAAGGTGGAACGAGAGAACTCGACCACAAACGGCTGGCGAATAAGAACTCGGCTGTATCCTGGTGTTTGTTGGACAGTGATAATCTGGTGCAGAAGGTTTGAGAGTCCAGAAACAAGCAAGGAAATGAAATGTAACCTGTGTAAATTCTACTTAGCTAGCTACGTTAATGTTAGTTACGTGGAGCTTGCTAATAGCAGACGTTACCTATGTTGGGGTTACCGTAAAACTGCTTGCTTTCTAAAGTGTGTTTCTTATTTGAATTCCCCGTTCCACCTTAAATGGAGCAGAAGCTAAATTTTGAATGTAACTGCTGCACTATTTAAGGTGGAACGGAAAATTTGATTAAGAAAGCTAACTTCAGCTACGTCTTTCTTCAAGTTTAGGCTAAATAACGGGTTTATCTGTATTTCCTGCTACTTTTGTTCTCAGTATCAACACAAAGTAAATTACGTTTTACCGGAAAAATGTGGATAAAAAAACAGCCTAGCTGTTAAATACAGGTGGTTGTTGTGGTTGTGATGCTAATAATCTCGGAACTGCTGGTCTCTACAGTTTCTTCAGTCTCACACGATGAGCTAAACCTCTATATTGTTCAAGTTTTAAGAAACCATCCAGAGTAAAATGCACAGAGCAAACAAACAAATCTTAATTTGGGGGCCCCGTATAATCCTTTTAAGTGTCACAAGTATAACATTGCTCCTATAGACAAAGCCAGATTGGCTGCTTATGAATATGTACACTATAAGCCTTGTTTTTGTTTCTCTCTCTCTCTCTCTGTCTCTCTGTCTCTCTGTCTCTCTCTCTCTGTGTCTCTCTCTGTCTCTCTCTCTCAGATGGCTACTCGGCTGCTCGCACGGAGAGTTTGGAGCATCACCGTGAAAGATTTTCGCCGCCTGCCAGTGGCATCTTCGTCTTTTTCATCATACTCCTCCACACTGAGCCCCTCCTCCAGGCCACAGCACCTCTTGTCCCGCTCTCACTCCCTCCCTCTGATCTCCTGTAGAGGTGTCTCCTTCAACGTCCAGGACCACGATGACTTCACCGAAAGGGTCATCAACAGTGACCTGCCTGTAGTCATAGACTTCCACGCGCAGTACGTATTTTGAATGCTTGGTTGACCGACACATGCTTCACCCACAGTTGTGTTCTGTCGTAGCTAGTGTTGCAAATTTTACATTAAAAAGCACAAATCAAATTTCCATTCAACCTAATGAGAAACCGTAGTGCATAACCTTTTGTCATACTGCCTAACATTAGAGTGTAGGATTCATTTTGAATTCTGTATGCATGAGAGAGGCCACACCTTGGGTGTAACTTTTCTGTTGGATAATTAAGAGTTTGTTATAGATTTTTTTAATGTTACTACATGACTGAATTAATGTCATTGCATAGCCAACTAGCTACTTTAGCATGCTATGTGCCAGTAATACAGCTTTTCATTTAATTTGTGACCCCGACCCCTCTGTGTATATATTTAATGAAGCTAGTCAGAGACAGTGACAAAAAGGAGGCCTTGCAAGCTGAAGCTGTTCTCCTGTCCCCATAAGTATAGATTACACAAAAAACTCTCATTTAATTCCAGCGACTAGACTGTTTACATGCGTAATACATTTAAAAACTACTAAGAAACTCTGTAGGCTAATTGCTTTTGTGTGTGTGAAACACTTTCTCATTAGTTTTAATGGGACTTTGTCAGCTTACTGTGAATCTTGTTGAACATGTCCTAACAGTTTCTGTTAGAAAACACGTGTGGGTGGAGCTTAAATATATCAGTGCGTATTCGCTCAATTCTCTATGGGTTGGTTAACTGTGCCATTTCCTGTCTGAGGATTAACAACCCACACCAGGATCTGGCCCACGCTAATTTCTTTTGTGCAAAAGGAAGGGGGGGTGGTTTAATGTTAGTCCAACTGAGATTAAATCAATAGGTTTTAATTTGAAATAAATATTGCACAGGGAGTATGAACTGACAGTCTTATTATCCCCGTTATATTCCCTTCTGCAATTTATGCCTGATTCAGTTTGATTATCTGATGGGTCTTTTATGCTAATACAGAGACTCTAAACTCTAAAGCCTCTTCCTGAGGAATATAGTGCAGGGTTAGAGTGTGGTCTAATTTTGCTAATTGGTTATAAATTTAGTGCCTGTGTATTCCCTAAATGTCATTACGACCTTGAAGCCTTAAGCATGAAATGCTAAAACAGTGGCACAGCCATTACTTATATGTGCAAGATAAAACTAGACAGATTGTGTTATTGTGGATATTGTCAGATACAAGCCAGGGTGAGTATTGTAGAACATTGAATGTGCTTTGATATTAGAAATGATTTGCCCCAGTATCCTTTTGCATTATGGATAGAGCCTTCAAATTGTCACAGTCTCATTTTCTTCAGGATTTACCATATTTCTGTCCAAATTTAGTTTTCTTGTTTCTTTGTTCTGTAAAGCAATGTACAGCCTGTCCTGTTTGCAACATTGTATTATTTTTATTTCTGAATAATTCCAATCAGTTGTTCTGCCTTCACAGCTGCTCTGGTTTAGGGACATGATCAGATGTTATCTTATAGAAGTTATCCAGTGCATCCATTTTCTGTAAAGTGTTATTGCTTGGTAACCAGTGGCAGGAACAATTATCCAGGTTTTGTTATCATGACGGTTGTTGTTATTATAAGATGTCATAAAGCCTTGGCTGATACACGGGCCAACAAATTGCCCAGAGAAGCTCTAAATGGTTTCTGTGGCTGTGTCACATTAAATCACCAGTTGGTTCTGTAAACATAGATGTGGGTGATGGGTCCACAGACACTGCCTAGTTTCTCTGTTAATGGATTTAAAAAAAAAAAAAAAAATTATTTTTTTTAATTATAAATATATCTTTAAAATCTTTATTTAGCAAGTCTCTGTTTTGGCCTAAAATGCCAACATGGCTAACAACAAATACAAAAAAATCCAGCATTTTTTCAGATAATCTGATCTGTTGTCGTCCTTTTAATTACTGCTGTATATGCTATGCTGTGATGACTGTGTATTTCTAGCTGATATAATGAGCACAAAATTGTGGTATCTCTGTTTCCAATAAAAAAAATTCATTCTGTTTTTGTACAGAGTAGTCATACTGGAAGTAGTCTTGCATTGCCAGTATTGGAAAATATCGGAACACAAGCCTGTTAGCCTGTTATTTCCCATGACATATAGAATGAGGCAAAAAACAAAGTCACCACTTAAACTGTCCCTCAGTAAAAAAACACAGAAGTATATGATGGATACAGTGTCTGTGGCTGAGATGCCTGTTAGCTAGGCTTAACAAAACAAAACTTAGATTCACCAGTGCATACGATACGTGGAAGTGTGGATCGTCTATAGGAATACAACTGGCAGAATCTTGACAGTGAGGTCAGGTTAACACACTAAAGATAACATACTCTCTTGTCTGCATGTGAGCAGAGCATCTGTGGCTGCGACTGTTAACTGCAGTGCATTTATTGATTGTGTGGCAGGTTGTTTTTGTTTTTTTGTAAGACATTTTGACAACAAAAATGAGGGACTAAATAAATGTAGGCCAATTAATGTGTCTGGTACATATTGCAACATTTAATTAACAATTGTTTTATAATAATTAAGTTTTTTTATTACTGATACTGTATCAGTGCTCAGATTTTCAGTCTTTGAGTCTGTCCTCTGCCCTGATCTCTGTTTATTGACTAAGAGGTACTGCAGCCTGCTCAGCCACGGCAGGGATTATGGCTTCTCCTTTGGCCTTGTTAGTCTGCAGCGAAACAAACAGCCACATTTGGCCGACCCTGCGGGGCTTTATTTACATATTAAGCCAGTGTTTTTCCTGGCTACACTCCCTGGAAAACAAGCTAATCTTTATGCAGCCTCTGCCATTTAATGCGTTTGTGTGGTGTGGACTGGACAGCGGAGTGGACAGTTGCGTGTGTTTTCTGTAGCACCGTGTTTGTTTACGTTCTGAATTGGTGGAGTGGTTTCTGCAGCGCAGTGTAATGTCTGTACTCTGAAACCTGGTGTTTCCTGGTCTTTCTCGTAAAGTATGTGGATGTAAATATGCGCTGTGAGGAGGTTTCTCATGTAATGTATGTGTGTTGTTGAACAGTTGGTGCGGACCCTGCAAGATCTTGGGGCCGAGGCTGGAGAAGGCCATTGCTAAGCAGAAGGGACGTGTTGCCATGGCCAAAGTGGACATTGATGAACACACAGACCTTGCTATTGAATACGGGGTAAGTTCAGTCCTTACATACTTACACGCACACACACTGCTGTTTGTTCCCCACACCTACACTTGGGGCCCATCTCACTAAGCACATTGATCTTTATTGCTACTCTGAGTAGGGATGAGTGTAATACCAATACCTATTGGTCCTATTGGTGATGCTTCTAGCTATATTAAGTGCGAGAAAAACTGAAGACATGACTTGCAACATCTACATGAAAAGAGGTGAAGCTGTAGTCATTTACCCACAGAAAAAAAATATTAACAGCCATAAGCAGTACAAAATTAGTTACCGTAGGTTTTTTGATTAAATGTCTCACCTAGTTTATGTAGAAAACTACCCATACATTTTTATTGTAATTTTATTTATTTATTTATTTATTTTTTAAACAATAGCACATTTTAACAATGTTGTACAACTCTCCACAACACTGGGAAGCTGCACTGCAGACATGGTGTATGTAGTCAGGGGCTTGTAAACACCTTCATTTTGGAGGTGTTTACAGTGGGCCCCCTCCCAGTCATCCAGTTTGAAAAAGTCTGCTGTGTGAAAATGAATTTATGTCACATAAAAACTAACAGCAGCACTGTTTGTTCAGGGGCTTATTGACCGATCAGAAACTCAGAAACTGGTACCAATTTAAATAACAAAGAAAGCATACTATATAAGTAAATGTTGTTGCAGCAACGCTGTGGTTTTTAATATCTATGTAGCTTGCTTTGCTTGCTTTGTTAAAAAAAAAAAAAAAAAAAAAGCTGGATTCTGTCCTCTCGTCTTTATAACCCTGTACCTCTGACTTTTATGATTATTTACATTAATACTATTGGTATTGAATGCTAACTACTAACTCTACACTATATCTGTTGTGAAGAACTATATAGGCATATCTTGGGCCGGGTGAACAGTTTTTTCATGTTGGTAAAATATAAACAAAAAAAGCAACTAGGTGACCAGGGTGGTCCAACTTTGTCTGTGCCTGATTAATCAGAAGCTTGAGGTTGGTCCAAGAGCTATTTATGATCTGAAATCCTAAACTGCAGCAGGTGAAGCTTGCAGTGTAACCTAAGAAAAGACTAGGACTAGGTAAAACTAATTGTTCACTGTGATAATACGACCTGTGATTACACAACGCATGAAGTATACTGAGCGTCTACACTTAGCAAACATAGTATTAATTAATGTTAAAAGAAGGATTTTATATTACGGAAAAACAAATATAATGCTGTGTCATTCAGATGATTGGCAGGTGGCTTTGGAGCACAGCCAAAATGTTCAGTAGTCCTGTGCTGGTAACAGAATGTTTAAATTCAGGTAGCTGTGTAGAAGATCACCACAACAAGTAGTTAATCCAGGTAGAATTTGTGCAGGGGGATTTTTATTATTTTTATTATTATTATTTTTATTTCCACAAATGGTTTACACACAACAATGATAATAATGATTATGGTTTAAATAACTATAACAGAAATCCTTTTATTCAATAATTCTGTGACACAAATGGAAGTCTAATCTTTAAGTAAAAACATAATAGCGCAGTAATAAGTAAGCTGTTTAAAAAAAAGAAACTGGGACTGATTTCAGAAGAAACTTTGGCTCAGAAGGGGTGTACACACTTTTGGACATGCAGTGTATCATAAACTACACTGTCAGAAACCACACTTCTTGGACTAAGGAGAAATCTATCTTATCAAAAAATTATCATTAGAAGTACTAGACAAAGAAATTGTAACACCACGTTGACTCTGTTCTTCATCCATTCTAGGTGTCTGCAGTTCCCACCGTGATCGCCATGCGGGGTGGTGATGTCATCGACCACTTTGTAGGCATCAAAGATGAAGATCAGCTAGATTCATTCGTCAAGAAGCTGATTGGACAATAAACATCGGTTACGACCCCTGGGCCCAATGCAAATTTCCACCCTACACTCAGTTTACAGCTCTGGCTAGACGCATTCTTCTTTTTTTTTTTTAAACAGCAAACCTCTGTAGCTTCTTATAGTTGGTGCGTGCCGCTTCATACATGCTCTCTTTCGTCTCTCTATGTAGCCCTCAGTCAACATTCACGTTTCATCTACCACCGATCCTTGCTGCTAAACTCTTGAGACGTTCGCCCCCAACCAATGAGTAAAGGAGCCTGAGGCATTTGTGTTAGCTTTAATAGATTGTATTAGGGTGTACAGTCGGTCACTGTACCACTGTATTTTATTGGGCATGGATATTGGTTGAAGGGCAGACTTGGAATGAAATCTTTTTTTACAGGCATAGTAGCTCAGCTGGTTCAATTGTGCCCTCTGCTGCAGGTCCTGCTCTTGGCCACACGAGGGCAGCCTTTCTCTTGCATCCAAGGCCACAGTCATCACACACCGCTCTGCCTAATGATGTGAGAGAATGTGGTCCGTATTTGTCGCACATCTCTGAGTGAGAAAAGTGATATCCAAACAATTGCAGTCATTTGGAGCTGATCCTAATACTCTGACTCTGAGATGAATGATCAGTAAGGACCTGTGTATGTTTGTTTGTGTGTGTGTGTGTGTATGTGTGTGTGTGTCTGAGTGAGAGAGAGTATGTGTGAGTTATTGAGTCTTGGGTTTGGTTCTGTCTCAATTCTGACTGTGAAATTGGAGTTGGAAAGCATGAATATGGTTATGGGTTTGACTCTAGATTTTAATTCAGTAAAACAGTGTGGTATGACAGACTAATGTGAAGTTAAAAATAAAAAAGATGTATGGTGTTCTACCTAAAGACTCAAATGTTTTTACCCCCACCCCCCTCCCCCAGGTAATAATGCAAAGCTTGAAGTGAACTGAAACGACCACATTAGAATCCGCTTGGCAAAAATAGCATAAAAAAATCCCCTGGGCACATAATAGAGATATTTGACATTCCAGTGCAGCTAGCAAGTTAATTACCCAGTGACTGAGAGGCTGGAATAAGGCTGAAATGAAAACCAGCTTTTTCTGGCAGCGCAGTGAGGTTTTCTCACACAGACCTGAACCAGCCAAGCTCTAATCACTCAGCTAATAAAGTATGGAGCATTACACGATTTCAGCACAAGAAATAATCTGGTAGTATGTCAAGATTCCTTAGTGTTTAACAGGTGAATGGGTGATGGTAAGCTCTGTGGGACTCTTCAGCCTGGTCTTATTATGCCTATGACATATGACAACCTGTAATGCTCAAATCAGATTAGATACAGAGGCCTTCCTGATCAGATGATCAGATTTGTGAGTTTATTTAAGACATCAGCCTGTAACAGCTTGTTTGACTGATAAACAAACACACACACACACACACACACATATATATATGTGTGTGTGTTGTCTCTGTCCAATGAAAAATTATGATTTTGAGTTTTCTATATCATTTGAACACATCAGTGGTTGTTTACATTGTGTATATTTTAAATGTGGGTCTGTGTAGGACCATCTCTATTCGTGACCCACATTAGGAGCAGGACTGACTCTTGATCTAGAATCGGCTTTTGTGTATATAACTGTCATAAATGCAGCAGAATCTGATCTCAGATCAGTCCTCTTACTCAGCATTGCTTTGTGAATTCCAGTCCAAAATCAGATTAGAATCTTCTTTTAATGTGTTAGGGCAAAAATGATAACACTTCATCAAGGACAGCATTCATAAGTCTTCATTTCACCTAAATAAGACTTTTATGGCAAATTAAAACATTTAAAACTTGCTATCATCATTTATCAAAATGTGGTTCAATGCCATTTCACCTCAGTAAATGTTATGAGAAATGTTGGAATAAACCTCTGTTATTGTCTATATAGGTTTACGTCGGAAAGGCTCTAGTACTTTTAGCTGTCAGTGTAAAATGTATAGTCGTATATAGTAGTAATATTTGAGTTGCTTCAACAACGCTATTGTAAATCTTTCTGTTTTTTACAATGAGCTGAAACGTGTGAAAGGTATATGTCAGCATGATTATAGTACCCACGGGCTGCAGTTTGTTTTCATATAAGCAGGCTGACCCATATTTAGCCTGACAAACTCCATCTGTTATTAGTTCAGCCTCTTATCCTACAACACTTATTAGCTTAGCATGTTAACCAGTCCAGCGAAGTGTTTCAGCAAAGACATGGATGATAGTTTTAAAAAATGGTGCACTGTTAGTAGATTGTATGCCCATAAATCATCTGGTAACACGACTGCCCGTATTCCTGCTCGGCAGCCAGGCTGTGTTTTTAAATTAAAGGTTAAACATGGGGTCATTACCAGGCAGGCACAGGCCACCAGAACCATGCACTGTCCCCGTAAAACAGGGGCGTCTGGTCTCCCTGCTGTCCACATAAATAGTATGAATAGCAATTAGCTGGCTAACTCTACTAGGCATTTCTTCTCTCTCTGTCATGTTCTGTGTCCACCCTGAACCAGATTCCCTAAAAGCAGTGTCTCGCAGTCACTGTAGAAAGATCCAGTATCAGCTCGCTCTTGTATATCATTGTGTAAAAAGGTAAGCTGAATTTAAGGCTGATGTTATTGCCAGAGTAGGAGGTGTACCTGCGTGTATGTGTGTGCTGTCTGGCAGCAGGTCTGTCTTTGTCTCTGCT
The DNA here is from genome assembly GCA_021613375.1 of Megaleporinus macrocephalus. Classification (NCBI taxonomy): domain Eukaryota; kingdom Metazoa; phylum Chordata; class Actinopteri; order Characiformes; family Anostomidae; genus Megaleporinus; species Megaleporinus macrocephalus. The sequence goes on from CM038703.1 coordinate 35,337,000, forward strand.
TGTGTGTGTATGAGTGTGTTTTTGTGTAGGTGTGCTCTTATCTCTTCTTTCATCTGTATAAATACCGTGTAAGCCTGAGGCACACCTCCATCTCACAACACCTTACTGTAAATTATAGCTCACACATACAAGCTGCACGCCACACAACTTAAATTACACCTCTCTCTCTCTCGGTCTCTCTCCTTCTCTCTTTGTCTCTCTCTCTCCCTCTCTCTCTCTCTGTCTCTCTCTCTCTCGGTCTCTCTCCTTCTCTCTTTGTCTCTCTCTCTCTCTCTCTCTCTCTCTCTCTCTCTCTCTCTCCCTCTCTCTCTCTCTCTCTCTCTCTCTCTCTCTCTCTCATGCTTTATGGTTCAGTCTTTTATCTTCACCTGAATTGACCTACCTCAGACTTTGTCTGTGGGTGTGTATTTCTTCAGCTGTTTGGTGCTGAATCGTTCTCACATTAACAAATTATTCTATTTCTTTATACTTTGAGCGCTAACATAAGAACACTCACGTTGTGGGAGCCTTCGTCTTAGTGGGGACCACAGGCTAGACCCCACAGTGTAGATCAATACATTTTAAAGTCACAATAAGGTTAAGGTTAGCATTAAGGTTAGGAGATAGGTTAAGGTTAGGCTAACAGTAGGTGTAAGGTTAAGGTGAGAGTTAGGTTGGGGTTAGAGGGGGGCTAATAGTAGTTCTGGTTAAGGTTAGGGTTAGAGAGGGGCTTATAGTAGTTCTGGTTAAGGTTATGGTTAGAGAGGGGCTTATAGTAGTTCTGGTTAAGGTTAGGTTTAGAGGGGGGCTAATAGTAGTTCTGGTTAAGGTTAGGGTTAGAGAAGGGCTAATAGTAGTTCTGGTTAAGGTTAGGGTTAGAGAGGGGCTTATAGTAGTTCTGGTTAAGGTTATGGTTAGAGAGGGGCTTATAGTAGTTCTGGTTAAGGTTAGGTTTAGAGGGGGGCTAATAGTAGTTCTGGTTAAGGTTAGGGTTAGAGAAGGGCTAATAGTAGTTCTGGTTAAGGTTATGGTTAGAGAGGGGCTTATAGTAGTTCTGGTTAAGGTTAGGGTTAGAGAAGGGCTTATAGTAGTTCTGGTTAAGGTTAGGGTTAGAGGGGGGCTAATAGTAGTTCTGGTTAAGGTTAGGGTTAGAGAAGGGCTAATAGTAGTTCTGGTTAGGGTTAGAGAGGGGCTAATAGTAGTTCTGGTTAAGGTTAGGGTTAGAGGGGGGCTAATAGTAGTTCTGGTTAAGGTTATGGTTAGAGAAGGGCTAATAGTAGTTCTGGTTAAGGTTAGGGTAAGAGAGGGGCTAGGGTTAGGGTTAGATAGAGAAGGGTTAGGGTTAGATAGAGAAGGGCTAGTAGTAGTTCTGGTTAAAGATGGGGTTACAGTTGGTCTAGTAATTGTCCTGCTTGAGGTAAGGGTTAGAGAGGGGCTAGTAGTAGTTCTGGTTAAGGCTATGGTGAGAGTTGGGCTAGTAGTTGTTCTGGTTAAGGCTATGGTTAGAGTTAAGCTAGTAGTCGTTCTGGTTAGGGTTAGAGTAGTTCTGGTTAAGGTTATTAGAGAAGGTCTTATAGTGGTTCTGGTTAAGGCTATGGTTAGAGTTGGGCTAGTAGTAGTTCTGGTTAAGGATAGTGTTAGAGTTGGGCTAGTAGTAGTTCTGGTTAGGGTTAGAGTTAGAGTAGGTCTGGTTAAGGTTATTGTTAGAGAAGGGCTTGTAGTAGTTCTGGTTAAGGTTAGTGTTAGAGAAGGGCTTGTAGTAGTTCTGGTTAAGGTTAGTGTTAGAGAAGGGTTTGTAGTAGATATGGTTAAGGTTAGTGTTAAAGAAGGGCATGTCGTAGTTCTGGTTAGGGTTAGGGTTAGAGTAGTTCTGGTTAAGGTTATTGTTAGAGAAGGCCTTTAGTAGTTCTGGTTAGGGTTAGGGTTAGAGTAGTTCTGGTTAAGGTTATTGTTAGAGAAGGCCTTTAGTAGTTCTGGTTAGGGTTAGAATTGACTAGTAGTAGTTCTGGTTAAGGTTAGTGTTAGAGAAGGGCTTGTAGTAGTTCTGGTTAAGGTTAGAGTAGTTCTGGTTAAGGTTAGTGTTAGAGAAGGGTTTGTAGTAGTTCTGGTTAGGGTGAGAGTAGTTCTGGTTAAGGTTATTGTTAGAGAAGGTCTTTAGTAGTTCTTGTTAGGGTTAGAAGGGACTAGTAGTAGTTCTGCTTAGGGTTAGAAGGGACTAGTAGAAGTTCTGGTTAAGGTGAAAGTAAGTCACCAGGAAATTAATGTCGCTTAAATTCTTGGAAACATAATTGCGTGTGTGTGTGGAATGTTCTCGTCACTCAGTGAGCACCTCACATTTACACCCAACTAGCCTTTTACTTTCACACACACCAGTGCCATACTATCTCACACTCACGTCACCCGTTCATTTACTCATCGAGTCATTTATCCTTTCATCTGTCCATCACTCATTCACCTCATTGGATCCTTCATAACTTCATAATGTCTCTCGTGGACTGACTCACACACAGTTCACACAGTCACTCCTTCACTACTGCTTTACTCACTGAATATTTACTGTACAACTTTCTTTTCTTTCATCTGTTCTTTTATTGTTCCTTCATCCTCCTTCTCCTCAAACATTTGCTCTGCCCCCCCCCCCTTCTCTCTGTCTGTCTGTCTTTTATTTCATCTCTCTCATCAGTTCTTGGCCACCTGCAGTAAAGCTGTATGTTCATTATTTCTGTATATCTGTCCCATGATGTCATCAACAGGAACTCTCTCTCTCAGCATGCTTTTACTGGACCACAGATGACATCATGCCATCCCATCAGCCATAAGTGCTTATTTTCTCACAGTGCGGCTGAGCTGGTGAGGCTGCAGTGTTTCCTAAAGCCTGTCGGATCGTGTCTATGCTATAGAGGAACAGAAAAGCCAACTGAGTCACACATACAACGCACTAATGCAGATTACACATTTAAGCAGCACTTCCTAGGTTAATCCCACTCTCAGGGTGTATAGAGCCAGCGGGCACTCTTTTACAATCAAGAGCAAATCCAGTTAGAAGAAGACAACATTGAGATGAAGATTTTTCTCCTTACCCCACGTTATTACCAACTGGCATGGTGGATGTCTAAAGTCAAGCGTTGTGCTAACTATGTCTGAATCATCACACAGTTGCCTAAACTGTTTAAGCCTCAGGTTGACTGAGAATAGTATGTTTCTCAGCTAAAACCTATAGTAACAGCCATCTTGAGACCTGAGTTATAGGCACAGAATGTGTCCATTTAAAAATACAACAGTATGTCATACAACAGGAATGAAAGGAATGCTAATTTAAGGATTGTGTCACTGCAAAATAAATATATAAATAAATCTATCAGTGTGCGCTTGTTATAGGAAGAAGTTTGTATTTGCTGTATTTATATTTATTTCTTTTATTAGCAAAATGCTACTGTAAACATTGTCTGGCCAGGACTGTTCCCACATGTGATGTAAATGAAGGTTTGGCTGTAGCCCAGAGACAGAACACTGAGACAGAGTAAAACCAGAGCGCTCTAGATCAGTGTTTCCTCATCCTGGAGGCCCACATTCCAGAACATTTGAGTGCTTTCCCAGCCTTAACACGTCCATTTTTAAACTCAGGACTTACTGGGCCCTAAAAGAGGGTGTTCAGAGTGAATCTCACTCTACCATTTAAGAATCTTCTTTGTGCTTTCAGAAAACCCAGGCAGGATACACCATATGGACATAAGGGGGACACAACTATTTATCATTGAATTCAGGTGTTTCATTTAGTCCCAATGCCACATGTGTATTTGCAGTGTAGTCATGCAGTCTGCCTTTACAAACATTCATGAAAGAATGGGTGGTCCTAAAGAGCTCACTGAATTTGAGGGTGGTACTATAATAGGATGGCACTGTTGCAACAAGTAAGTTTGTGAGATTTCTTCCCACCATCAGAGACTTGGTATTATTGAAAATTGGAAGTGTCTGACCACATAATGTTACAGAGCAGGATCAATGAGTGCTGAGACATATACTGCACAAAGGCCTCCAGCTGCATGCAAGCCTTACATCACCAAGCACAATGCCAAGCGTCAGCGTCAGATGGCGCTGTGTAAAGCATGCCAACACTGGACTGTGGAGCAGTGGAAATGTGTTCCAGTGAAGCGAAATCTCATGACATTTTGGACAATTATATGTTTCAGCTTTCAGGGAACAGTTTGGGAAAGAAGCCCTTTACTGTTCCAGCATCACTGTGTCCCAGTATACAAAGCATAAAGGTTCATAAAGACTGGTTGGGTGAGTTTGGTGTAGAAGAACTTGACTGGTCTGCATAGACCCTTAACCTGAAGTCCCCTAAAACACCTTTGAGATGAATTAGAGTGGGGACTGCAAGCCAGGCCCTATTGTCCAATGTCAGCATGCATATATATATATATATATATATATATATATATATATATATATATATATATATATATATATATATATACACAGTATATAGTATACACTATCTATCAAAGGTGTCAAAAGTATTCACATTCATTACTCAGGTAGAAGTATAGATACTATGCTTTAAAAAATACTTCTGTAGAAGTTGAAGTATCAACACAAGCTTTTTACTTAAGAAAAAGTATAAAAGTACTGCTTTCAGAAGTACTTAAAGTATAAAGTAAAAGTAAGGGGAAAAAAAAATGCGATTAATGACAAAAGATTAGGCTGCACCACTGGGGGCCTATAGTGCACTAGCCCACCTCATTCTTCTAAAAGCCATAATGACTATAATGTTATATTAAAATGTTAATGTTGATAAATTTGAGATACGCCCATTGATAATGAATGTAGTTTAGTACAATGTAAATATATTAAAGAAGCATATCTGTGTACTACTGAACATTAACATGTGTTTCATGGAGCTGAAGATATGATGACTAGTTGTCTATAAGTATTGTAATGGTGCAAAAAGTCAAACTTCAAAGGCAAGTTATCAGTAACCTTTACTGGAATGTAAATGTACATAAATGCAAACAAGCTGAAATGAAATAGGAGTAACGAGGCTATTTTTAAAATGTAAGGAGTAGAAATTACAGATAATGGAGTGAAAATGTAAGGAGTAGAAGTAAAAAGTCAGTTGAAAAATAATTACTGCAGTAAAGTATAAATAACCAACTTTTCTATTTAAGTAAGGAAATGAAGTATTTGTACTTCATTACTTGACACCTCTGATATCTATATATAACAGACTGATATTTCAATATTCAGTTTAGCTAACATGTTAGCACAACAGCATACCTCTCAGCATACATCACATTGTGTGAGTGCAGCTTGCACAATGCTAACTAGTCAGGAATAAGCCAAGGCCCTGACCTACCGTTTACTATAACCAAAAAAGAACAAATAAATATATTTAAATATACAAATATCTGTAATTATATCTGTAATACTAGCTGATTATTAGAAATACTAGCAGTTTATAAAGCTTATAAAGATTATAATATTGCAGCACCCCAGTAGATTCTAATCTTTCCATCAGATTGGAGACATTATCAATGACTAGGCTAGTGGAAATATTGATGGCAAAGCTTGTAATGCTTAACATGGTGTCTGTTTACAGCGAAGGTCCTGCCCCTCAAGAAAAAGAGATAATCAGACTGCTGGTCATGGCGTGAGCAGAACAGGTCGATAATATTGTGGCACTAACAGGAAAAATCTCCCCTAATCGTAAAGATCTGCATAAGAACAGATTCAAGTGAACTTTTATCAGACTCAGTGCACAGCCATTAGCCAATCAGCAGCACAGAAAACACTGTCTCAGGACACTAGAGAAAACGCCCTTGACTAATTGTGTGACTGTTGCTTAAATGAACACATTTCTACAAAACAAAATTAAGATTGAATTGTTGACTGTTAAAAACTTCTGGCCCAAGCTTAGCAGTAAACACAGCTAACTAACTAGCCTGCTAATATGCCTGGGTGGGGGTTGCAATTGCAATTGTTGCTCAGTGCAACAGGCTGAAGGTTTTCCACAAGTGACTATTAACACTTACTGATTTCATTAGCTGGGTTGTAGATAATAACAAGCAAAAAACATCAGCAGGAAGTGTGGAACTTTAGAATCGAAATCTTTTCTATATTGGTTGGGGCTGCAGAAGTTGGCCCAAGACGTTTAATCTTAAGGAACACAGGGTTTTGTTAGTTTTTTGGGTTTTTTTTTTTTGCTTTTTATATTTTTATTGTGTTTTTGCAGTATGAGTACTTCGTAATAAACCCTGTAGTAAATTCAATGTTCTGTGCTGGGAACGTACAGAAATGTAAAGGTAACAAGTTGGTAGCTGGGTGTATCATTTTTCTGGCCCTAATCCTACCACAAAAGTTACACTAAACTAAACTAGCTGCTGGAAAGATACTTTCAGAGGGCTATGTTTGGGCACTGAGTCTTCCTTTGTTGTATACAAAATCTTTTGAATATGTGTTTTTGCGGACAAGACAGTGATTATCTCTCCTAAAGGCTGGGATCTCTGTGTGAGGGTCCATGGCATGCATTTGAAGCTTTGAGAGGAAACAGGGGACTTTCTTATCCAGAGATCAAAGGAACTCCACTACAGATCTGCTTGATGTTTACAGAGACACTAATTTCAGTACTTTACACTGTATACATATATACCAAGTTTCAGCTAGTGTACGTTAAAGCCCCGCAATAGCTGTTTTATTAACGATATGTGTCAATATTTAATTCTCATAACATCACTTACAGATTTATATATCATTAAAAATCTTTTTTACAGGTTACAAACTGTTACAAACTCTTACAAACTGTTTGTAGTAAGTTTCATCATAGAATTGCTGTATACACTGATCTTCAAAGAAATGTGTTGTATATGAATGAAATCACTAACCCAAACCTTTGGAGAGGTAATGTAGTATAATATAATATAATGTAATATATAATGTATAGTATATAAAACAGTATTAAAGGGCCTATGATCCTGCATTTATGGTGGATATCATTCTTTTTCTTTAAAGATCCACATGTGCGCACATCCCTATTGAACAGGCAGCTTTAGTTCCTGTGTCCTTAAGACCAATGATGTAGGTGAAAAAATTCTTCTATTCTGATTGGCTTCTTGTAAGTACACTATAAATAGGTGTGGCTAAACTAACAGTGCAGTGCCATCAGCCAATCAACAGTGCAGAAAAAATACTAGCTGCAGAAAACAGTCTTGACCAATCACATTGCGCTTGCCAGGAAAAAAAATCTTTAAAGCAAAAATTAGTAACATAGGTTGCTAATACAGATGTGTGAACAGAGAGCCTGTGAGCTGAAGACTGAATAGATGGAAAGATAAAAGAGAACTGCTTTTAATGACATCACAAACACAATTAATTGAGAATAAGCTAAATTCTCTCATGGTTACTTTCTGGTGGGCCGAATCCTCACAGGTTAGCTTTGGCTTTTTTTTTGGCAAAGAGGAAGCATCCATATCTCTCTCTGTCTTCTTTGTCATTAATTTCTCTCTCTCTCTCTCTCTCTCTCTCTTTCTCTCTCTCTCTCTCTCTCTCTGTCTCTCAATATCTCTCTCCCTCTCTCTCTCTCAGTCTCAGAACTCAGCCTCCTCTTTCATACCTGTAACACATTAGTGCTCTCTCTCGTGTCTACAAGCCAACAATTACGTGTTCTCTGAGTCAACAGAAAAGCGAGGGATGAGGTGGAGGGCTGACGAAAGAGTGGAGGAGGAAGGGAGGGAGGGAGTGAGTGATCCAGCGTAACTCTACACCTCTTCCGCACCGAAACAATAGACCACACCTCCGCTCTGGCTCCCTCTTACTCTCTCTCTCTCGCTCTCTCTCTCTTCACCACTGCGTTACCATATAAGGACAAAAAGGCCCAGCCAGAGAGACAGAGTGAGAGAGAGAGAGAGAGTAAGAGAGAGAGTAAGCTGCTGCTGAATTCCTTTGGTCTCTCTCTCCTTTTCTTTTGTCAACTTTTACAAAATAAGTTCATTTGTAAGACTCTATCTGTGGCACATGCTCTAAATACCACACGATCCTGCTGATACGTTTAAGTAATCTTTATTTAAAGAGCTCAAGTGCTGTACAAGATGAGCAGATAAATTCATTACAGTGATATGCAGAGACCCCAAAAGACTTTTGGACACTTTAACCATTTAACTGCTGGTAAACTGTCATGGAGTTTGGTAGCTTACGTACACAATGCAATTATGGCACGAATGTCCCTTGCCCTGTGATGAACCACCCACATGTCCAGGTTGTTTCTTGTCTTCTGTCCAATGAGCCACGTTCAAATGACAACGCCGCCTCAACCCAGTGATGATGGCTTGATGGATGTAACATGGATGTACAATGTGGAGACCCCTCGACTTTGATTTAATTTCTAATAATAATTGTCAGTGGTTGGCCTTAACAACTAAATATCATATAAGATTTGGTGAAAGTATCATTCAGTATTTGGTGAAAGTACTTTGCCTTCATTGCTGCTTCTACTCTTCTTGGGAGTCTTGCTTTCAATTTTCTAAAATCATTTCTGCAGGGATATTTTTTCCACACCTTGAAAGTGTCATCTTAGAAGTTGGTTAAATTTAATTTTATTAAATTTCATTTTAAATCACAAGCCACTTCTGCTTTTGGCTTTTGTCTATTTTCTCAGTAAGGGCTTCTTGATAGATACACGTGTGGGTATGTGTGTGTGTGTGTGTGGGGGGGGGTGTGTGTGTGTGTGTGTGTGTGTGTGTGGCATTGCTATAGTCTGGCACAACACTGGTCCATGTTTATTTTGTTTACAGTAAATATATTCTGTAGCTCCATTTACAGTCTAAACATACACTGACCCCTCTGCCTGACAGACTCACACACACACACACACACATGCAGGCGCACATACACTGTTGGACATAAAGCAGTCTCTGTTGTTCAGTCTGTGTTTAACAGGCAGATATTTGAGTGTGTTGAACCACAGGAGGTAAACAGGCCACGCATAGCAGTGTGTGTGTGTGTGTGTGTGTGTTCTAAGGGGGGCAGCGGAGTTCTGAGTTAATGGGACACAAGGGGGAAAAAGAGCAGGAGAGAGCAAGAGAGTCATGAATAAGTTTAAAACTATTTTCTATTGTTACATTTCTCTTTGTAGTGTTTTCTTTGACCTATTTAGGTTATTTACTTTGATAACACCACTTTGATAATCTCTCTATCTATCAATCAATTTATCTACACACATATACATACACACCCACACATGTGTGTATATCGTAAAACAGATAAAGTCATTTTGTATTGAATATTGTTTCTAAATAGTAAAGTTATGTAGTTACATTTACGGACAATCTTTATCAGAAAGAACACTTATATTGTTCCATCTAGCTTTGATGGCTTTAAACAGTTGATAACAATAAATTTTATGTTTAATGTGAGCCTGAATATTCTATGTAGGGTTTAAATCTTTGATCAGCCAAGACACACAGACTGAATGGGAACTAAAGGCTTATTCTACCTCTGGACATTCCTGGATCATTGTGAGTCAATGTGACTTATCATCACTTCTTCCTGTGAACTGATTACAAAGGGAACAGTGGAAAGGAAACCGAGACAGACAAAGGGACAAAGAGAAAGAAGAGAGAGAGAGAGAGAGAGAGAGAGAGGTGATCCATGCTGGTCTATGCTGATCATGACATTGTTGTTTATTTGGAGGTTCAGTATGATCAGTGTGATTTTATGCCATTTAAGGGAGCAGGACATACAGACACACACACACAGCCGCAGTGTGTCAGGTCGAAAGAGTCTGGGTGAGATGAAACGCGTTGCGTAAGAAGTTTTGGTGTCCTCTATGGAGCAATAATTAAAGTAGGGAGGAAAACACAGTTAATGTGTCTCCTCAGAGATAAACACTAAAGCTAATAGAGTGCATGTGTTGTGGGGATGTGGCTTTAAACGCTAAACCCTTAACTCATAACAGTAACATCGGTTTAACTGTTAGTTTCAAAGAATTGAATGATGCCAGCTGCTCTGTACATTGTGTTAACATTATGATGATTAATGGACTAATAGAAATCTAATAGAAATTGGCTGAAATAAAATCCTGTTACAATAAGATCACAGCGGAGAGCCCATTTTTTGCAAATGATCTTTTCCCCTATAGTATTTTGTATGTACCAAAACAAACATAATTCCTTTTGTCTATTTTTTCAGTAAGCTTTAAATGTTGCCGTTACTGACTGATGTATGTGAATGATCTCTGTTCTGATTGGTTGTCCTGTGTAGTGTTTATTTCATTTTAAAAAGCAAACTAGGCTCAAACATTTCTTATTACTTCAGCCTGAATGGACAGGGCTAAACTCATGTAGGCTAAATAGGTGGATATACTGTATGTACATGAGTTGATGACATCACGAGCGATGAATTTAAACCAGGCCATTTTTATCTTTGTTGCCATGCATGGACTGAAGGAATGGGATTTTTTTTCAAAACCTTAGCAAAGTTCATATAATACATCAAAGCTTTTATTTATAGAAGTGAGGAAAATTCTCAGTGTGTGTCTTTTAATTAACATCTTCCATAAAGTTAGCATTTGTGATACACATGGTTTCTGTATGTAAGCGACTTAATGTCCTTATAATATTGTAGAATAATGCCTGCATCAATACGTCAGGTTACACCATGATATGGTATTATGTATATATATATATATATATATATATATATATATATATATATAATGAGCATGGTCAGTAATTAAAGAACACTGACCACTTTAAAAGAAGTGTAGAAGAGGCTTCCAAGTGACAGAGCTGTCTAATGTTCCACTCTGTTTTCAGGGATTTCAACTCCCAATACTGTTGAGAGTCTGTGAAATGCCAACAAGTTGCAACACTAAGTTGCTATTGGCTATTACGACTGCATTTGCCGGTAGTATGGTGCCAACATCACTCTTTTTCCAATCAAATAGCTTTTTGGGCTCCCAAGTGGCGCAACTGTACAAGCTTTGACCTTATCATTAGGAGATTGTGAGTGTGATTGATAGTCATCTGTGGCCAGGGGTTCAAACAATAACCATATTAAACTCAGGGCAGTGCTAGCCAACACAAGCATGTGCTAGCTGATATTACAGAAATGGCAATTAGCGCATTGAACTGCCTAATGACATTGCACCAGTGGCAGTTTGTTGGATGCAGTGCTTTACATGTCTTAAAGAAGTCCTTTTAACTTGTTAGCATCATGTTATATGGGGAGAACTTCTTAACAAACTAACCTAGCATAAAAATATGTAACTCTTAGTAGTAAAGTAGTGTTGATCAACTAGCAAGGTACTGAATATAGCAGGCTAACCAGCTAGCTCAGGTGCATCTTGTCTCATAATACAACTTTTTACCTCAATAGGCGATTAAAGTAAGAGTAATTTTAGTGTCAAGTCTGCCATCAATCCAACATGAGAGGATGAAGATGTAGCACTGCATGATGGTGTATTCCAACCTCTTGTTAATGAGTTAAATGTCCTGCTCCCAGTTAAATCATTTCAGGATAGGTGGCCAATGAAAGGGAGAGTAAAACACAGCGATGGATGAAGCTTTTGGCAAGCAAGCATTTAAACAACCTGTGCCAACCATTCGGTCAATAATCTATGCTAGGCTGTAGAAAAAAGTTAAATAAATAAAATTAAAACAAAACTCAACATTGGTGATGCTTTCATCCACTAGGGATGCTTTCTCTCTGGGGATGAAGTTGAATTTGAACTTGCAACTGCTGATAACTTAAGAGGGAAGAGGAAGGATTGTGTACTTTCTGGTCATATTGTGCCTCCTATTGTTTGGAATATGAATTTGACAGCTTGTGTCATTTTACATACAGCTGTTTGAGGCCATCAGTGCTGAGTGCAGCAGTATTGACTTCTCTTTCTGTGAAAGACTGTCTGTAAAAGTTCCTTTATCTGTTTGTTTAATGATTTGTTGTCAAGACCATTAAGACCATTTTGTAATGACATCACAAAAAATGTGTGCTAATGTGCTATAATGACACAACTATATGAGAAACACTTCAAACAATCTGCTCATGCACAGAACTTCTCTGCTCCTTTATTCAGGACAAACTTTATACAAATGAACTCTCCAACCAGCAATCAGACAGTTGATATGTAGCACGGTAACCAATCGCATCACAGCCACAGTCACATTTTTTTATTTTAATGTCATTTAAAGAACAAGATTAGGCTGCTTTGGGCCTCAGAACTGGCTGCATAGACTTTCCCTCTTTGTATCTCACTCTGCTTGTGTTTATTAGTGATGCACTGCCCTAAAATGAACAACAGGGATTGAGAAAAGCAATTTGGCTCACTTTAGCGAAAATGCATTAGTAACTTAATGCACAGCTACTGCAGATTTTGAAAATAAATAAACATCTATTTATAAAATATTGTGGCACGATGGTGTAGTGGTTGGTACGGTGGTGTAGTGGTTGGTATGATGGTGTAGTGGTTGGTACGGTGGTGTAGTGGTTGGTACGGTGGTGTAGTGGTTGGTACGATGGTGTAGTGGTTGGTACGGTGGTGTAGTGGTTGGTACGATGGTGTAGTGGTTGGTACGGTGGTGTAGTGGTTGGTACGATGGGGTAGTGGTTGGTACGATGGTGTAGTGGTTGGTACGGTGGTGTAGTGGTTGGTACGGTGGTGTAGTGGTTGGTACGATGGTGTATGTGAGTTGGTACGGTGGTGTAGTGTTGTACGATGGTGTAGTGGTTGGTACGATGGTGTAGTGGTTGTTACGATGGTGTAGTGGTTGGTACTGTTGGTGTATGTGGTTGGTACGGTGTGTAGTGGTTGGTATGATGGTGTAGTGGTTGGTACGGTGGTTGTAGTGGTTGGTACGATGGTGTAGTGGTTGGTACGGTGGTGTAGTGGTTGGTACGGTGGTGTAGTGGTTGGTACGATGGTGTAGTGGTTGGTACGATGGTGTAGTGGTTGGTACGATGGTGTAGTGGTTGGTATGGTGGTGTAGTGGTTTGTACGGTGGTGTAGTGGTTGGTTTGGTGGTGTAGTGGTTGGTACGATGGTGTAGTGGTTGGTACGATGGGGTAGTGGTTGGTACGATGGTGTAGTGGTTGGTATGATGGTGTAGTGGTTTGTACGGTGGTGTAGTGGTTGGTACGGTGGTGTAGTGGTTGGTACGGTGGTGTAGTGGTTAGCACTGTCACCTCACAGCAAGACAATCTGGGTTGGATTCCTGGTCCGGGTCGTTCTGGGTGGAGTGTGTATGTTCGCCCCGTGCTCGAGTGGGTTTGCTCCAGGTACTCTGGTGTCCAAACACATGCATGTTAGGTTGATTGGCCACTTTAAATTGCCCATAGGTGTGAGTGTGCATTGGCCATGTGATAGACTGGTGACCTGTCCATGGTGTACCCTGCCTTCGCCCGATGATGCTGGGATTGGCTTCAAGCTATGTCAGATTTTAAGACATTATTTTTGCATTTGGTAGCAGCTTTCAAAGAGCATGATTTCATGAACTTGACTGACTTATAATCATATAATACAGTAATTAGTCTGGAAAATATTTTGATATTTTGAATTTTTGTTTGATTTAGAATTTTAAGAATACCACCCAGCACTACCTTATGTATATTATTATGACTATATGACAGTTTCATTATTGATTTAATGCTTGAGTTGTTAACAACACAATATACCTCTGAAAGTCATATG
>CM038703.1:35355659-35385659 GCA_021613375.1 Megaleporinus macrocephalus
CAGTGATTAATTCCTGTTTTGCATGTCTTTTGCGGATGAATATGAAATCAGGTATGTGGACTATTTCATTCATCATCAAACAAGGACACTACACTCCTGTAGGAGGAAAAAAATAACACAGGCTGCAGGAACAAAATATCTTTATTAAGCCTTGATACCATCACTTATAACAGATTGCACTTGATAATGATAAGACAGCCAATACCGCTTTTACATGAATCGTGTTTAAGAATGAAATGCTGTCAGAAATATAGGCCTGTCCTTAAAACACTATTAAAAAGAATGGATATAGGAAAAAATAGATTGAACTAAATGTAGGTAATGCAATAATTAACCATTCAGATGATTATGTAGTATTCAGAAAATTATGTAGACAAATATGGAGACGGATGTCAATAAATACCATAAATACAGCTAAAAATAAGTCTAATACGAAAAAAACACTAGGCCTATAAAGTAAGAAGAAATGAAAAGGAATGTATAAAATAGAGATACTAAACTAAATTGTGGGCATATTCGAAATCCAGCGCACAAAGAAAACGAAAAAAATGAGGAAAAGGGAGGAGGAGGGGGGGGTGGTGTGGGTGGGAGGGTGGTGGGGGGCGGTTGTGGACTGCATTTGTAATTCCTGGCATTCCTCCGTGTTTTGTAGGAGTATGTGGAGCTACAGGCTGAGTGACACAAGGGGTCGAGGGCTGCTGATGTAGTCCATCCTGCACAGCCCGGCTACTTATATGGTCATAAAAGTCCTTGGCTTGCACATACCGTCCTCATTAAACATTAAACTCTGGGAGTGACTCGCTCAGGCTCTCCCAACCGCCTCAAGTTCATTCTACTTTTTCAGACTTCCCCCTGCTCACCCCCCCTTTTTCCTTCTTCACCAACTCTGATTGGAGCAGGCGCTCTGCACACTCGCTGCTGAGTGGCTGAAAGGATTAAATAGGCGTGTCGTGCAAAACACAAGCCCCGCCCGCGCTGGACCGCACCCCGAGCCAGTAGGCGAGGAGTAGTGCAAGTGGAAGAGGGAGGGAGAGAAAGAGAGAGAGAACCGAGGAAAAAAAGAGAACGAGAGTGTGAGAGAAGGAGAGCGAGAAAGAAAAAAGAGACGAAAGAGGGGAGAGAGAGAGAGCGAGCTAGTTTGAACAGAGGTTGCAGCGGACTTGGAGGAGTGTTTGCAACGCTGCCACGACCAGGATAACCACTGCAACTCCCCCCCCGTTCTTTTGAAGCCAGCCTGAAAGAGCGCGGAAAGCAGGTAAGCTCGACTTTCCGACCTGTAGTTTGTGCATCCATCTTAAAAACAAAGTGCAGTGAACCAGGAAGCGGGGCGAGCTGTGCAACTTGGCCACTTCACTGGGCGGGACATGCGGGCATAACTCCTGAATGTACCTGATTTTTTACAAACTTTTCTCACTTATCGGCCTCTCTTTTCAGATTTTTCAGGTTGTTTTGTTGTTTAAAAGGGCGTTTTGTGTTGGTAAATGAGCCGGCGAGGCCCCCGAAAAAGAGCAAGTAAGTTACAGGAAGCAACAACTTGCTCGCATGAATGAGTTGCAAAAAATGGAGGGATGGAGACAAACAGGGCCTGTCACGGAACCGAGAGAGTGCTCGGCAGCTTAAGAGCCGCTCAGGCAGTGCATTAGTGTGATTAGGCACTTTAATTTAAAGAACAGTTCGGCTACTCTGTACTGATGTGGCTTTGCTAGCCGACCGCACTCGGATAATTCATAGTGTTGCACGCGGTGACGTCAGCGCCCGATTCCGGTTCTCTGGCTGAGTGACGTACAGCGTTAGCGGGAGGGCGGCCGACCGACCGACCGACTTCTAAGATCGTTTAAAACGCGAGTTTTATTTTCACGATCGTCTAAACCGATGCCAATCGTGTCATATACGCTTGAATATCAAGTAGTATGTATGTGGATATCGAGTTTCTGAAGTGATCACAAATGTAAAGCCCACGTGGGGCATGCAGACAAACTAAAAGTAGTTATAAACTATCTCCATATTGTTACACGAGAACACCAGAAATCAGACTTTTCAGTAAGGACGTTCATAAACTGCCTTAGCTGGTTAGCTTAGCTTTTAGATTGAGAGCAGTGGAAGTTAGTGTGTCATTGATCTGCAACCTGCCTGGTCTTTCGTGACCACCCAGAGGATAAAACAAATCTGAGGTTGTTTCCAACAAACGAAGCAGATCTTACTAATGTCTTGGTGAGGGATCACCGATTTCTGAACTCTTTCCCCCTAGCAGACACCCCACCCCTGGGGGAAAAAACCCCCACCATATTAACACCAGCACTTGGTTGTAAGAAATTCTAATGATTCATCTCCTTCTACACCGAGACTGCTGAAAGACAGCTGTGATATAGTACAAGATAATACAATCTTACACTTTTATTGTATATCCGTAGGCAAACACTGGGGTGAGATGGAGCCAAATAGCTTAAGTCTCACTCTGATTTCAAGCAGTACATGAGATGTAGAGAAGATCTCATGCAGAGTAATTGTTTCCTCTGTAACATGCGATCAGTAAGCAACGAATTGTGAAAAACTTGATTCTGTGTCAGCTCTGAATCATCTAGTTCAGATCTCTACTTGGGTGTCTATTGCTGTTGGGTGGTGATCACTGTATTTGCTGGATAATGTGACAATTTGCACAATGTAATACTACTACTAATAATATTAATATGAATAATAGAGCAAACAAAATGATCAATAATTTGAACATTTCTACAGTTTCACAGTTAATTCATTAACGTAGGCCCAGAGTCTGACAAGCCTTTCTGGAGTGACCGAGTACAGGCACTCCTACAACTTCACTTGACCAGTTCTTTGATTTAGTAAAATAAGGTTGCCCTCAATTCTAACTCTGTGGCGATAAGTATCGCTCTCCGGCGCAGGGAGGGAAGCTCGGGAACAGCAAAGTTCTGGGGAATGCGTGCACACCCTGACTCCGTCCAGCCTGACCTCGGGGATGCGGAATTAGCCTGTAGTTAGCGTAATTATGCATGCCTGTGTTGCCTGGGGATGTGGGTGTCTTTAATCGTAATAATGTGGGACCATAAATTCCACTCCTGAACCCTGGGTTTGGGCATAGCCAGCAGGCAGGTCCTGTGCCAGCACAGCACAGCACAGCTCAGCCCAGTCTGGTGGGTAATAACTAGCTGTCTGTGTTGAGGCCTGTCTGAAACGGGGAGACAGTAGTATGCAAATGAGGCTCAAGCTAATTGCTCAATGTGCTGCAGATCCTGACTATTATCTCGCCATTGGTACGTTTTAAGGAACAAAGGCGTTGATGTGAACAAACACTTCAAAAAAAAAAAATAATAATAATGCAGGCCAACCTTTAGCCATAACACACCAAGGGATTACAGTTTGCTGTTATACAACCAGGCATATCACAATTGCAGTAACTGAATTATGAGGTTGATTGAACCCTAAGATGTTAAGCATATGACTCCAGCCAAATGGTCCACAGTTTTCACTCATTATTAGCAAGTGCAGTAGGGAGTATTTGGTTAAGGTTCTTGTTTATGTCACATTTGCAATCTTGCCTGTAACGTCTGACATTCACACTTGGGTGTGACTCACTCACACACACACACACACACACAAAGAGCCATTAGGCTCTTTTCTCACATTGTTGTCTCATGTCAAAAAGGGAAGAGCACTGTAGAAGTAGTTTTAGACTGAAATGCGACCAGGGTGTAAAGTAACATTGTCAATGTCGTACAAGGTTGGTGACGTAAAAGCTGTCACAGTTTTACGCCGGTAAATGACCCATGTTTGGTCCGTGGCGCTCACACAAAGCCTGCCTATTTATACCTATTTATCTGGATGTCTGAGGGTGTGGTTGCATTCCTGTCTCCGTAAAGCCTTGGTCTTCTGCTTTGATACCTACCAGAAAGATAAGAGATGGCTTTCAGATGAGATAAGAAGTTGGCTGTTGTATGCTGTGTACATGTACACTGTTGTAGTGTACATACAGTACTGTGCAGAGACCACTTTCCAGCAAAAATGGCCATTAAGTTTGAATTGTTCAAGTGGAAAATATATATAAATGTATATTTAATTAAAAAAAAATACACAAAAGCTTCAACATCTGGAAAATACCTATTAGCCTTTGTTCTTATCAGGAAACGTCTTTCAGTTTTTCAAAGAAATCTGAAGGGATATTTTTGATATTTTTTTGTTTTATCTGACACTCCAAGTAATTCCAGTCACATTCAGTGACTGGACAGTCTGTTGAACATCAGAAGCTTCATTGATTTTTCAATTTTTATTTATTTTTATCTTTTCAGACCTATAGCGTTTTCTCACAGTGATAGGATGGACAGAAAAACCTTTAATAAATAACTGACATTTTCACACTGTACTGTACATATTATACATTAGTAAATTAGCGTTGATACATTGCATTGGCCTCTCCAAATCAATTAGGAGTGGCTGCAAATGTGCTTTCATTTTCAGTTAACATTAGAAAAGTATATTTGAAGCAAAAGCTGTACTTTGTGTCCTAATTAATTAACACTAGTCTAGAAAATATGTTAACCTCAAGCTAACGTTGTAGTACAGTTGTTCTGTGTTAGTGTAACGTCTAATCAGCTGGATCTTTGTGTTGACCATGTTAAGTCGGTATGTGAGGTGGGATAGGAGTAGAGTTGGTTTACAGGCACCTGGGCTGAGGGGTGTGTGTGTGTGTGTGTGTGTGTGGGTGACCTGATTTTCTGCCTGAGTGAAAGTGACCCACTTGAAGTGCACCTTCTCCATTTTCTCCTTAAAGCTCGTCCCTCTGTCTATATTTCATTCTTCCTTTACCTTATTTCATTTACACCCTTACCTCCCTCTTCCAGATGTGATGGAAAAGATTAGTTGTTTTTTTTTGTATGCGGTTGGTCTAAATATGTCAGCGATGATGAGAGAGAGAGAGAGAGAGAGAGAGAGAGAGAGAGAGAATGAAAGGGCGAGATGTGCTGAGAGAAGAGCTGGCGTGTCGACTCGTGTCTGTGACTTTCTGCCCTGCAGTGGAGAGGAGGGCAGGTTAATCATTGACTGTCTGGTCTGCTCTTTTTGCCTCCGAGATAAGCCGAGTTACAGTACAGTGACGTGACCTCGGTGTCCATCTGTAAGCTTGTATAATAGGCTAAACAACAGGGACAGAATATTATTGCTCCATTTTATTGAAAGCACATTGGTGAATTGGTGATGTAATGACCGGGCCGAAGACCACTGGGCCTGGGTTACTGTCCAAAACAACATTGATTCATCAATATATCCACACAAGCTTATCAAAGAACTGTCCGAGTATTTAATCATTATATTGACTAAATACTGATTGGTAATATTGTATTTTGAAGCCCTCCACTGTGTCAGTATTGCAAAAAGACTGTACAGTAGTGGTCTCTCCTGTATGGCCGGTCATGTTCTTTACTGTGCAGTAAGTGGCTCACAGGGGGGGATCTCAGTAAAGCTGGGTATTTTAAGGACACAACAAGGGCTGTTGCAAAACTGTTCCTTGTGCTGGAAAAGCTCGACATTTGGATTAAATTATCTGGCAAACGTAGACCTTTTTCTTGGTGATATAACCCCCAGGTGTCCTGCCTCACCTAGTTAGGACATGTCCTAAAGCCACACAGAGCTCATTAAAATACCTGTGGGCTTTCATGGCAGTTGCTGAGGCACGACGGAAGAGACATGGAGGTGCTGGTCGCTAACCCACACAAGGCTTGGCCGTTAGCTGGGCCTTTTTCAAACGCTCAGGATCAGAATGAGTCAGCGTAGCCACAGAGTAGAGCAGCCATAGTCATACCAGGATGGCGCGGTGTCATAAGATTGAAGTCAGGTTAAAGTCTAGTCTTAAAGTCGACTGTGTCATGCAGTGGTTTGCTCGAAAGGAGAAGTCTAGGCCCAGTCTAGTCAATCTCACACAGAGAAAACTCGTACTCTCGGTGTAGTTGTCTGAAGTTTGTTTCATATTTAGTTTAATCCTGGATCCATAAGGCTAATGTTAATGGAGCTAACATATGTAATCGTGTTGGCATGCCTGAATTGAGTTGTCAGTAAAAGCTTTGCGGCTTTAACACAAAACTAAAGAAGCAAGCGTTGGACACCAAACGTCTTGGCCTTTTATATATGTATATAAACCCACACCTGTTTCTGTCACCAAGCAGCTGAAATATAGCGTGCGCATGTCCGTCACATGTCGTCCTCCTTGTTTTTATTTCCACAGCTGACATATGATGAAAGCCTAAGTGATGTCGATGTCAGATATGGAGCACATCTGTGCTGTCCTGCAGCTGTTTGTTGTTATGTTGGCCTGCTCTCAGACAGAGAATTGGCAGGAGACCAGCTTGAGTGATATTCTAGAACGATACCTGCTTTAAGATACCAGTTTTCCCACGTAGTAATTTGCGTATAGACATATCGGAACTTATTTGAATATGCAATGAACATATACTAAGCGACTTTGAATAAAACATTCAGTCTTGTTCATTTCAGGGTTCCTGCTGTGGGTTGGGAGTATTTACTGTAGGTGTAATCAATCTGGTGTTTACAGTCTGAATATAATTTCTTAGTACAATAATTAAAAGAGGTGGTTTGTCTATATTTATTTTGTAAATGACATCAACGTACCCATGATGGCAAATTCTTCATTCATGTTTGGCAAAGGCATGAAAGCCTGCAGCACTGCTTTATCTGTTTGACTAGCATGACTGCAGTGTAAAAAAAAAAAAAAAAAAAAAAAGAGAGAGAGAGAGAGAACAGAAACGGAGGAGGGGGTTGTCTACAGAATGTTCTGAAGCCACACAACATATTTAGACTAATCTGGCAGAGACTACACATTTAAAGACAAGCTTTTGACTCTTTGTATGCATTATAAGACAAATAATAATTATTTTAATGTTGCAAATGACACATTTCTGACACGTCAGTTATATGACTATTGATGACTGTGATAGTTGGAATTGGTGATAGAATTGGTGGTAATTAGCTCAAACCAACTGGCTTGTCGTGTTTCAGATAGTGTTTAATATATAGTGTGTGTGTGTGTGTGCACTAGAAGGCATGATGGATACTGATGGATAAGATTATAGACATCCAGATTTGTTAAAAGTAATAATAATAACTTTTATTTGTTATTTTAAACAAATCTCAAAGTGCTACACAGTAGAAATATCTCTATAAAATAAAAGAACTACTATAATAGGAAGATCAGATCAAGGGTTACAGTACAAAAGTACAACCTTTGAGAAATGTGCTCGTCCTACAATAACTGAATTGACGCCCGGAGGCGAGATTTGGCCCAAATACAAGTTCTGTAAATCAGCTCATGTTGTGCTGAATCACATGCACCTTAAACACAACTAAATAATCAGGCATGAATCACCACTTATGTACTCAACACTGTCACAGTATTAACAACAATTCTTCGTTCTCCATGCATTCAGATTAAAAATGCAGATGTTCAAATAGCAAAAGAGGGTAAAATATCCATTCGTACGCAAAACCGACTTTAAAATTGGCACAAATCCAGCCTTTTCCAACTTTGCCCACCCAGCCGTATCCATTTTTTAGCTAGCTAGTCCCAGTGCGTCATTGTTGCCTGAAAGCTCCCTCTTCCTCCACTGTTTGGTGGTCATTCTTCTTGTGGAGAGCTTCTCCTTTTTTGGGCTGGCTGCCTGCCTTGCCTGCTCCGCCCCTCCCTTCCCAGAACACACCTGTACATAGCCTTGTAAAAAAAATAAAAAATACAACAATAGTAGGAAGCCAGAGCGGATTGGCTAATCTCCAAACAAACAGGCCTAAAAGCTTTTCTCCAGCAGCACTACATCCTGGTCCAGCCTTTCAGACACACATTGCTCTTTTTACTGCCTTTACAAAAGGCTAATTGGGGGCTACAGTGTTTTATGCATTTAAAAAACAATTAAAAGTTCAGTTTTTTATTGTAATAGCAATGACTAGATGGCAGTTTGCATGATAATGATAATACATATTTTAAATTCTTCTTTAGCTTTCTCTTACATTAGGAATGAGAGCTTGATAGACACACCCATTCATTTGCATTTGTTGTTCTAAATGTTTTAAATGAAGGGTTTTTAATGGTATTTTTTAGTAAAGCTAGTACGTTGTATCGCCAAAATGAAAACTTTGCGGGAGAAGGAAAAATAATACTTGCATTACTTTTAGTAAGCCAATGTAACCTGAATTATTATTATTTATTTTAATGTTTTTGTATTTAATATTTAAGTCATTTGGCACTTGTGAAAGGCACCAGGTCTTTTGAAATCTTGACCAAAACTGAGAAATGTTCAATTGAATTTTGTTCTGAAAGTGTTGTGCAGTTGGGCAGTGTGACAGTATTCATCATGGTTATACATTGTCACAAAACAAAGTAACATATGCTGAATATTGCCTGTGCTCATAAAACACTGACCTGAACTGCAGTTGTTAAGTACTTTAGTTGAATATAGTGCTGAAATAATCAGTAAAAATAATTATTTTTATAGTTTTCAGTGTTTGTAAGTGTATCCCTACTGGATTCTTCTTTAGTTCCAGCTGATCAGTCAGTATTCCAGTATTATATTTGTTCGTATCATCCAGCACTAACGTGCACTTACAGATTTTCACGACTGCTTGCGCTTCACCAGCGTGTGGGTAGTTTTGGAACGGTCTGTATGGGTGGAACTGAGTTTCATCCAGCTTGATTCTCAGTGTGGGTTCCTGAGTAAGTTTAGAGCACATGTCACTTACTGGTGGGTGCTAAATCTGCACAGTGATGCAACTTCCTGTTGGAACAGGAAGCAAGCTTATACTTCAGAAGAAACACATTTTTTGAACTGCTGATATCTGATTGCACTCATGGTTGGGGGGGAAACCCATTTAGAGACTTCCTTCAGAGCATGAGAGCAAACTCCAGAAAGGTTCTGAGCGCGTAGCATGGATGGATGTGTTCTAATGTAGACAGGCAGGTTAACAGGTATGTGTTTGAGAGAGAGCGAGCGAGCGAGCATGCGAGAGAGAGGGGATGGATTTTGCCCCGGGTGTGGCATGTGACACACACCTGTTTGTGCTTGCTTGTGTGTGTGGTTCATTTGATTTGGGGTATTGCCCAACACCAAAAATTCAAACCACATGGCTTTTTCTTTTTTTCATTTTATTGTTTTGTTGCTTTTTGGGTAAAGCAGCTGATTAGAATGCAGAGCTTCCATGGAAATGGGGAGTATCACTAACAGCTTCTTGGAATGATAGACTGGGTTTGGTTCATGAGTAACCACACCAGGCTGTACTTTGAAGCATGAAGCACCATCAGTGAGCGCTAACCAGGAGTGTCCCATTTCAGCAGTGATAAGCTCATGAGGATGGCGAGATAAGAGATGACAGAACTAGGCAAAGAAAGGAAAGAGAAAGAGGGAGACGGGCGAGGTGTAACCTACATCAAGATTTAAGCCTCATGACATGAAATGAATTACTATTACTGTGGTTGTGTTGGTACATGATATGTCTAGCAATACAAGGGAATTATTGAGTTACTGAATTACTGATGTTGCATGGCACCTATATGGAAACTGTATCCATGGTGATATCTGGTATTTTTTCATGCCTGCTTATGTTTTTAAAATGTAGAAACTCAAATAAAACACCTTCAGCATGATTAAAATCACTGATAAACCTTATTTTCTTGTTTTTGGGCTTGTAATGGCTACTATGCTCCCCAATGATGTGGGGGGTCTCCCTACTAGCACCACAATATCGTTAACCCTCAAATTAACGCCTCCTTCTTGAAGAGCGTAAATAGACATTGTGTTTAGTGTTATGAGGTT
Organism: Megaleporinus macrocephalus; assembly: GCA_021613375.1. NCBI lineage: Eukaryota > Metazoa > Chordata > Actinopteri > Characiformes > Anostomidae > Megaleporinus > Megaleporinus macrocephalus. The sequence goes on from CM038703.1 coordinate 35,365,481, forward strand.
TATACCGTTCATATGTCAACAATTCTCCTTATTTATAGTTTCTCTGGCTCAGCATATTGATGTCTAATTGATACCTGGTCTACCACCAAAGTAGCTTTTGTTTTTATATCAATTAATTTTTTTGTATTAACTTTACAGCAGTTTGTAAAATTAAAGTTTAAACATGTTTCTTTATCCTTCTGTGGTATCAGTACTGCAAAGGCCAATATCACCATAACAGTATTGTTCAGTACTACTTAGAATTCTACTAACCAGTATGGCAGTATGTTGAAATAGTCTTGGATAAAGTCCTCTGTGTCCACTTAATGATTTTCACATATAATAAAGGGCAAAAACTGTTATAATCAAGTTTGATTTGTATGTCATGTCAGTTCTCATTAAGCTAACCGCACCAGCGTATTTAGATAAGCTACAGCGTTCCCATTTAATCACAGATAAGTGTACGTATGTTGTTCAAACTGAACTCCGATCACGTTCCCTGCGGTTAGAAAGGCTGTCCAGGGTTCCTGACTCAGTAGATACATTTTGGCACGTTTCCTTGAGATCTTACCAAGTGGTCACTTTTTTTAGGCTACATGATTTTTATTTGGACCACACTTATACGCTGGCACAGGCATGTCGTTCTGCAAATGATTACACAATAATGATGGTGTGGCATAAACCCTTAATTTGTTGGAAGAAGAAGAGAAGGGTTTCTGATTTGAGCGTTGCACTCCCTCACCAATTAGCCTGGGCTAACTGCGTATCTGAATAATCTAACTTGCCTCAAAGGCTTGAGTAGTTAAGTAATCTGAAACAGACGTGCTTGTGTGGTTTCTGGCTCCGTATGACGTACTGTTATCTATAATAATGGCCAAAGTGGGGGCTACTAGTGGTGTTTATGTCCATTTTTATGGGTTCAGTGTGTCGTACAGTGTCACAAACCACAGTAGATTATGCTCAACTCAGGTAGATGTCATTTTGTATGCAATTAAGTTATAATTTGAAGGTATTTGGGGTATCGGTTGGGTTTAGGCTTTCGTTACTGCCTCTAGCATTAGCATTGCAGGTCCAGACGAGCACTAAAAAACAAACATGTCTGACTGATGAACACTTTTGAGATTAGGACAAAGGTATGTTTTGTTTAAATTACAGTCACTTCAGGGAAGTGATAAAAGGGAAAAGAAAGTACCTGATAATGCCCACAAGGTGAATGACGGACGTGCTGAAACATCACACCGCAGTGACAAGTGAAAGTCGGTGGAAAACATCTCCCTCTCTCAGCGTTCTTTCCCAGCCATTAGAAGCCACAGGTGACTGAGTGATTGCTAATGCTGTCCGACACAGCTTTTATATAAGAACAGTCAACAGCACTGTTATTGTTAGACCTGTCTGTGGGCAGTCAGCGTAGGGGTCCAAGCACTGTTGAGATGAAATTATGTTCTTTGTATGTTGTAGATGATTCAGTGAACCCTGAGGGCTTCAAAATAACTGCAGCCATTTATGGCAAATCCAGGCTTTGTTTTTAAAATTATCCTTAAATGCTTTGTAAAAACTTGATTAAGCTAGTTTTAACTAACCATGAAGGCGGTGCTGAACGTAGGGAGCAATGGTGTGGTCTTCAACAGTATCCAGCCCATGCTTGTGGTGTAAATTAGCATGGCTGAAGAGTCCCCCCCCCCAAAAACACATTACATGAACATAGTTACATGAACATAGTTACATTACATAGCGGAGCTAGCCTGTTTTGTTGTGTTTACGTGTTGTAATCTATGTAATTATGGTAAAATGACACAGATTAATGGAATTATGGGGCTGGTTTTAGATTGAAATAGCAAATTGTGACATTGTGAATTAATTAACAGTAGATAGTGTTGTATTGCCAGGTCCACAGGATAACAACCCCAACCACAATCTCATTCTTGTTCTTTGCCTGATAAAGAGATTTGTGTTACGCCTATTATCACATTTTGAATACTTGTAGTTCAAACAAGAATTTGCTAGCACCTTCCTTTTTCTTTCGTTTTCTTTTTTTATGAGCCTACATTCCTAATGTTAGTATTTAGTGCTCAACGCTTGAATAAATTGGCACCCTGTCCTGACACAAGTGTTAGTGTTAATTTTTGTTTTGCAATATTCTGTAGTAAGCGTTTCCCTAAACTTCATCAGTCTGACAGAAATTACAGCTTTATTGTTTTCTTTTTTATGTTCATCAGTGTTTAACTACACTTCCCAGCATGCATTATGCAAATATGACCATTTGGAATAGTGACTGTTAGTCGATAGCTAATAATTAAGTGGTAAAGTAACTCTTTCTCTGATCATCAACGAAAGCTACACGGAAAACAAGTTTTTGCCATTTCTGCTGGAGGAAAAGAGCCAAACTGAGGTGAGTTCGGTAGATAGTCAGTTTACTACCTTACTAGCTTCAGTTTTTAGTTTGTTGTTCCCTTAAAATAACTACATTCTGTTTTTTTTGAGTAATCTGTTCTCGTCACTGTAACGATCAGCACCTAAAGTTATACAGTTGCAGTCAGATATTCAGCTTTGTAGCAGTAAAGGTAGCTGTCTTTCTTCTTCGTTCACCAAGTAATGAGAAAACAATCCTCAGCACGACACCTCAGGGTTTAGTTAAACAGGAAACTCTCAGCCTGCAGCTGTGCTGTAGGTATATGAGCAAGAACATTTACAACTACCGCAGTAGTTTCACTACCAGGTTAACATATTAGCTGCTAAAAAGCCTCAGCGCTCTCAAGGACACCACGTTGTTACTTTTTGAATCAGTTTAGTTAAAGCAGTTTTTATTTAAGATATTAGCTTAATATTTGTTAATTCTTTGAATAATAATGAATTAGAATAGTTTAAATTACTACAGGCACCCGGATACTTGCGGGATGCTGACTTGATGCGGGTGCTGAACGTTAGGCTCATTAAGCAAAGTCGTTGTGATGGTTACGAGACGTTCGGGACACAGTGCTGAGGTTGAGGCTCGTCCTGATGGGCTGCAGGCTTTTCAGAGCTATTTTAAAGCCTGCTTTTAAGCGTTCTCAGGAAAGCGCTGCATTCTTTCTCACCCGGCCTGTCTCTCGGCGCTCGGCTGAAGAATTCGCACAACAAAGTCCCTCAAATGGCAAAATAGTTTTCCCTGCTTGTCATTTCCTTTTTTTCTCCTTTTCTCCACCTCTTGTTTTCTTTTGCTCCTTCTCCCTTGCCTCACTCTCATATACTCCTGCCCTCTCTAGCTCTTTCTGGGCCACCTCTCATGCCCTGTACATGCTCTGAACCTGCCTTGGTTGCCACCCGCTGTCAGTGAAGCAGTCATGTGGAATTGGAATGGAAAAAGTTTCTCGCAGGTGTGAATGTCATTGAAAAGAGTTTAATGGGGGGAAAAATGAAAGAGGACAAATGAGTGTGGGAAAGTATATAGTTAAATGAAAGCAGCGGTTGAGTGCGAAAGTTTTGAGAGTAGCCACACTACAACTTGCAACCCACGGCAAGGCCACCGGTGGCTGCAAGGACAAATCACTGCTTTGTAATTGCATGTAACCCACAGTGAGATCTGACAGAGCTCTGAGCGCTGCATGAGTTTATTTAGATTTGGTTTTGACGACTAGCCCAAAGTTCAGAGATGAATGCGCTCACATCTTTAAGAAAAAGTAGATGTAAGATTGTTATGAACAGATAATACAGGTCAAAGATGTTGAAATTGATGAGACGTTCTGGCCTAAATCTGGTACGTAGTATTATGTCATGTTATGTAATATTGTGTAGCACAGCATTGCGTTTCTCGGCCTTCAGAAAAATCCCAGTTTTGTTTTAGGCCCTCTTAGGGCTGTGTATTGGCAAGAACCTGGCGATACAATACATATAACGATACAGCAGTCACGATTCTATATATCGCGATATTCTAAGCAAAGATATGTATTGCGATTTTTCTAATCCTACCTCCCACAACAGGTTTGCCAATGCTTACAATAGCATTGCACCCTTGTGCTGCTTGTTAATGTTGGAGTGGAGCTGAAAATGGTTTACAACAATGCTATCTAGTGGTCAGATGTTTAAACCCAACACAATGATTGGCTGTCTGCCAGGAATGTGTATCGATACTGTGTTTTTGAGAGTCGAAAGATAATATCCTGATATTTCGATATTTTCTTACACCCCTAGTCCCTCTTTCCTGATAGTGTCCAGCCTCCATTACACACATATGCAATCGCTGGATGGTTAAGAAGTCCACCGTTGTAGCACTTGTTAAAAATCACCAAACTATTCCTTTAATGCGATTATGTGACTGCACAGTCATCTGGAACAGCCACCGCTTGTGCCTGTGTTGGTGGGGGATGTCCGTAAAACAAGGCTTAATGGCCTTCTTTTCCACACCGATGCTCAGATTTGGCCTTTTATAGTGCTCTACCCTTCAGCAGCAGCCATCAGCTCCAGATTCTTCAGCTTTATTGGCTTTCCTACTGCTGAGCGTCCGGGAGGCACTCGAGTGGAATGGAATGAAAGTGAAGTGCGCGAGAGGAGAGAGGAGAAAGGGCGAGAATGAGCGAGCAAGGGAGTGAAGGCTGAAGGCTGGCCTTTATGAGGAGTGTGGTGTTCTAACGTTGCCTCAGGATCCTTTCATTATCTTGAGCTGCTGCATCATTTCCTGTCACACACTGAGAATATGTGATCTGACTTCAGACCCGGTAGACAAATCAAACAAGTTCAAACTCATTGAAGGAATAGTTTGGCGAAAAGACAAATACGTCCAGTTTCCCCCTCAAACGGACAGAACTGCAGACGGAGTTTCGTCCGTGCGTGCTGTTTGGAGTGGTTTAAGCTTTAATTGCTTGCTGACTACCAGAGATGGAAGGATCGTTCGGCTATGTATCGGTATTTAGGGTTGGGTTAGGATGCCGATAGGTCTCCAGTTTAGCCGATACCGAGATCCATGGCGTTTAATAAATGAGCCTAATTTCTGTATTTCCAGCTAGCGTTTCATTCAGGAGGAGGAGAATCCACTCCGGCCAGCTCCCTGCAATTCCTGTCTGAACCACTAGGTGGAAATACAAACCATTTTATTTTCCACAAACTGACTAAAGCAGCGGCATCGCGAGAGGTTATGGTATGTAGTGCAACCTCATCCAGGGCGTTCTGTAACGTCTGTAAAACCAACGTGTCTCATGGGAGAACCAAAACAAAGACATTTAACACTACTAAACTGATACGGCACTTCAGAGTACACCACGCGGCTGAATACAGTGAGTATCAGCAAACAGCACAGCTAGCACAAAACAAATAACCCAGAGAACCGTGCAGACCAGATCTGACCGGTACGAACAGTACCAGCAGCAACAGCCAGAGAGCTAAAAGAACCACAGCTAGAGTGATTGAGTTTATAGTGCTAGATAACCACGTTTCAACCATGTTCCATGACTTGCTAGAGCTAATTACTACATGTAGCCCTGCTGTGGCATATAGCCCCGCCCTCGATCGGTTATCGGCTGATCGCGCTGAAAGGTGATCAGCGATCGGAATCAGCCTCAAAAACACTGATCGGTCCATCTCTACTGACTTCATGAGCCTTGTGGCTCTAGTGTGAAACAGAATAAGCAAACAGTGAAAGTAAGACATTAAACTTATTACGGTTGTCCAGCTCTCCAAAATGCCAACTTTACAGAAAAAAGAAAAAAAATGAAAATGGAAATATGTTTTCTTCGGACAGCGGCTATCTTCGAGCTAATATTTTACATGAAGAATAAGGGGGGGTCAGAATTGTCCCCCAAAAAACTTTCTCCCTCCAGATATTCAGACTGCTTTACTGTTCTGTAGATCATGTATGTGTAGTACATGTTCACTGGTCATTGTAGATAGTAAATTCTCTATATTTGGGTTGTAAACATTGTGACCCCTTGTTTCAGTTAACACTGCGGTGAAGAAACGTTTCTGGACCACTCTGGATGACAGAAATTGAATGATGTGTTTTGAACAATGAGTGTACTTCCCCTTTCAGTTTTCTCACACCCAAATCCTTTGTATGTGTTTTGTTATGAACCGGTGAAAAGACAAGGACTGATGGTGATGGATGTGCTGGGTCGAGTCGCAGGTGGAGGTGGAGGTGGAGGTGGTAGAAGAGTTTAGAGGTGTCTAACTCTGTATTGAGCAGTCTTGTCTCTCTGGCCTTATCGAGGCTGTCGTTCACACGTCTGTAGCCTTTTCTTTCTGATTCAGCTCGCTCGTCTGTGAAATGGTGGAGCGTTGGACAGTTTAAAATTAGCAACGTGGAACTCCCAGGAGTGTCCCAGTGTGACTGATTTAACTGTGTCAAGACTTTGAAAGAGGAGAGGACACAATCTCTCTATCTCTCAGTCTTTCTATCTTTCTGTCTCTATGTCCTCCTAGTCGGTCTCACTAAAAACTGCTGACCAATCTAGTGTAATTAGAAGAAATACTGTTACTATATCATTATCAGACACTGTTCTTTTCATCATGACTCCTCTTTTCAAATTGTTTTGTACGTCAGATTAAAAAAAGGCACATGACCTCGTTAGAATAAAAGCCCTCCCTTTTTTATTGCAGTGCTTTATGTGCCTGTGAATCCAAAGTGTTTTACGGTTTCAGTTAAAGGTGTATAACCTTCTTATGGACCCACGTATAACTATATATGTAATGCTCACTTCTTCTTCTTTCTCCATGAGTCTGCAGAGATTCAGGAACCTCAGGAGCGATCCCTTGGTCATGCAGCCGCTCTCTGTCATTACCGTCCCTTTCTGCCTGTGCCAGCACAGCGTGCTAATGTGTAGACAGTGTGTTTGCATGAAGCTTGTGTGGGTTTTTATGCCCTAGCGCCACGCCCAGCTGATGGCTAGCTCTGATAAAAAAAAATCTTAGGAGGACACGCCTGGCTTCATCATGCTTACGTTCTGTTAACAAGAACTGGGGGACACCAGGTGATTTGAAAGTCTAGAACAGAGCTGCTTAATCCTGGTCTTGGATAGTTCAGGCCCAACACAGCTGGCTCCTGTAGCCAGATGCCCTTGAAGGCCTTGATTACCTGGATCAGGTGTGTTAGATTAGGGTTGGAGCTAAACTCTGCCAGGTGGTAGATCACCAGGATCCAGGATGGAGCACCCCTGGTCTAGAATTTCACTTTAAGCAGACAGTTCTGGGATTGATCAACTTTGGAATTCCCAGTGGAACTTTCAGGACTTTTCCATGTGTTGGTGTGCAGGTTTCCTTTTCCTATTGTTCCAGAACATTTTGTTCATTTGTGCACAGTTGCAGAATTTTAGTTCCAGAACTTTCCATAGTGATAGAATTGTGTATCTAGGTGCTCTCGGATTAGTTTTTAATGTTTGTTTTGGACCTTAGATGCTCATATTGCTCACAACAGTTCATCCTTTGGGTCTTTCACAAATTTTCATTGGACTGCTATTGCGTTCAGAGCTCAGGCAAGTTATCAGCCTAACAAAGTCCTCACTGGAGTCATAGTGTTTCCCTAAGACACCGATGAGTGTGGGAGATGTCCTTTGGACCTGTATTGCACTTTCTCTTTATCTAGCTCTTTACGAGGGTCAGGTGACCCCAGGCTCTTCACTGCAGATTCTCTAATGCTTAACATTCCACATTCCCACTTTCTTCCTGTGGATTGAAGAGCTGTTTTTCCAGGGCTAACTGTGATTTATTGTGACTGTTAACCCCCCTTTAGGCACGCCTGGCCACAGAGAGAGAGAGAGAGAGAGAGAGAGGAAGACCTTGAGAAAGAAAGATGAATAAGAGAGCAGTCAGAAGAGGGAAAAGAGTGAGAGAAAGGGGCCGGGCTGTTCGATAGGCATGAAATGACACATTGCGATTATGCTGCTGCATATTCACTTGCCCATATATATATATATATATATATATATATATATACACATACATACATACATACATACATACATACATATAATTCACAAAGCACAGAAGCATATGCATAAAATATAGGGCATGTGGCCTGTGCAAGAGTTAGGATGTTGAAAGTTTGTGCATATGGCTGGTCAGTGAACGCAAATCCTGTGTCCAGTATGTGGCCCGTTTGCATGTTGCAGGTTTCTCCTATATTAGTTTAGCTTTGTCTAGTACCACATTAATAAACATTGTGCAGACCTATACGGGACGAGTATCAGAAAGGAGGGACTTTAGGAGAACTCTTGGACCCCCCCCCCCCCCCCTTTTTTTTTTTACTCTGATAAGACATGAGTATGTCAGGAATGTGATCCTGGCAGTCTGGATAAACCGAGAGAATTTATCAGCGCAAGAGAGCTGGACCAGGCGGAGGAAGAAGACTAATTTTAGGGGTACAGCATGTTATAGTGCAGGAAGTGGGGGAGGGAGTGGGGTTGGGGTGTAGATGGCGAATTTGTGTGTGTGTGTGTTTGTGCGTCTAAGAAGGGAGATCGTGAGAAGGAAGAAGGGCTGCGGTCCTTGCTCCCCTGCTTTGTGTATTTTGGTGTTTGTGTTAATGCAGCAGTGTGACCGGGCCAGACGCCAGATCTGTCTGGATAGGATTTTCACACACACGCCTGCACCAACATGACTCTGCAGCCCAGTGAGTGTCAGTCAAAACCCGAGCTAGCTGTCAGTCAGAGGGCCCAACTCTGAAACAAACGTCTGCGTGTACCACTAGAGTTATAACCGTTTGAACAAAATCTTAAATTTAACTTGTTCTGTTTAGCTGTTTCAGTTCGGTTTAATTTAATTCATTTTGTTTACATTCAAAATGACCATTAAGCCACAGTTTCCAAAACGTGTTGAAACGATATAGAGAATATGAGATATAAGAACATCTGCCCTTCAAACAGAGAAGCTGCTGGCGTTCTCAGAACCATGGGCTGACCACCCCAGAGCACAAACATCAGCATCCCTGAACGTGATTAAAATTGAATTATGATTAATGACATTACAAAATCAGTGCATCACAGAGCATCCACCCATCTTACACTGCAAAAACCAAGTTATGCTGCACTGCACATATTCTACAAGACTGTTGCTTTGCATGAGAGTTATTGGATCTCCCTGACTCACTATGTAACTGTACTCCTAATAGCCTGGACGTTCGTTATGCGCTGATGTCACTTATTCCCCTTGCACTGCAACGGAACGCAGCCCACCCAGTGCCAGCCAGGCCAGCAGGAAGTCTGTCTGACTTCTTCGAGAGGATTTTTTTTTCTCGAGAGCTCTCTAAGGTTCTCATTTGGCTCTTAAAGCTCTGTGATGGTTATCCCGGTGTGGTGTTCAGCTTAAGCCTATACAAATTGGCGGAGTTTACTCCAAATCCGTGAGACGTGTGGGGTCTAAAGTTTGTTTCTTTAGTTTTGCGCTGGAGATACTTGGCTAATGTGCCTGACAAGTAAAGGAAGCTTACAGGCAACAGTTAACACCATGCAAAATGTATGCTACCTGACACTTTCCTCCAACCAGGTTGTTAAGTAATCTCAGCGAGACTTGTTTTGTGGTTTCAGATACTGTATAACAGCATGTAGCTATAACAACCTCACAAAATCCAGGCCTCAACCTTTTTTTAAGCTTTGTAATGTAACAGATTAGAAATCTAAGTTACGCGAGTTAAAATAGAATTTTTAGAGGTTGGAAACAGGCCAGACCAGTTTTTGTAAGAATAGTAAGAAGACGCTGAAAGTAGGAACACCTGAATTTCTCTTGAGTGGTGCTGTTAACCTCAGCCTTCTGTAGGCCAGTAAATGTAACTATTACTAAAAAGAAGAGATGCAATTTTTGAGAAAGTGAGAGGAGACAGTGAAGTGCCTTCTCATTACAGCTGTAAGAAAACATGCTGAGCAAAAGCTTTCAGCATGCTAGTGCTACTTGTAGCGGAGGGAGAGGGTTTTGTCTCCTGTGGAGCAGGAATGCTAATGGCTGGAGTGAAAGCGAGAGCTCTACAGGCTCTGATAATTGGCTTCCATATGAAGCCCTGGGGAGCTGCTGGGGCTTACGTAAGGCCTCGGGCCCGGTAAAACCCGTCGAGTCACCTCTCAATAGGTAAGAGAGTCTTTGCGAGAACTGCAGAGCATGGGAAAGGCAGAGCGGCCCTGTCAGGGCTTGTAGTGTTTTTGTTGTTTAACTGAAGTTCTGGAAGCACATTCCCTAAGCTTCGTTAAGCTGCTCATGCTTATTAGGGGAAAAGTGGCTTGTGCTGCCGGGAAGCCGGGCTTTAATTCAAACTCGCTCAGAGCGCTACGTTCAGGTGTGATCATGTCTGTGCTGCTAGCTTTAGCACGCTAGGGTACATGTCCACAAAGGCTCCACCCTCTACAATGACAACTCAGCCATTGATCCACTGTTCTACTGTCCCACTGTCCCACATGGCAGCAGATATCACTAACTGTTAACCAAATACTGTGAACAGGTTTGTGAGCAGAGAACTACGAGTCCCAAGCCCCGAGTCCCGAGTCCCGAGTCCCGAGTCCCGAGTCCCGAGTCCCGAGTCCCGAGTCCCAAGCCCCGAGTCCCAAGCCCCGAGTCCCAAGCCCCGAGTCCCAAGCCCCGAGTCCCAAGCCCCGAGTCCCAAGCCCCGGGTCCCAAGCCCCGGGTCCCAAGCCCCGGGTCCCAAGCCCCGGGTCCCAAGCCCCGGGTCCCAAGCCCCGAGGCAAATTACAGATTTTTCTAGATTTTATTTGAGTTTTATTTACAAGGACAGCATGTAATATCTCTCTCATTTGACTTTACAGTGCATCAGTTCACAATTTTAGTTTTTAGTTTTTTATTCAGAGTAGTAACACGCCTCTGGAAGAAAGTGATTGTTGCCAATTTGCTTTTTGTTAAGAGTCTTTAAAGCTGTTCAAGCAGCTCAATTGCAGCTCAATTTCTGTGATGGAGAGGTGCACGCATACAACAGCAGCACACACGCACACACACACACACACACACACACACACACACAGAGTGGACATGTTACTTAAAAAGGCACAAATTGTTTAAAAGGCTGTCTCGGAACCATGTAATCAACAAAGTCGTTTGTCCAAACCACATATCTAAACCCAAAAGGCCAACAAACAGTGAACATTCTGCTTAGACAGTGAGCGCAGCTACAGGACTTACAAGAATGAGGCAGTGCCCTGTTTCCTGACCTAATCTGGTCTGTGCGCGGATTGTGTGTTTTTGACAGAGCGAGGGTTCTTAACAGATCCTGACCTCCACATTCCTGAAGGCTTACGTAAGATACATGGGCAGGCTTCTTCTTTTTTTTTCACTTTAAGAAAAAGAGGTCATGACTTTACAAAATGGTATTACTATATCAACCACTCAGTTGTTGGCCAATTGGCCAAAGCTATTTGAAGAATATAGGGTGGTGTTTTTGCGGTGGTAACCTGTTGGGCTGGTTTTGTCAGGGTAGACTAGGCCTGGTGTTGGGTTACTGCACTGTGTGGAGTGTGGAGTGGACAAACCACTGAAAGTCTTTCTAAGAACAGGACCGTGTTTAGTAAGGTGCGGATAAATGAGCGTGCAGGTTCGTAACTAGTATAATTTTACGCCTGTTAATCTTGTATCGAACAATAGGCTTAAAAAACAAAAGAATTCCATCTTTTTGTTCACGTCAATGCGAAGTATGGGGCGGGGCTGAACACGTGCTCATGTAAGCATGTGGCTTTGTGTATCTCCGTCCTCTCACCACATTATTTCGGTGGGTGGGACTGCAGAGACTGTTGCCGTACTTGTTTTTCTGAACCAAAACAAGCTGCATAATACAGTTTTCACATGACGCATCATTTTTGTGTTTGTTAAGCTACCATACATGGAAAGTTAATTCCATACAGGTAATGTTACAGGTAAAGCTGTTAATGAGCCTACAGGATATAAATACAAGCAGTCAGTTATGTTAGGTTTTTTTAATTTATATATGATCATATGTTTAATTTACTTTTTAATAGTGTTGCACTGATACGATACCGTATCGGTATCAGCACCGATACTGGCACTTATACACAGTATCGGTATCGGCAATAGAGACCGTCGGTACCGTGAAGCTTATTGACTAAATGGCTGCACGCGTTTCTGCATTGTGGCAAAAAAATTTTCATAGCTCTAAAACTTGTTTTAATGTGCAGTTACTCAACCAGTAAATGGTGTTCTTTCAATGTTATTATATCTTATTTAGGATACAACATAAAAAAAAAATAGTGGAACACTATAAATATCACAATTTATAGCCATATATCGAGCATTAAAGTCAGAGTTGGTATCGGTACTCTGTATGGGCAGGTACCTGAAAAGCTGGTATTGGTATCGGTAATGAAAAAGTGGTATCGGTGCATCCCTACTTTTTAATAAAATTTAAATAAGCTTTATGGCCCCCTATTTGTTGTTGGTTTTTTTTTTTTTTTTTTTTTCTTGTTTTTTTTTTCTATTTGACTAGGGGTCTGTCTGAGAAAACAAGTTCAACCTGGACAGGATATTGAGCTAAATCTTAGCTGTACAAATCAAATGCGACTGAGGTTAACTTGATTTACTCATGTGGTTTAAGAAATACTAGAAAAATCAGCATTTATAACAATAAACAGTCACTGCTGCCACCTTTCTTACACTTATAGAGGTTGTAATTGCTTTATATTCTTGTTGTCAATGAATAAACGGCTGTTCCTGATTGGTTGGAGTGGCTTATACAGCCTAAGGTATAAAGTGATACACCAGTTTGTAACTGTGTTTAATGTTAAATGTTTTTGTTTTTCTTCTCTGTTAGTTAAATGTTTTATTATTTATTTTTTTGAAGCTTTGTGAGCTGCATCTGATGAAAGAGGTTTGAACTTGGCAACCTCTGACTCTCTCCCCTTGCCTGTGTTCTTCCCCCTCAGCAACCATGTCAGCTGCAGATAAGTACCTGTACGTGGACCGCTCCGTAGTGAACAACCCACTGGCGCAGGCGGACTGGGCCAGTAAGAAGCTGGTATGGGTTCCGTCGGAGCGTCTGGGTTTTGAGGCCGGCTCAGTGAAGGAGGAGCATGGAGACGAGGTGATGGTGGAGCTCGCCGACTCCGGCAAGAAAGTCCGCGTCAACAAGGATGACATCCAGAAGATGAACCCCCCGAAGTTCAACAAGGTGGAGGACATGGCTGAGCTGACATGCCTGAATGAGGCCTCCGTGCTGCACAACCTGAAAGAGAGATACTACTCAGGCCTTATCTACGTAAGTTACTGCTACACCACCGTCACCGTTATACCACCACGCTTAAGAGCCTGCTCCTGCACAAAAACCCACAATCAGCTCTAAAATTAATTGCTATATAGACTGTATTGATGATGATATAAAAAAATTGCAAGTTGCAACTAGGGCTGTGCATTGGCGATACAATACATATGTGGCGATACAATACATATCACAATACAGCGTTCACGATTCAGTATATTACAATATACTGTGATATTGCAAGCAAAGTGAAATACAGCGATCCTACTATTAAAACACACCACTGTATGAACAGGTTTGCCAAATCTTACAATAGCATTGCGCCCTTGTGCTGCTTGTTAATGTTGGAGCGGAGCTGAAAATGAATTACAATACTGCCATCTAGTGGTCAGAGGTTTAAACACAACACACAATGATTCATGGTCTGCCAGGAATCTGTGTATCGATACTGTGTTTTTAAAAATTGATAGTGTCACGCAATATAATATCTCGATATTTTTTTACATCCCTAATTGCAACAATGTCTTATTTCAGGAAGAAGAAAGAAAAAAAAAGAACTAGTTTTCAGTGATAAGTGTGAAATGTGTGCAATCTCCAAAAATGGTGATCCCCTCTGACTGCTAATTCTACATATCTGTAGTGCTTGGCAGTTGAAAAATGCCTTGGTAGCCCAGGTTTAGTCTTTATCGGGGTTCAGGAAAACATGTCCTAAGAGTTAGTTACTAGTGTAACAGTAGACTTGCTCTTATTGTACTGTTGGGGGTCATAGTGTACTACTGTGTATGTGCTACAGTGCTTAACACTGTAGCAACACTTTCTCAGTTAGAGAGAAGCATTATCACACGTTTCGTGTGTGTGTGTGTGTGTGTGTGTGTGTGTGTGTGTGTGTGTGTGTGTGTGTGTGTGTGTGTGTCAGGTGTGGTGTCTTATTCTATAGTCTCCTTAAACAGCTTCTGAATGCTGCATCCCCCAAAACACTCCTTTAATTAATCCTCAGTCATTCAGACTGACCACATACACACAACAGAGAGAAGGAGGATCCTCCCTCTCTCCCTCACTTTCTTGTTCACTGTCTTTCGCACTGTCATGTTCTCTGTCTCTCTCACTCTCTGTCTTGCTTGCTCTCTCTCTCTCTCTCTCTCTCTCTCTCTCTCTCTCTCTCTGTCTCTCTTTCTTTCTCGTCCTCTCTCTTTCTTTCTCGCCCTCTCTCTGGCTCTCTCGTCTGTGTGTGTTTGGAGTTCTGTGGTAAACAGGAAGCTCAGGGGAACAATGTGTAAAAGGGAGGAGGGAGAGAAGGACCTCCAGAGAGATGAAGAGACAGAGCGAGGTGAAGAAGGACGTAGTACAGAGAAAGAGGGAGAAGGGAAAAGGTGGGAGGGGGGGCAGGAGTGTGAGCGAAAAGGAAAGAAATGGAGAGAAAATCACTGGAGAGAAAGTGAGAGAGTAGCAGTAGAGCGAAAAATTGGAGAGACAGTGAAAAGTGAAAGATATTGAATGAGCTAGACAGAAGAAGAGGCAGATCAAAAGACAGAGAAGAGAAGGCAATAGGCTGTTTGAGAGAAGAGGAGAATTTGGAAGGAGTGGAGTGGAAAGAGATGAGAAGGGAGAGAAAGAAATACAATAAGAGATATGAAGGGAGAGAGAATGAGACACATGATTGAAAGACGTTAGGCGGGAGAAAGAAAGCAGTGGATGAAGAGAAAGAAAGAATCAGAGATGTATAGAGAGAATGGAGTAAGAGATGGCAGTAAACTGAGAGACTAGGAGAGAAAGATATGAGAGAGACAGACAGACTGGAAGAGTGAATGAGACTTGCAGTGGGGATGTGGTTCTTGACTGGTTCTGTAGTGAATCAGAATCAGAACTGGTTCTCCAGCTGTTAGTGTGTCTCTGAATGTTGGGCTGGTCTGGAGTTTTAACCTCAACACTCATCCAGCAGACTAAATCAACAAAGCAAGTCCTGGTCATATAGTCACTCTGTTATTTCTCTGACCTGACCACACTATCACTGCTGCACTCTGCGGAGTGTGTGTGTGTGAGTCCTGGAGGCCAGTGAAAGAATAGTTTGACCAGAATATAAATTCCTCCCTTTCTCCAGCCGGACTCGGTCAGCTAGGACATGTTTAGAGTCTAATGTTTGCTGCTTCAGTTTTGCCCTGGATGTACGAGCAGAGCTGAGCTCACGATTCAAGCACTGCAGTATGATACAGTAGAACATTTGTGGTCAAAGTTTACTTTAAAATGGAATTTATTAACTACAAAAATAGTAAGTACCAACAATTGAAGCACTTCAGCTGTTGAGTCTCACTCTGAGACTTGGATGCAGCTTGTTTCACTCCCACATTAACTCACAATGTGAAAATAAATTCTATCACTGTACTGCTGTATCAATATTTGGCCCTAGATATGAGGCTAATGTAGCTATCAGGTTGTAGTAGTAGTAATAATAATAATAATAATAATAATAATAATAATAATAATAATTAATAGGCTCTATCCCCCCCCAAGAAAAAAGTGGAAGGTAACGGATGGGTTATTATTATTATTATTATTATTATTATTATTATTATTATTATTATTATCATCCATCCATCTGTTATCTTCCACTTTGTCCAGCTAGTCAGGGGCTTGGGGGGCTAGAGCCAATCCCAGCATCATCGGGGCGAGGCGGGGCACACCATGGACACGTCGCCAGTATAATAATATAATATAATATAATATAATAATGACACTACTATTACTACTACTAATAATAATAATTATTAGTATTATTAGTCATCCATCCGTTATCTTCCACTTTTTTCTGCTAGTCGGGGTCTTGGGGGGCACCATGGACATGTTGCCAGTATACTACTACTACTACTTACTACTACTAATAATAGTAATGTTGCTGTTGTAACAGTATAGCACTTTTCAGAAACATACTGTTGCTTTAAAATAAAGAAAAATGAACAGAGAGAGTGAGAAAACAAAGGTGTGCAAAAGTATTTAGGACCCTCTTAAATGGGGAAGTGAAAGTGTAGTGTGTCTCTGAGAGATCAGAGCAGAGAATAAAGACACTAGTTATAAAACTGAAGCCGGATGGTGAAAGATGGATATTGTGGATGGAATCATCACCTAAAAGAGCTGAAAAGAGGGAGCTTTAGAAGGAGAGGGTCTGAAAGAGGGGATTAGCATCATGTGGAAACGCTGCCTCTGGTGAAGGGCATGATTAGGAAATGAAAGAGTAAGAACTAACAGTCGTTTTTCTCCTATGACTTAATCGCTACTTCTTTTACACCTATTCATTAAACCTTGATGGAGTCGTGTGTAAAAAGCTGCTGGAATTACAGGCCTCAATGAGAAGACCACGTTCAGCTACAGGCTCCCTGCTTTACTTGGCGTCGCTCTCTGTGCGGTGATGCTCTGGTTCTTAGGCATTCTTTACCACATGGTAGGTGGATCAAGTTACAATAAATATGCAATCTCTCCCCCCCTCTCTCTGCAGACATACTCTGGACTGTTCTGTGTGGTGATAAACCCCTATAAGAACCTGCCCATCTACTCGGAGGAGATTGTGGATATGTACAAGGGCAAAAAGAGACACGAGATGCCGCCTCACATCTATGCCATCACAGATACTGCATACAGAAGCATGATGCAAGGTGAGCGTCCATATGCACTAACACTATTTGCACTATAAATGTTATTTGTTACCCCTCAAACCCCCCCCAACCCCCAAAAACCTTGCCAACCAAATATTGAATGAAATCAGTCGGCTGCACCCATTTGCTTGGGATAATCTATGCCTAGTCTCGCAAACCATGAGCACAGGCTGTGGTGCGGTTTGTTGTTTAACATGACCACAAGTACCACAAACCACACCCACTTCTAGGTGTAAGGCTAGTGATCACTAATACTGCCACAGGTCTACATTAATGTCCACCCTTTATTACTTCAGTTTTAAAGTCAAAACTATTAAATACATTTTTGTTCAGGGGAAAGGAAGAGACATACATTGCTCAGAAACATCAATGGCTAATCATTTTTTCATATTTAGTGTGTCCATTTTTTTGTGTCCATCATTTCCAGCTTTCATTCTGTATTTGGGAGACTTCCGTTCATTTTTGCAGAGAAATCTGCATGTATGTTTTTCCACATTTCCAACATTAAGCCTGAGAAGTTTTTGGGTCCCCCCCACCATCATTTCAGCCAATCAGCTGCTTCCAAATGCATTCAGAAATGTTGCACCTGTGGAAACACCTGTGGATTTCTTTTTCAGATCTGCAGCAAGAGCAGAGTTTGGTTTTTTCTTTCTCTCTCTCTCTCTCTCTCTCTCTCTCTCTCTCTCTCTCTCTCTCTCTCTCTCAGATTAAAGCTTCACATACTGTTTGTTTGACATGCAAAACAACCAATCACAGACTGTTATGTTAACATGATGTGTAGCGGAAGTCAATTCTAAAAACAAGCCTACAAGATAAACACGCTTCCGATAAACAAGTGAGTGCGCTTGGGTAAACGTGTGAGAATTTCTCAGCACAGCTATGTGATGACAAACTGTTTGGCGAGAGTTTCTCAGCCTATTGAATATATATCTCGCCCTGAAAGGCTTGCTGTCAGCAAGGCGTACCAAGCTGCTACCAGAACTGTGCTTCTCGTCTAAGTGTGTCCACACCGTGCAGGTAGCCGTTCGGGATGGTGGTGACAAAATGCCAGTAGTTGGGTTGGTTTGAGCTTAGCTTACTGTAGCACATACACTGAGGCTGTGACTACATTGCAACTGTTTCTTTGGTCACGGTAGTAACCTGCACTTTTACTGGCACTCCAGAAACAAAACCTCTGCCCTCGTTTTACACATGTAGAGAAAGATCACATCGTGCAGCAGATCTGAAGCCTTTATCTCTGAAGAAGCCAGTCTAAACACACACTGACAGGTTCAAGTACCCATCAAAACCAGATCTGATTTGAGCCCAGCAGCTTTAGTCTCTTCACCTAGCTTTTATTTTGGCCATAGCAGAGTAGCAAGAGACAAAGAAAGCAATTTCCCAGAATCCCCTGCAGGATTTAATAAGGTTTCCTTAGTCCATCTCGAAGACGTTCTAGTAAAGCGTGTCGCTGACCTCGATTTCCATCTCTCACGTACGCTGGTGGTAAAGCCAGGAGCTCTGTTTAATGCAATGCACTTCTCTGGCCTTCTGCTTGTGCCTGTCAGAATTCCTTGTAGAGGTTAAATTAATATATATAGGCTGTGTACTATTAAAGCTAGTGTTTTCCACCTCCAGAAACTTTAAACAGGTTAAAGCTTCAATTGCTTTTATCACAACAAGATCATAATAGAGCATTTTCCTAATTAAGACTAGTTGGTTCCAAAACCTTGTCTGTTGATTAGCTGTCTTAATTACAGTCTGTAATCATGTTAACCTCAGAGCTGCTTAAATAGTCTGCAGTCCCACCTCCAGCACTGCACTTCCCCTGAAAGATACACCCACTTTTTTTTATTTACAATAACGTATCATTAAAATATTGTTCAAGAAGTAGTTTCAAGGTCAAGATATTGTAGATGTATCAGTACTTTTTAAATAAGTTCCTTCCTTCTCACAAAGGTTGACTGGCTAGTTGCCACTCAATACAGCCATTAGGTAACGATGTGCACATTAGGATTCTAAGAAAATATTGATCTACTTGAGTATCTTGATGTTTAGTTGTTTTGTAATTCTGTAGCGATTCTCAAAAACACAGTATTGATTGCAGATAGTGGTTATTTAGTGTTGTGTTGGAACCCTTGACCATAGCAGTGTTGTAATCTATCTTCAGCCATTAGACTTTACACACATCAGCATAATGTAAGAGCATACCACTTACAATGATGTTAGCCAACCAATGACTTGTATCTGAAGAATGGCAACATATCCTCTTGCAATATAACGAATCATAACTTATGATGCGCATCACCAGGTTCCTGACTACATGCAGCCCTAACACACATGCATCATGCCAGTATACATGCATATGTATGTGACCGAGACAGGAAAGACTGCAGTTTGGGAACCACTGTCGTAGCGCAGTCTTGTAGAATTTGGGGGTGTTGGTGTTTTCTAGAAATAGGATACCCAAATGAGTTCAGCTTTTCTGGGTGTGGGTGATTTCATCATGCACTGTTCACTTCCTCATTTCTTAATAGCGGTAAGCTTTAGTTTCTTTACATACACAAACTCATGTTAGTAGTAACAATGTCATGACCTCAGGTCCGCGTTCACCACAGAGAAGAAGATGTTCTTGGGGTTTTAGCTGCTGTGGTAAGGGTGGTGTTCTGCCTCATGTGGAGAAGAGGTTAAACTAATGATGGTTAAAAGGCAACTTCTTTTTCCAGTCACAGGAAGCCGGATATCAGTTTCCTGTATGTGGGCCAAGCACGTCCTGTTAGCGAGACATAACTCTGGGCCCAGCAGATAACGATTGTGTTCAATGTAATGGGCTTTATCAAACAACATAAACTGCACTCCTAAATATTTTTTTCTCTTTGCTGACTGGATGCTGTGAAGTCAGTCTTCTGTGTTCGGCTGACAATAAGGGACACTTCCCAGCGAGTCAGAGTTAATCATTTTCATTAGTTCATACGGTGTTTCAGCACAGCGTTCATATTTTAAAGCCTTCCAAGTTTAGTACTTTATTTGCGTATTTATTTATTTAATTTTATATTATTTAGTCTTCTGTACAGTGACTTGGTTGAAGATCAATGCAGGTCAGCTCGCCACCCCAGTCTTTTTGGTCTTATCGCTGCTTTCATGGAGTGCTCACTTCCTTTATTCCTCAAATCTGTTATTGACAATCCAGCCCAAGGTCAATGGGTATTTGCTCTGATGTCCAGCACTGAACATCAAAATCATATCCTTTTAATGTTTGAGCTGGCAAAACAAGTCCTTGCCCTTCTGGAAGTGTCTAACAGTGTGTTGTACTTAAATTTTTTATAACCACTTTTTTTCTTTCTTTTCTTTTTCTAAACAGATCGTGAGGATCAGTCCATCCTGTGCACGTGAGTGTTGGGAATAAACACATGTA